>OU015745.1:142591108-142616205 GCA_907169655.1 Acomys percivali | reverse complement strand
ACCACCATGGCATGCTCTCACCACCATGGCGTCCTCTCACCACCATGGCATCCTCTCACCACCATGGCATCCTCTCACCACCATGGCGTCCTCTCATCCTGTCACCACCATGGCGTCCTCTCATCCTCTCACCACCATGACATCCTCTCATCCTCTCACCACCATGGCGTCCTCTCACCATCATGGCGTGCTCTTACCACCATGGCATCCTCTCATCCTCTCACCACCATGGCGTCCTCTCACCACCATGACGTCCTCTCATCCTCTCACCACCATGGCGTCCTCTCACCACCATGGCGTCCTCTCATCCTCTCACCACCATGGCATGCTCTCACCATCATGGCATCCTCTCACCACCATGGCGTGCTCTCACCACCATGGCGTCCTCTCACCACCATGGGCGTCCTCTCACCACATGGCAAGAACTTATTGGTGACCTTGTGTTCTGTGCTGATATTCACCAACCTAAAGGGTCCTGGAGCAATGCAAACCCTTGGTACAAATAGCTACTATTTCTAATTTTACATTTTCTAAGCATCTACAAATCAGAGCGTAACCAAAGTATGACACAGCGCACAGCTTCTATGTGTTTAGTTTGGTAAGCTGGACAATCTTAGGTCTGTCCAACCACCATTCACTCGGGGTCCAGACGCGCCCGTCACCCGCAAGCCCCCCTTGCCATACATCTCCAGGGAGTCACTGACCACACAGAGTCTTGGAGGAGCCACGTTCTGACTCCGTTAGCTTCACTGCTGCAGAACAGGCAGGCAGGGGTTGCAGAGTTTGACCTTTGACCCCGGTACTTCCACTGTGTACTCTTTCCGTTTGTGACATCTGACTTCCGTGCTGCTTGGCTTATCGGGAACTTGTTCCTCACGGCCCAACGCCTGATTGTGTCAGTCTAATAAGGCATCTTCACTACTCTTGCCTGTGCCTCTATGTAGACGCTGTGCGCTCTCTCGGGCACGTGTCAGAAGTGAAACCTCTGGGAGAGTGTGGATGTGTGTTTGGTCGTCTCCTGTGATTGCCCCTAGCAATGCATGCTCGTCCCAGGCATGCAGCATCCTGCTAACGGTTTCTGTTGTCAGCCATTTCTATGTGAAGAATTCTCACAGCCGTGGAGTGACACGTTGCTATAGTTTTAATTTCCACGTCTCCACTAACTAACCCACTCACTTATTCTGCTTATGTCTGCTATGTCCCATTTATTTTTAATTTACCTTCTTTTCTAGTTACCCTATAAGTTCCTTGAGATATTATATCAATTCCCTCTGCAGCATCTCCCATAGGTCTTTGTAAACATCTAGTAGTATAGGTTTTTTAGCAAACCAAAGAGCCTATTGACACATATATATGTCTATATGTGTGTATATATATGTCTATATCTATCTATCTATCTATCTATCTATCTATCTATCTATCTATCCATCCATCCATCCATATAGACACACACACACACACACACACATACACACACACACACAGACATGGTTTCTCTGTGTAGATGTGGCTGACCTGAGACTCACTTTGTAGACCAGGCTGGCTTCAAACTCACAGAGCTCCACCTGTCTCTGCCTCCTGAGTGCTGGGATTAAAGGTGTACACCACCACGCCTGGCATGAATTGAATTTTTTGACTGGCAGCATGCCTTACTTTTGTTTTTGAATTGGACTCCCCCATCCATCCATCATATTGGTCTTTAGTAAACACCCAAGAGACTGATTTTCAAATGTTATCAGCCAATTTCCCTTTTATAACTTCAATTTAGTAATTATCATGAATGACATAGTTCGCTTTCACAGACTTAGGAAGAGTTGAAGTTTTTATGATAGGAAATCCCTTCTAGAAGGCAAAATATTTATAGTCTCAAAGACGAGAGCAGCCTGCACAGCCTGTCACCCTGTGTTGTCTTCTGCTTGGGAAGTTGACATTTCTCAGTGAAGAATGAGAGTCCAAACAGGGGAAGTGGGTAGCACGGGCACTTTAATTTACAGATGAAGATGCTGGGTGTCCACAGAGAGAGTGCGTGGAGGGTTGTAGAGTCTCCTCTGCCTCCACCTTTGCTGGCTGCAGCACTACAGACATGTTCTGGAGAGATGCCTGTGAGGATGTCGCCTTCACTTAAATTAGGCCGACTGGCCAACCCAGGAGGCCACGTTCCCACCATTGTCCACCCCAACTATGTCTCAGACGCTACTCCGAGTATTACCCTACATTGGAAGAGCTCTTGTCCTCAAGGTGTTTCAGAGATCAATGTAGAATCTGTCCCATCTATTGGCCTTTGTCTTGAATTTTATTGATTTTGTGTGTGTGTGTGTGTGTGTGTATGCATATATGTGCATGTGCATATGTATGCATACATATATGTGTGCGCGCATGTGTGTGTATGCATATATATGCATATATGTACAATTGTGTATATGTGTGTGTGTGAGTATGTATATGTGTGCATGGGTTTGCAGGTGCATATACATATGTGTGCATGTGTGTTTGTGTGTATATGTGTGTGTGCATGTGTTCATTCCCTGGAAGGCTGAAATGGTTTGTGGCAATGCGTGTGCACACATTTGTTCTTGGGTATATGGAAATGTAGCTGACTGGTATAGATTTAGCAGTTTTAAAGTTATGCCCTTTACTAAAGGTTACTTTTAAATTCTGTATTTTAGCATTAGTCCCCTTGAGGATCAATTATTTAATGTCATTTAGCCATCGTCAGTATAGAAGTGAGCTTTTAACCTTCCCCCTTCCAGCACTTTCAGCCGTGATGTCTGTTCAGCACGTATGAAATGACTCAGACCTCCTTGGCACTGGGAAGTAATGGTTCAGGCCAACTCCAGCCTTTCTTCTGATTTTCATAGAAATGCTGCCCATGTTCCTGGGTCTGGTGAGATGCTGTCACTTGTATAATCATGATATGGAATGAGCCATTCTCCAATTATAATATTTCCCAAGACTTTTTTTTAATTTAAAAATTTGTTAGCATACCTGGATTTAGGTTTTTATGCTGGCATTTTCAAACAAATGATTTTTGTTGATTTTCTTCCTTCCCCCTTGCCCCTGGCGCCCTTGTACCCTTCCGTGCCCCCCCCAACCTTCTGATGTCTCATGTACTCTCTGACCCACTTCCTAAACACCTCTTTTTCCCCTCACATGCTGTCCTTCCTGGCTTCATAGCCTCTGCTCACACCTCACTTGCGCGTAAGGCCTTTTAAAATGCTTTTAAAACGTTTCAGTTGGTATTTAAGACCTGCTAGTCACCATTAGAAGGGGGCATTGACACACAGCATCGTAAGGTTAGATTTTCCAGTGTTAACCCTTTCAGTCTTAAGGTAGAACGAGCTTTGCTCAGTGATACCAGGAAGTTCTTTAAGCTATTTTATTCGTACATTAGGATTTGAAAGTTAATTCTTTCTGAACCTGACCTATATTTCCTTATTTTGTATTATCTTTGTCAAACACTGGAGCTGGGATTAACTTAGTCTCCAGAGAAAGACTGTGTGTCTCTGCATCTTTTTCTCTAGTAGGCAACTGTTGATACAACTAATTTTTAAAAAAAAACTTTGAAAGTCCCTTTTAAGATATTTTAATCATGCTTTAAATTGTTTCTGCTGTTGCTAATATGCTTGCACTTAAAATTTTTTCTTAAGCCACTATTGGTAACATGCTCCCTGAAGCATCTTATTTGAAGGTTTTTAAAATTATATTTTTCAGAGTAGAATATTATAATTGCCTGTCATTCTTTCTCCTTCCTTAGTTTGCTTTTTAAAAATTAAAAAATACTTTGTGTGTGTGTGTGTGTGTGTGTGTGTGTGTGTGTGTGTAAGTCAGGTTACAACTTTGTGGGATTAGTTCTTTCCCTTCACCTTGAGTTCCGGGGACTGAACTCAGGCTTGCAGGCTTGTGCACTCTGCACCTTTACCCTCTGAGTCATCTGCCCACACTAAGATTTCAAACTTTTCATTCCACAGTGTTGGAGAGGGCAGTGCAGCTCCATCGTGGAGCAGCTCCATCGTGGAGCAGCTCCATCACAGAGCAGCTCCATCACAGAGCAGCTCTATCATAGTGGAGCAGCTCCATCACAGAGCAGCCCCATCATTGCGGAGCAGCTCCATCATCACGGAGCAGCTCCATCATCACGGAGCAGCTCCATCATTGCGGTGCAGCTCCATCATTGCGGAGCAGCTCCATCATTGCGGTGCAGCTCTATCATTGCGGAGCAGCTCCATCATTGCGGTGCAGCTCTATCATCATGGAGCAGCTCCATCATCACAGAGCAGCTCCATCATCACGGAGCAGCTCTATCATCACGGAGCAGCTCCATCGCAGAGCAGCTCACAGAGGCCCTTCCTCTGTCCATCTCTCTTATTACCTCCTCTCTCATTACCTCTCCTTCCCAGCATTTTGAAGACATCATACCTCAATGTAGAGGAACATAAATGTTTCTGTAAAATAGCTACTTGAAAAGTAAAAACTGACACCACCCATCAGTGACAACCATTGACCACCACCAGTGGTCATGTGATGCTCCTGTCACCCATCAGTGGCCACCACTGCCCACCACCAACTGTCTGTGTGATACTCCTGTCTCCCTAGTTCTCGTGGTCTATTTGGTTGCACGGAATTAATCAGTTGGCCCCTTTCCTGCATTTCTATATTTTTCCCATAATCGCTCCACCCCACCCAAAAAATGTCTAATTTTTTGTTTGTTCTTTGAGAGGTCAGCCAAAAGGAGAGAGATTGTTTTCCTTGTCATTTCCACCTGTTGGCTGTGGTTCTGTGCACACAGGGTTTTCCTCTTACAGTATTTTAGGCTCCAAACATTGAGTGATACCAGCTGCTGGTCTTCTCTGCCTCCTCCAGACACTCTCCCTGCTGAGTTTTGGTTTCCTTACAATGCCTTCCCATTTCAGTAAAGTCGTTTATCTCTTCATCTTGTGCCTTGGCCCACCTCCACTGTTTGGGGTGTGTGCTTCTGTGTTTACACTGAAGTTAATTTTTCACTAATGTTCTTTCTGAGGTCTGTGTGAGAGCCTGTGGGAAGGGAGCTGAGCTTCCACTGAAGGCTCCTTCCATGTAGTGTCCAAGCTGCTGCTCTGTCTTCAGCGGCAGGCACTCTGCTCCACTCTCAGGTTGGGACCAGGTCTGGACCATCTCAGCATCTGTGACTGGGCTTGGAAGCACCAGCCTCAGGAGCTTTCTTACTCCCTTCTCCCAAACTTTCCCTTGGCCTGCGCATCCCTGCTGTGCTTTTCTGGTTCTTCTGGGAAAGCTGAGGAAACAGGCATCAGCCATAGGGCCCATGGGTGTCACAGGGGATGCCACAACTGCGGAGCTTCCAAGGCCAACGCCCATTTCCAGACACACTGAGGGGGAGCCTTGCCATGTTCCAAGTGTTTGTCCTGTCCTCCAAGCTCTCGTCCACAGAAGGGATGTCAACCCTGGCTCACTGGGCTCTTTATGCTAGGAGAAGCTTGCTTCTTGCACAGCACATCACCTCTGCCCCTGCTCCTGATGCTCGCCTGCCAGAGTCTCTGATCTTTCACGGAAGCCTGTTTTCCTGAGGCTAACATTCTGCCTACTATAGTTAGGAGGCACATTCAATTATTAGATTTTTATTTTTCAGGTACTGTCTGATGGTGGAGTTTTTTTTTTTTGTGAAACTGTTGCCAAGTAGTTTTGAATTCTCCAGTACTAACTTTCCACTGCCAAGAATATTTCTGATCTGCATAGTAAATCATGTTTAAGAGTCTCCCCCCACCTCCTCTGAGTCACCAGGGTTTGTCTGAGTCCAATTGGTAGCACATTAACTTTTCCTTTTAGACAAACCTTTCTCTGAACCATTTATCTAGATTTGAGTCTCTGAAGGGAAAAAAAAAAAAAAAGTTAACTGCCCCAGCCCTTGTGCTGATCAATGGCCACCCTTCAACACAGACTGCAGAAAAGACTCCGGACACGAGAGGCCTGTCACATGGTGTGGTAAATCTTGCAGGGTCCCGGTGAGATCAGGGGATACCTGGTTGCTATGTAATTAGAAACAACTACCACCAGGAGAAAGTATGCGGTCACACATGCACCAACTCCTCCCACCACTTATTGCCCTGTTCCTGTTTCTAGGCTCCGGACTTCAGAAGAGACCCATGCACCTACTTCGGTGGCCTCCTCTGGTCACAGACGTGCCTGCTCACACCCCGCTTGTCTCCTGCCAGCGTCTGACTGGGGGAGTCTACTCCAGATCCAGAGTCCTTCCTAGCATCTGGTATACCAGAAGTCTGAAAGGGGCGGGGGAGGGGTGGAGGCAGCTGAGAATCTGCTGCACTGAGCCAGCCGAGTGGTGGATGGACCGCGCGTAGCCCTGGTCCCAGGTTCTGAAATATTCTGTCTGGAGTGGCCTTGCTCTCCAGGAGCAAGCTCGCCACCATGCCCTTGGCTTTCTGTGTGTCTGCGGAAGACGGCCATGAAGCAAACCATTTCCTCCCTCCACCGATGCTAAGATTCCTACTTGTCTCTTCCCCTACAGAAATTCATTTTGTCAAATGAATCGTGACACTAGGATTCTCTCCTCACCACCCAAACTCACCACGCCCACTAGTGTTTTTAGTTCTATCTCCGATGAGGATACAATATGTAGAGAAAGCGAATCCTGCCCACCAACACGATAGAGAACAAGTTGTAAGCTGAGATAACCCTCTCCCTCCCCAGACTGTTAATGGCATTCTATCACAGCACTAGATGCCCTGAGTCTGGTGACCCAGACTCAGAAAGACAAATACTACACGGCCTCGTTCATGGTGGATCCTGGCTTACGGATGTGTATATATGTGGGAGTGAGATGGGTTACAGGTGATGAAATCGAGGAGGGGGCCATGGGGAGGGAGGAAATGCTGGTGAAGCAAGGTAGGGAGGTTAATAGCGCATGTGTGGCGTCAAGGTCAAAAGAGGCTGTCAGGGGACAAGGGCGTGAGGAGCCAGGAGCAGGAAAGGAGAGAAACAAACAAACAAGCAAACAGACAACCCCAGATATTTGAAACGTCCACAGTAAAACCTAACGCGTTGCGCGCTCATTTTAGAAATCAAAATTTAAAAAGAAATTACACATGAGTAATGATGATCTTAGACAAACGGATTTGGTCTGAGGGGAGAGAATTGGCGGCTCAATAAAGGAGCGTAGAGTCTTCCCTGAGATGAGACCACGAACAGGCGTCTCAGTGTGTGACATGCTTCAGCCACCAGGATACCTCACAGGAAGAAGGGAAGACATCGCACACTGCTGGTGATGCGGCTGCCTGGAGGTGCAGTCTGACGGTTCCCCAAAGAGCCGGTCTTCTTGTTGCCATCTGACTTATCAGTCCCACTGCACAAGCCCTGAATGCGTGTGCCCACACGGGCACTTGTACACACATGCTCCTAGCAGCGTGGTCCGCGGTATCCAAAGGGCGAGAAGGCCAACGTTGTCAGACGAGGAATGGAGAGATGAAACGGGACGAGAAAAGGAAGGAAGTGCCGCCCAAGCTCAACTAGGGCAGAGACTGAAGCCTAGGTGCTCAGTAATGAGAGCCGATCGCAGAGTACCAGCTCCTGGGTGATTCGGTGTGCATCACACCCATGATGAGCTAGTGCGCCAAGGCAGGAAACACATTAGTGATCGCCGAGGGTTTAGGGGAAGGATGGGGAGATGTTGTTAACTGCGCTAGGGGCGCAGCTTCAGTGATGAAGCGCCTGCCGAGCGTGTGTGAGGCCCGGCGTCCAGTTCCCAGTATAAACTAAAAAGCAGCACAGGGCCTGAGGGACACAGTTGACGCACAGGTTTTCTCTGGGGCCACATGCTTTATAAAGGCAAGTGGTGGTGCAACGCTGCCTCAGACCGTTCGGGTTTCACCTAGAGCATGGCCCACTTGGTCCAGCTTCGTTCGCAGGGTGCGCATTGTATGACCTGCAGTCCTAACTTAATTACAGATCCTTAAAGTTTAAAAATAAAATGTGAGGGTCATAGTTTCGTGTTAGAGCTTTATGAATAAACGAGAAGAAACACAGGGAAAAGGGGTTGCGTAGGAAAAGGGGGCGGCGCAGATCGCTGTGACAAAACGCGTCCGGCAAACCCCTGGAGAGAGAAATTTATTTTTGCCTCTCAGTTTTCAGCGGTTTCAACCCAAGGTTAGTTGGCTCCATGCCTTCGGGCCTGAGGCAAGGCAGAACACCAGGGTGGCAGGAGTGCGTGGTGGACGCAGAAGGCAGAGCTGAGCAGCAGGGGCAAGAGCTGAGACCCACTTCCTCCGGGCTGCCCCACTCCACCACCAGCCAGGGACCAAACCTTCCAGGCAGGAGCCTGTGTATCAAGCCCTCCCAATAGATGGAGGTAACAGTTAATGAGTTAGGAGCTGAAAAGCCGTTAGAGACGATAAAGTCAAATTTAGTTAATTAAAAAAAAAAAAATACAACAAGGCACAGAGGCCAATCTAAGAAAAAGAAGAGACCACGAAAAGCGGACAAACAAAATACCCACAAATGGAGAGATGACTATTGACGTAAATTAAGTTAAAAAACACACATTGCTGCCCTCTGACCATGAGGAAGTAGCAAGGCCCGGGCTTCCTGCCTCACACGGACTACTTGACATCTGGACACGACAGATTAGACAGCTGCTCTCAGGCGCGGGTGGGGCCGGCAGATAGTTTGGTGCTATTGTTAGTTTGTTTTCCATTGTTATACTGCAGTGTCTGAGACTGGAGAGCCCTTGAAGGGAAGAGGTTTATTTAGCTCAGAAAGGCCGAAACCCAGGTGGCTGTATTGACTTCTTCTGAGGAGGGTCCCCTGGGCTAGGTCATAACCTCATGTCAACGTAGGTAGCATTGTGGAAGAATTTTGTATGAGAGACAGAGATCACGTGACAAGAAAGAAAACCAGAATACGGGAGAAATTGGATTCACTTCTTTTTTTTTTTTTTTCTTTTTTAATAGAAACTTTAGTAAGAGTATTATTGTACAGTGGAATGAGTTTGGCTGTGACATGTGTGGAATGCTCTGGTGACGGTCTCTCATAGTCCCCTTCCTCTTCTCAGATAGAGAGTTAGTCTTTGCAACAGTTCAGCCTCGGGAGAGCAAAGATCCCAAGGGAGCCACTCCAACCCCTTCTGAGAGCTGCACCCTAATGCTGTAATCTACCTTAACACTCTCAACATCTCCCACATCCCTGGCCTGGAGAGCAAACCCCTAGTGAGTGAACCTTTAGGGTGCAAGCAACACCCTGCCCACAGCAACTGTGAGCCGCGGGAACAGGCAAACTGAAGATGAACTCCGAAAGTGCCTGGCTTTCCATCCTGAGGCATCTTCCCCCATACCATGGATGCGGAGCTAGCATCCTAAACAGAGCACAGCCACTTCAGTGGGTTGCAGAGGCAGCCATCACAGTTCAGGGGGTGATGGTGGAACTAATGCCATGAGGAGTTACAGAGCAGAGTTCTGGAACAGAGGAAGCCACCACAGAGAAAAGGCGGCAGCAACTGCACAGGAGAATTTTGTGGCATTTGCTGAGGATCACAGGTTGTTTCTCTTTAGCACAAGCCTCAAAAATTACAGGTAGAAAATGACCAGTGATCTATAAGATGATTCAAGGACCAGGCCCCAATGGGAAGACACTAAATCCTGACTGAGTAGAGCAGAGGCCCCATACAGAGCAGCCTGGAGCAGTCGCGCCCACTGTGGCAGCACTAGACACAGTCAGAGCACCATCACTTTAGACGTCCCCTAGAAAAGCATGGCAGGCCTCTGGGCTTCTGGCCTCAGGCTACCTGGCTACCTCCCAAAGCGAAGCCCTGCAGCCTGTAAGAAAACCGGAGTTGCCTAGACCCTAAATCACGCCAAACACACAGCGCCTACCTGACCTGTACAAAATGCATAGCCAAAGTGAGAAAGGAGGGAAAAGGGCAGCTAGGTCACACACTGGACCCTGTCGGTGTGAGGTGTAAGTCAGTGAGAAGCGCAGAGAGCGTCAAAGCCTGAGACACAGCTAGAGTCGAGCTTCAGTGATGCTCAGACAAGCGTGACGTGTTCCAGAGAATGCCCCTCGAAGACACCAAAGAGGAGAGGCAAAAACACTGAAGCCGTAATGTTTCCAAATGTGATGAAAATCACATTGCTGGGTACCCTAGAAGCCTGCTGTAGGACACACGAGCACATGCACGCGCACACACACACATACACACACACATGTACATACATGTACACATACACATGTGTGTACACTCCATGATGAAACATCACAATAAGATAGTTTAGGCCAGACATGGTGGCGCACGCCTTTAATCCCAGCACTCAGGAGGCAGAGGCAGGTGGATCGCTGTGAGTTTGAGAGCAGCCTGGTCTACAAAGTGAGTCCAGGACGGCCAAGGCTACACAGAGAAACCCTGTCTTTAAAAACCAAGAGGAGAGAGAGAGAGAGAGAGAGAGAGAGAGAGAGAGAGAGAGAGAGAGAGACAGAGAGAGAGAGAGACAGAGACAGAGACAGAGAGAGAGACAGAGAGACAGAGAGAGAGAGAGAGAGAATATGAAATATAAGCAAAGACAGTAAGAATGGCTACAGACTTCTCATCAGAAACGACATAGTGCCAAAGAGAAAAACAGGATGTGTTAACTGGCAGACAGATTGACAGATAGTAAATAAGCCCTATTAGCCTATAATTTATATACGTGGAAAATAATCATTTGCCAATGGGAACAAAATATTTTGGAAACAAACACCCACTTCCAAGAATTCACTTCCAGGGGACCCACTGTAAATTTAGGGTAGTAAATTTAAATTAAGTCCCTTAAGCCACAGGAATAAGAAGCCCATGATTGTATGATTTAAAGATAACCCAGTGCTGCTAAGCATATGGATATATACAAAGTATTTGCTTTGTTAAAATTTTCCTTTTAAAGTTACTTAGGTCCAGGAGGCGGCTCAGCAGGCTAAGGTGCTACCAAAGCTGACACCCTGGATAACCCCAGGACCCTGAGGTGGGACGAGAGAAGTTGTCTTCTGACTCTCACAGGCATGTGAGCACACGTGCATGCCCTCCCCACATAAAATAAGTAAACATAACCAACTTCTTAAGTTACTTAAAAATTTCCAGGTCTGCATTGCCGGATGTGGTGCACACCTTTAGTCACAGCACTTGGGAAGCAGAGGCAGGCGGATCTCTGAGTTGAAGGCTGTCCTGGTCAACCCAGTGAGGCCCAAGCCTGCCAGGGCTAGGCAGCGAAACCTTGTCTTTTTTTTTTTTTTTTTTTTAAGGTCTTAAAATTTAAGTCAAAATAGCAAAAACAAATTTTTGAGTTAAAAATCACAGAAGAAAGCAGCACAACAGAAATTGGGCAAAAAGCCTGAGACCCTAACTAAGGATGCTAAGTTTCATGCGGAGTGCCTGAGATGCTGAGCACCAAGCATCTTAGAATTCGCACTTTTGAAATAACGAGAGTATAGCTTTTCAGCCAATAGAGTATATAAATAGAACAGTAAAAAAAATGTGCAGTCAGAATGGGAAGAAAAGAAAAAAAAAAGGGGTCTAGGGGACACAAGAAAAAAGGCAAGATGGCACACCCACTCAGCCATCCTGTAGTTACACGGTGCACACTGGTTAGAACTCTCATCACAGGGCTGAGCTTACACAAGGGGGAAGACACAACACAGCAGACAGGCACGGGTGAGCTACGCAGAACCTAAAAGTGAAAGGTCAGACCTGGGCTCAAGCTTAAATAATCAAAATTAAGCAGGTCTGACTCTGCTGGCATCAGAAAGATGCCAGGGATGAGGGGCAGCTCATCCTCACAGAGGGTCTGACCACCACAGAGGAGCTAACACACCCAGGGCACACAAACATGGAGGCAAAACCAGAGAGAGCCCAAGGGAAAACGGACAAACCTTAGGCCAGTGAGATGGATCCGTGAGTAAAGGTGCTGGCTGCGCAGCCTGGTGACCTGAGTTCAGTTCCCAGAAGCCGCGTAAAAGTGGAAGTGGAGAAATGATTCCACAAAGTTGTTCCCTGACCACCACATGTGCCACTATGGTATGAAGACTCCTACACACACACACACACACACACACACACACACACACACACACACCCCACACACACACACACATACACACACTCATACACATACACACTACACACACACGCACACACACACACTCATACACATACACAGTACACACACACACACGCACACACACATACACACATACACACACTCGTTCACATACACACTACACACATACACACACTCATACACATACACACTACACACACATACACACACATACACACACAACACACACATACACACACATACGCACACTATATATATATATATATATATATATATATATATACACACACACACAATTATATAAAAATTTGAGCAAACAAACAGAAAGTTGGTAAAATGTGCAAGGTCTAAGAAAGTTCTGTTTGCCGAGATGACTAGGGGGTGTGACCGTGCCGACTACAAGCACAGAACGTACATTCTTCGTACGTGCTCTCAGGCAGATCATGTGCTGAGTGCAAGGACAAGCCTCAGCAGATTTAAAAGAATTGAAATCACACAAAGTTTATATTCGGCCCACAGCAGAATTTAATATGTCAACAACAGGAGGATCTGGAAAATCCCCAAATATTTGGAAGTTAAACAACATACTTCTGAATAGCTCATGGGTCAGAGGAGAAGTCATAAGAAGAGTTAACACTGCTCTGAAGTAAATGAGAATAACTTCACAGCATGTTAAAGTCTGTGGGAAACAGCTAAGAAAAGACCTAACCTTTCACGTTAAGAAATGAAAAAATTAACCCCCAAAATAGGAATAAGGAAATAATAAACACAAAGTAGACAAGAGTGAAAAATGTTGAAACTAAAAAAGAAAAAAAAAATCAAATAATAATAGCAAAAACAGATGTGCAACCCATAGCTGGGGAAAAATAAATGTAACTGATAAGCATTTCACCAGCTGTACTCAGTGCAGAAGACATGCATATCACCACAACAGGAGCAAAGGCAGCAGGATAGACCCTGTAGGGCAGGATGGACCCTAGAGTAGGATAGGCCCTATAGAGTAGGATAGACCCTATAGAGGAGGATAGACCCTATAGAGCAGGTTAGGCCCTATAGACCAAGAACAGAACAGCAAACCAGCAACAGGGGAATACCAGGACCAGTTTTATTCCAGCTGCCCGGAGGACATCTTTGTCGCAGTGGTCTTGTGTGTGCATTAGAGAATGCTTTTATTCTTAGGAGGCGTGTGCAGAGCAATTCAGCAAGGCGTCCACTGTGGTGGGATGCACACAGTGAGCTCACAGCCCACACCGTCTCTCCTCTCTGGTCCCCGGCGGCCTCCATCTGAGGGCTCTCCAAAGGCTGATTCCACCAACTGCGGGTGGAAAACATTCAAGGAAAAGAAACATATCTCTACTGATTTGTTTTTGTCATTGTTTTCCAAGCAGAGTATAATGTTTATGTTGAATTTACGCTGTTTATAATTATAAAGGCTGTTTATATGATTATTAATCTAAAGGTGCTTAAAATACTTGAGGAGATGCACACAGGCCATTTTATATAAGGGAACTAAACACCTGGCTTGTGTTGGGGGCTGACAGGGATTCCAGGATGAGCATTGTAGATGTGGACGAATGACTGTATTTAAAGGATCTGAGGGACTGTGGAGATCACTTAGTCCATCAAGTACTGGCCTTCCAAGCATAAGGGCTGAGCATCGTCCTGAGACCTCTCACTTCAAAACAAAAAACAGGCCAGGAGTGGGGGCCACACTTGTTATCCCAGAAAAGGGGAAGCAGAGACTGCAAATCAGCCAGCACAGCACGAACCACAGTGGAGTGTGCCTCCTGGCCCCACATGTATGTAAACACACATGTGGACACATATACTTAAAAAAAAATTTGGTACACAGTTGGGAATAGCAAGGCAGATCAGACATTAGCCAGCAGGGAGACTCAACACGGTTGTCCCCTGTAGTAAGACTGCCTGTGAGGACAGTGCTAAGACCCTGTCACTTGCAGGGTAGGGCTAGTCAGCGTAAGGCGATAGTGGCCTGGACTGGTGAGCCGTGGAACCAGCCCACCGTGTCAGAAATGACGGACGCGGACCATCTGGCGTTTGGTCTGCCCCTTTCACAAGGACCAGCATGAGAACACAGACCCACTTGGGCTAGCCACCAGGGAGGACTTGGCCGCTGCCTGCCGCAGTCAGCTTGGCTCTGCTCTGTAAACAGAGGCCTGACCTATTTAATCCTTCCCAGGGGTTGGGTAAGATCTTGACTCACGCAGACATGAAACTGTGGCCTAATTGGATCCTAATTACTCAGAAGAGGGCTGTTTACCTAAACTTCCAGTAAACTGGGCTCCTCACGACAGGAGAGCGAGCAGCAAGGGCTGGAGAGGCAGCGAGGACCATGACATAGGCAGAGAGTTATCATCCCTGGAAGTCCTTTTTTTTTTTAAAGCTATGATGTCACTGGTTGCAGAAGAATAAACAAAGGCGAGGCTGGTGAAGCCGCCTTTCTGGGCTAAGAATGGCTTCCTCGCGTTTGTAAGGGCTGTCCACTTGGAAATACTTCCAAATATGTAAGGCTGACAGGAGCCCTAGAGGGAAGCTGGAGGAAACGACAGGCTCTCCCACGCTGTGGGGGTGAGCTGTAACGCAAACAGACCTCTGCATAGTCACCACTCCAGCCAAGTGGAGGAGCCAGGGAGCAGCCATCTTGGGGCTGTGGGCTCAGCTGGTGTCTGGGTAGGTTTGAGTGGGAGGGACTATGGGGAGCTCACCTCTGCACACATATAATCCTTCCCACGGAGGAGAATGTTAAGTAAACTGAACCCAACACAGGAAGACAAGTGTTATGTTCTTGCTTAGGTATGGAAGCCGGAAGAGGTGATGTCATAGACGTTGAGAGTAGAGCAGAGGTCACTAGAGTCATTGACAAGGGGAGGCAGAGGGGGGAGTGCCAACATAACAGTGACATAGGATGATGATAACGTACTATTTACAATTTATTGTATATTTTATGAAGAACTAGATAAGGCACTCTCCTAACACTAAACAGCAAACGCTGAGGGAGATGGAAGTGTGCATTACCTAGATTTTGTCATTATGCTAAATGCATAGATCGAATTTCCCTACTGGGCCCATAAATATGTATAATTACACTAACACAAAACATTTTTCTGGAAAACCTGGACATATGGAAGATATATCACTGGTTTTTTTTTTTTTTTTCAAATGGCAGCCATCATGGGTGATTTGCTTTAATTTAAGCTTTTTGGACTTTGTAAGAAATGAACTTTAGGAAAACAAAAGTCCTTTTCAGGACACCCGTTTCCTACACCCATCTGTGAGCAGCAAGTGCGCATTGTAACTCTAGACACTGCGGTGTTAAGGCAGCTTTCAAAAGATGCGACGGACTGCTGGCTGCCTTCCGTGAGCAATCTGGCTGGCAGGGCACACATTAAATAGAGCCACGCCCCCCCTGGGGGTACCGTATGAGTCTCCTGTGGCTACTGTGGCAAAGTACTTCCAACTGGTCCTTATAACTAGTTACCACACGTGGCTCCGCCTCCCAGAGGTGTGAAAGCCAGCCCAGGTCCAATGGGGAGCCAGCTCCGCCTTAACTGTCTCTCTGGCACTCTGTGGCTGTGGCTGTGGCTGCCCTGCTCCAGGCTCTGCCTGCCCTTCTCATATGTCACCCCTGTGAATCTTCCTGACTTCGCTTTTTCACTTTTAAGGATGGCAGCCACTGCCTGGGGTGCCCACCCTTATCCATTACGACTTTATCCTCATTACTTCTGAAAATAAAGTGGTGTTGGACCCGAGATTCTGGAAAAGTGGGTTTGGGTTTCTCCTGTAGCCTGGGGACTGAGCACTGGACACTCACTTTTGTCCAACTCTGTGGGCAGGGGGTGGGGGGGTGCCCATAGTGACTTGCTAGGGCCTGCCGCCTATGTGGAAGAGGCTCAGGCCTCATGTTCTGCAGAGAGGAAGTCTGGACCAGGCAGCAGAGAAGAGAGGGACAGAGAGCTGGTTGCCATGGTGATTCCCTCTCCAGCTTCCATGCTACCTCTGCTGCCTCCCACACGGCCCTATCCATCCCACACGGCTCTAGGTTATTTTAGAGTCAATCCATCCCACACAGAGAGGCCACAGGTGACTGGACAACCTGTTCTCCTTCCCCATGGTTTGGAACCCAGTGGGGTGTTAGGGAAGGGACAGGCTGAGTCCCCGAGAGGGAGACCTACACAAACGGCCACTAGGAGACTAAACTGCAGCAGGGTCGGCCTTCAAGGGTGGTCTCTATGCAGAGCAAGCCTTACAGCTGGGTGGTTTTGGCAACCACGGCTGAGCCTTTGAGATTTTGCGTTACGGACTATGCGTCCAGGTAGTCAAGAAAACGGTGAGGGTCTTGCTTAGAAAGCCACACCGGGCCTCCACAGGAAACGGTTTCCATCAGGGTGCTCAGAGGACAGTCTACCATGCGTCTGGAAAGTCGGGGACCCTCTGAGATTCTCACATCCCACACATCCTCTTCCCCCCCCCCCTCCCCCCCCCCCCCCCGCCCCTAGTTATGGTCAGGGAGCACCTTTGCTTCCATGAAGACTGCCTTCTGTGGACCCTGATGGCTGGAGTGAGCTGACTCGTGTCTTTACCCTGTTCACCAACTCCGATGGTGCCAAAGAAGGTGACAACGGTCTGATTTCCTTGGAAGGACTACATCTGGTGCCTGATGTAGAGATGTTGTAGCACAGGGGAAAGTGTTTGTCGATGCACATCGTTTACCATTTAGTCTAATCCGGCGGGTTTTGTTCAGTCTAACCTTATGATTCAGACTTGAAGTTTCGTCAGTGGAGGGAACAGAAAAGAATATTCGTATATGAAGCCAGCTTCCGGTTGGTCATTCTTTGAGTTGATAGGATTTCAGCAGGGCTTGCCGAGTTCAGACATCAGGTGGGAGGGAGGGAGGGGGAAGCAGGCTTGGCTCACGTGAGCTCAGGAGAGGCTTTCCTTCCTCTGACCTCACCAGTAATTTGTACTGTGTCTGAGGTTGGGTCCTCGTCTGGACTACAGCTGTCCCTGTGTCTTGGTGTTGAGGATGCCAAGGAGCCATGAGGATGCCCGGATGGTGGTTTTGAATGAAATGTCCCTATAGTCTCTGACATCTGAATAATTGCTCCCCAGCTGGTAGCACTGTTCAGGAAAGCCTCGCGGTGCTGTGGCCTTGTTGAAGGAAGTGTGTCATCCAGGGGTATGAGGGGGCCCAGGGGTCAGGGTGGAAGTTGAGAGTTTTTAAAAGCTTGTGCCATTTTGAGTTCACACACTCTCTCTCTCTCTCTCTGCTTCCTGACTGTGGTTCAGGGTGTAGGCTCACAGGCTCCGCTCCTGCCCCAGCGCCTGCTGCTTGTTGGCCACCATGGACTCTGGGGCTGTAAGCCCAAACAAGCTCCCTTTACGTTGCTGTGGTGGTGGTGTTTTATTACGGCAGTAGAAGGCAGTTAATACACCTTTCGACCAGTGGTGTGTCTCATTCCTTATAGTCTCAGTCTTCAGGAGCTGGGGCAAAGCCATGTGCTCGGCGCAGAGGGAAGATCAGAGGTCAGCGCCAAGACGTCAACGTACCCAGGTCTATTCTCTGCAAAAACACCCCCAATCTAGAGTGGCCCCAAGGAGCAAACAGCAGGGTAGGCGGTGAACAGTGGATGACCCCAGGGTGGGGAGAGGCCTGGGCCAGCTGAGGCCCACAAGGAGGATGCTGCCACTTCATTGCATTTGCTCTGAAGGAGTCTATAACTCCAAAGACTTCTACTAAGATGGACCTTTCTTTCTCACTGTTGAATTGGTACAGCCGATGTTCATATGATTCATAATTAAAGCCAATAATGCAGAGAAAACTGCCTTAAGCCCCCCAGGGAAGTCTTTGGCTTGGATTGTCCATAAAACTAGAACATGGGGCCTTCTGAAACAGCAGGGTCCTCTGTTCTGGGTGCCACTGGGACTCCGGCCTTCTGTCTTTCTGCTGGTAACAGCTCAGTTCTCAATCAAGATAGCCAAAGGGCTGCTGACCTCCGGGCACTGACCTCCGTGCTCTTGTTGGCCATTTCTGAGGCAGAATCTGTACTGGCTGGGATGTCATGCTCACTGGGGGACGGAGATCATTGGCAGGTCCCGGAAGACAGGAACAAGGGATAGAGATGGAGATGATGGGCAAAATCAGGCCAGGGGCTGGGAAAGCAAGCTCCCACCGGGAGTGTGTTAAAAGGGGCGGCTAGGTGAGCCTGGGCCTGGTGATCAGTGGAAACTGGAGGAAAAAGACATTTGATAGCAGACATATCCATAAACACCTCTCCGCACAGAATGCTGAAAGCTGAAAACAGCCCGAAACAAAGGGCAGGCAAGCCTGTTTCGCCAGCTGCCCTGCCAGGCTGCGCGGCTGGACACGGGAGCTCTTGAGGCTTCACCCTCAGATCCATTCTTGTCTCCCCATTTTGAGAGACGTTCCACCCACCAGACGCCTCTGAATTTAATACGCAGGTAAATAAAGTTGCCTGCTCTAGGAAGCTCGCCACAGAACTCCTGTGTCTTGGGAGAGCTGCAGAAAGGAAGCAAAACGGAATTCTTCTGAGATCCCGGGATCTTTCCATCCGGCTCATGCCAGAACAAGATGTCTGTGTTCCTCCAGTCCCCTGCCCCTGCTGCCCCAGGACAGGTATTCACCTAGGGAAGTCCAAGGCCCAAGAGGAAAATTGGGCAGAGGAAAAAAGGATGGTTTTATTTTTTAATCTGACTTCCAGTTGGTAGCAACAATTTTTCCCTCATGTATTGAATGCAGGCGATGCAAGTGGGATTGGTGGGTTGTATACACGGCAGTTATCTCTGTGATGTTTGCAGGGAGCTCCATGCTGGTTCCCACACTAGCTGCTCTGCCCATAATCCCCCACCAACACTGTGAAGGTCCAGCTTTTCCCATGTGCTCACTCATGTTTGCCATCATTGGTCCTTTGGGTAATTGCTGTCCTAACTGGTGGGCTTGGATTTGCGTTTCTCTGATGGTTCCCGACTCTGGAACCTTGTTCATAAACCTCTTGAGTGTGCACGTGTCTTCTTTTGGGACACTCATTTGGATCATTTGGAGTAAAAAACCCTTGAAATGAAGGAACATCAGAAAGAAAAGGCTTTATGAGCCTTCGCTGATGCCGTAAGATGCCGGGACTGGGACATGCTCCTGCAACTAGCCGCTACAGGGTTATAAAACAGTTAGGAAAGTTCCAGTGGACCCCTGAGCCAAGAGCATATTACGGTGAGCAACAGTATATATAAATGTATGTGCGCGCACACGTGTGTATGTGTGTGCGTGCGCATGCACGTTTATTACCCAATATGTGTGTGTATGTATGTACACATATGTATATATTCCAACACTTTAGGAATACACATGTCTAACCTATGGGGCCCAGTCACTGGGGAAGGAGAGGGTCGCAGGAGAGCCACTCCTGCTCCCTGCCCTGTCTGTGGCATCAGTAGCATTGCACAGGCCAGGCTGGGCGTCCTGTCACATATAGCAGAACTAGTCACTGAGCCCCAGCCCCAGGAAGAAACTTCTATTCAGACTGTTTCCTTTAAGTTCCTCTTAGAGAGACTGTAAAGAACTCATGTCACCTGACTTCCCACCACTGGAACCGAGTCCCCGAGTGTGAGGGTTTGGCAGGGTTAGAGTCACCGAGTGTGCCTATGAAGGGACACTCTAGATTGGCCTCAGGGGAGGAGAGCCACCCTAGGTGTGGCAGCACTTTTCCTGGGGTGGGCTCCCTGGGGTGGGTTCTGGGGCTGGATCTGAAGGAAAAGGAACTGAGCCAACCGCAAGGCCGCCCGTTTCTGCTCCCTGACAGGGGCGCAGCATGACCAGCCACCCATTGCTGCAGCAGACTGTCCTCACACCGTGAGCCCAAATAAATCCTTAAAAGTTACTCCTGTCAGGTTTTTGGTCCCAGCAAGGAAAACGGTGACTAATACGCTGAGGCAATTAACTTAGAAGGAAAAGAAGGTTTCTCGGGAGCCTTCTGCCCGCTGTGTAGCCGTGTTGCTGTGGTCCCGCAGGGCGACTGTATATGACAGAGTCGAATCATTCACTTCATCATAAGCAGAAATGGCAGGTCTCCAGCGACGTAAATGCCTGCCTGGCATGAGGCCTCACCTTTGGCTTTGAAGTCCTGGGGTAGAATCCAGGGCCTTGTACAGGCCAGGTCAGCTCCCTAACCCCAGCCCCGAACTCTGTGATTCTCCTACCTTTGTAATCTCTTCTAATCACAGCTGTAATTAGAGAGCCCTAACCATACTGCTTAAAGTCACCCCTCCCCCACCTCCCCTCCCCGACCCTCCTCCCTCCCTGCACCCCTCCCCTCCCCCATCCCTTCCCCCACCCCATTCCCCATCCCCCCTCATCCCCCACTCTAGCCCCCTCCCCCTCCCCCCACCCCACCTCTGATCTGCAAGGAGCACTCACAGTCCCCAGCCTTGGTTCCTACTTGCTTCTGAGTCAAGTGAGGTTCTTACAAGCTGGGACTTTGTCTGTCCGTGGCAGTATCTCAAGATCCTGGTTCCTTGATGAATGGGTGAATCAAAATTAAAAAGCCTGTGGGCATATAACACTTAAAAGATTACATGCGGTGTGCTTGGATTTCTCTCCTGGCTAATAATAGAGTTCATTGAGAAATTTTGTAGATTGATCTGCGCCTCCCCCCTGGAGAAACTGTTTCAAGTCAGAAGAAGCCGCCATATGAAAGCCCCCTCCCCCACCCCCAGCTCCTCAGGCTGCATGAGTCTGACTTTTAGATCTTATTAGCTTGCCACTGCCTGGGTGTTCTCCAGTTGTCGCCTGCCCCCCGCCCCCCCATTTTCTGTCTCTAGAACACTGTGGCTACTGTGGTTTTTGTTGCTGTTTGTTTGAGACAGGGTTTCTCTATGTAGCCTTGACTATCCTAGACTTGCTTTGTAGACCAGGCTGGCCTTGAACTCACAGCGATCCGTCTGCCTCTGCCTCCCAAGTGCTGGGATTAAAGGCGTGCACCACCACGCCCGACCTGTGTTCACTGTGTCCGCCTCTCATGACCTCACCTTGCGCTTGATAGAATGTCACCAACTCTAGGGTCCTCATCCACTTCATCCACTCCTGGAGGGAGCTTAGTGGGCGAGATCAGTGCGGTCAAGGGACTGAGGTGGACGGTGCAGTTAGACGGAGGCTGTCGTCAGCAGCGCCACAGATTCTGATGCGCCTTTGCTGGTGTCGTCAGTCAGTGGGAGAATAGGAATAGGGTGTGGGTAGTTGTCACCATCTCTTAGTAGCTCAGATGACATCATTTCTACCTCCCTCAATGACTGAGCACCCCCCCTCACCCCCCACCAGAGCCTTCCTGTTGTGTTGTGTTTGTGGAGACTGATGGATCTGTCAGTTAGGGAGAATCCATAGGCATCCATAGGACAGCAATAGCAGAACAGAAAGAGTTAACCAAGCAGATGGTCTGTGGGTGTGTGGGCCTCTACTGCAGAGGGGTGATTCAAACCTGCAGGCCACCTGGAGGGACTCCAGAGTCTTCAGAGCACCACTGGCCTCTCCCTGGGAGCCTGGTTCCTCTGGACCTCTGTCAGTTTCTCAAGAAGCAACAGGGACAAAGGTCTGTGAGCAGGCCAGATTGGGACTCTTCAGAGCCAGGCCCAGCTGTCCGTTCTTTCCACTGTTAGGCTCTTCCCCGCCCCCCCCACCCCACCCCCAATGGACACTGTGACACTTAGTGCTAACTGTCCTTTTGCTGGAATCTGAGAGCAGCTGGGAGATGAGCCTCTGCATATTCCTGTAGGAATAATCTTGATTGTGTCCCCTGACTTGGGAAGACCCATCTTAATTGTGAATGAGGCTGTTTCCTGAGGGGTGTATCCTGGGCTGTGTAAACGGGACAGGGAGCCAAGTAACAACAGCTCGCTTGCAGAGATCTGTTTCTTAACTGTGTGTACGGTGTGGCCAGCTCATTCAGGCTCCTCATACCTTGACTTCTGCTCTGATCGCACCCTTGAACCACAGCCAGAATAAAATCTCCTTCCCTCAAGGTGCTTTTGTCAGGGCGTTTTTATCACAGCAACGGGAAAGTAAGGCAGACAAAGAAGGTACCAGTTCTCCTGAGCTTTCCCTCATGGCAGAGATGCTGCGCCGCCCCTGCCCCCCACGCCCCCACCCCCCCACCCCACCCCCAGCCCCCATGGCCTCTGCCCCGCCCCCGCCCTGTGCCTCATCCCTGCACATGTGGGGAGTCTGGTATGTGCAGTTCCCTGCAAGTCCTCTCTGATCTTTTACTTGTGAACTCTTTCTTCTTGTGAACTCTCCGTTGCGCAGCACGTCCAGGCTTTCCGTCAACATGCTATTTTTACCCAAACCGCCCATTATTTTTCCCCTGGCTCTTTGATGCTTTTAAGATGTATTTTGAAACGTCAGTTGGGAAAATTGAGGAGGCTGGCGTGCTTTTCTGTTGCTTTCCCAGAATGCCTGCGCGGTCCTGCAGGAAAGATTCTGAGATGTCTGCTAAGGGGCAGCAGATGCCCGCTGCTAGCTGCTGCTGCGACTTGCAGCTTGTCTGGCTCTGGCCCTTCCTCTTGTGTTCCCCTGGTCCTTCCTGTGGACGCTCCGGAGGAAAGAGCAGTCTGTGCTCAGCTCTCTCCTCCTGAGGTGTGTGGGCTCTTTATTGACAAGGCTGCCACAGCTGTACAACCTCTGGGGCTCCCTGCCTCCCCCTGGCCCCATGATCATCAGTAGGGTCACCCACAGATGTTATAGGAGCACAGAAGACACAGTTGCTATGGCAACAGACCTCCCAAGTCAGAGGACCCCATACCTCTGCTTCTTTGCCCTGTATCCTCTAGGCCAGCTACCTGCTCAGAATGTTCCATCTCTAAGACAAATAGGTACCTAGCCACCGGGGCCAGCCCTCGCCTAGGCTGGCAGATGAGAGGCCAGCCAGGTACTAAAAGCAGTGTCCCTAGCTGTGCTCTTTTCAGTACACAACAAAAAGCAGCCGGGTCCACAGAGTGTCCCAGGAATGTGGAATCAGCTCACTGCAGTCGAAGCTCTCCCCTGCCCCCCCCCACAGCCCCCCACCCCCCTCCCAGGCACTGTCCACCCAAAGCCTAGCAGGTCATAGCTAGGCTACTCTGTCTGTTTCTGATCACCTAAGGCTGATGAGACAGAGGGAGGTGCATTCTTAGCGAAGCCCCTTCTGCTACGGAGGTTACAGGGATGGCATCCTTAGGGGGAGCCCTCTGTTGCATGCCCAGGTGCCAGCACCCACAGCGTGCCTCACAGTCACCTGCGGCTCCAGCTGCAGGGCGTCCTGTTCCCTCTTCTTGGCACTAGGCACACACATGGTGCACACACATGCATGCAGGTAAAACAAAATACAAATTCATCTTAAAATAAAAACTTCTCTTTCCCCTGCCCCACCTCCCTCCCCTCCCTTCCCCTCCACTCTATCTCCTCCTTCACCCCCTCTCCCTCCATTTTTAGTCCTCTCTTCCCTCCTGTTTCAGTCCTGTTCTCTGGCCACCCTTCCCCTCCCCTCTCTTCTCTTCCTCTTTCTTTCCTTTTTCTCTCCTACTCCCCCCTCCTCACTCCTGCCTCTCCTCTGCTCTCCCTTCTTCTTTTCCCTCCCTCTCCTCCCTTCCCCTCTGCTCTCCGCCCTTCCTCTTTCTTGCTCTCCTCTCTCCTCCTCTCCTATCCCCTCCTCGGGCCTCCCTGCCCCCTTCCTTTCATCCCCTCCCCTCCCCTCCCCTCCCCTCCTCTCTCCTCCTCTCCTCTCCCCTCCCCTCCCCTCCCCTCCTCTCCCCTCCTCTCCCCTCCCCTTCTCTCTCCTCCCCTCCTTCCCCTCTTTCTTTCATGTGCTAGTGTGGGGCCCAGAGGCTGGAGCTTAGGTTCAAGCTTAGGCAAGTGCTCTACCAGTAGGCTGCATTTCCAATCCTCTCTTCTCTTCAGTTTCATTCGAGCATTTGATCTGATTTTTGTTTGCTTGTTTCTGCACTTTGAAACGTAAATTATACTTCTTGTTATTTATTTTTTTTACATATAATAAGAGCCTGTGAGTCTATAATACATGTTTAAGATATGTTCAAGAGCACAGACAGCAGCAGGAGAGCTGAAATTAACGTGCTTAGTGTTGGGGGGCAGGAGGTGAACCGAGATCTCTCAGAGCCAGGCACTAACTCTCAGCTCTAGAGCCTCAAGGCAGGACTAGAGTTGGAGACTGGGTCTTCACTGGGGCACCTGCATTAGGATTAGGTCTCTGTGGTGGCACCAATATATGAATGGGAGAATATGAACACAGGGACACCAATAAATGTAGGCTGAAGCGAAGAACCAGACAGAACAGATGGCCACCTACACACCAGGGAGAGAGCTGGGGACTGACGACCCTGACCTCCTCAAAGGAGCCAAATTATTGACATAGTTGTATCACATTATGGCTTGCAGAGCTATGATAAAAATAAATGCTGCCCACATCTCACCCTAGCGCTAGCCCTGGGGAAAGAACTAGTGCTCACAAGACATGGGAGGTTGGACTGAAAGGAGCAGAAGCAGCGAATGTAAAACCAGCAGAGCATGTTAGCATGTGAGTGTGCATGTGTGTGCATGTGTGGATGCATTTGGTGTTCAGCACAACCACAGACGCCTAACACCTGTCAGCTTTTGGCAAGGCTGATCCCAAAGCTGTCCTTAAAACGCACTGGCCAGGAGAAATGAGTTATCTGGATAGCGACCGAAGACCCAGCGGGAAGGCTGAGCTCTGAGCCCCCCAGTCCCTGCCTCTTTTCCTCCTGTGTTTCTTCACTGCAGAGGGAAGGAGGGCCTAGCTTTTGGTCACCTTTAGAATCTCAGAGGCTAGCATATTGCTGATAGATAATGCACCTGTGGCTGAATGAACACAGAAAAGGGAATGGAAATTCATCAGACTGCTAAGCAAACCTTGGGTAGCTTAGGAGGCCGGGACCCAGCATCCTACAGACTCTGTCCTGGGACCCTTGGGTGGTTTA
>OU015745.1:142571498-142583933 GCA_907169655.1 Acomys percivali | reverse complement strand
AATAATAATAATAATAATAATAATAATAATAATAATAATAATAATAAAACAGCTTCCTGGAACTTTTCTATAAAAAACAGAGAGTGATGCTAAGTCCAATAACCCATTGACAGTGCCTGCTAAACTGTGTCATCATTTGAAGAGGTGTTTTCCAAATAATAAATGCAGATTCCCAAATCACACATGGGCAAGGATCCAAGATAGACTGACTTGGTAGAATGCAGTAAGAGGAAGCTTACTGTGTGCTCCATCCGGCCACAGTTCACCTCTCTACTTGCTTCCACGAACACTGCAGTACCGTATAGACTATCCACAATATCTGATACAGCCGTTGAATGCTCTTTCTTAACTTGATTGTGAATTTGTTAGGCCTGACTTTCTTTATATACTCACCAAGACAGAAAAGCCAAACGTTGTGCAAACATAGGAAACAATGTTATAATAAATTAAAAATAATCTTAAGTGCTATTATGCTAATGTATGGGTGATTTTGAAATGAAAATTCTAAACATTAAAAATTGTATTTGTCTGCATGTCTGTACACCACATGCTTGCATTGCCACAGAAGTCAGGAGAGAGTGTTGGGTCCCCTAAAAGTGGAGTCATAGGCAGTTGTGAGCTTCCAGGTGGGGTGCTGAGAACCAAACCTAGGTCCTCTGCAAGAGCAACAGGTACTCTGAACTACTGAGCTGTCTTAATTTTTAAAAATTTCATGGCTAGGGACTGGTGTTCCACTAGCTCCCTGGAGGGTGTGGGGCACCAATTCCAGCCCCTGCTGAGTCTGTGGTAAGACTTTCACAGTAGGGTGTGGCTTCACAGTGTCCTTGTGGATCCTGGGGTATGGAAATGTCCTGGGAGCCAGAGCGAGTACTGATCAGTCACCCTGAGAACTGTGAGGGAAATGGTGCTGTGGCCGCGAATGGCGAAGGCGCCTCCAGTTCAGACCCTAGCATGTCTCCAAACTTCTGTTGCAATCCTCTCCTGGGTAGAGGCCTAACTGTAAACAGTTCTTTGCTAACTCCTTGAGGGAGGGCTCAGTGGATCCCGCTTTGTGACTAGCTTAGTGAGCTGCAGACTAGACTGTCATGTCATGCACACTAAGGTACAGACTGAGCTCAAATTCTCCTCTGCGTCACTGCTGGGGGGGGGGGGGGGGGGGGAAGGCTATTACAAGGAGCTGACATTACCAAGAGGCATTGGCATAAACCAAATCTTTATTATTTGAGAGAGAAAGAGAGAGAGAAAAGGCCAAATTATAAAAACTTCATACTTAAGACCACACCGAAGACTTCTAAGGACATCTGTAGTAACCGTTAGATTCAACCATCTTCCATCTTGGCTGACGCAACTCAGGCAAAACTTGGCAATTTCATGTGGCTCAACCGTATAAGCTGACCAACGGCTGAGCTTTGAGAAGAGCGTGCTCTTAGTCCCAAGTCTGTTTACATTGTAGACAGACGTCCCAGCGACAATCAGGTCTCTCTGCTTAACTGCAAAACGTTCTTTTTTTTCTGGGCATGCAGGCCAAGACATCCCAGGATGGACAGCAGGTCCCAGCTGCTCCTGTGTCCCTGTGTAGTCTGGGGGCATGATGACTCTCTGCCAGTGTCACCAATTGGCCAGGGGCCGCCCTGCTGGTAAAAGGTGAAGCCCATTTGCTTTAGAAACCAAGTGACTGGATGAAAGCGTGGGGGCAGAGTGTCTCATGGTGGAGTTAACTCTTCACCAGATTAAGAGCACCCCACAAAACACTCCCCGTCCTGCTGGCCATGTCTGTGCTTCTGGGTACCCGCGCCAGGAAAAGAAAAGGAGCAAACTCTCTCAGAGCACAGAGCAGAAGGCAGCGCATGCAGCCCAGACGGTAGGAAACACGGCAGGTCAGCAAGGCGGGGAGCTCCACGCTCAGTTAGGGTCAAGGCTGATGGGAGGTCTCTCCGACGGCCCTCAGCCCCGCCCAACATCTCTCCCTTTACACGAGCTAAGATAAAAATAAAGCTTTCGTACAAATTACAATTTTTTTCCAGTGAGTTACTTTTTGCAGTAAAAATAGCTGCTACATAAATCCCTCTGATCTCTGAAAAGGAGTCATAGATTTCCAAAAATAGTCTTCTTATTGTAGTCACACAAAATACCTTGAGGCGAAGGAAGGAAACAACAGGGGGTGGGGGGGGGGAGGGAAGGGGATTTGCCTGGGAAACACAGTTACGCCAAAAAAAATAAAATACATTTGTGTATAAACCGACTTAAGGCATGCAGGGAAGTGGAGAACATGTGCCATTTGTCAAGAAAAATACTGCTTTACAGCGTTACAGTCCAGAAGAAAGTGGAGAGGCCAGATGTGCCCTCAATAATAACATTAAGTTTCTTATATATAAAAAATATCCCAATATACAAAGTCCTGGCCAGATAATGAACAAGTCAGAACCCCAGCAACAACAACAACAAAACAAAAGAAAAGTAAAAACCAGGGTCACCCCTCAGACCCCATTCCTGTCGGTAAATAAAACAAAAACAGTGCGTTATGGTTTCTCTCGGTTGGCCCCCTAAGAGATTGAATCTGTGTAAAATGGCATTCCTATGTACTAGTGAGGAAATGCATAACCTATCAGGTGTCTGCATTCTTGATTCAAACAAGTTATAATTATATACTTTAAATACAATATACAACGTCTGTTAAATAGAACTGTTGGAGGATTCTGACAATTATAAGATACAGTAATATGTACAAACTGACTTCTCTAATGGAGCAGTCGCTGCCTTCCACCTCTCTTTCAAGGGGAGCTGGCTTTTGCAGCGTCTGCTACTCCTGGCGGCAAAAGGCCAAAGGAAAAGCAATGTTTCCCGGTGGTGTCTGTGCACCTACTACATGCTGGCTCCCTGGAGCATCTCACAGAGCTGCAACGACAGTGATCTGCACCTGGCCTGCTTGGCAGCACGGTGATGTCCCAGAGCCTTTTCCTTCCCAGGTCTCCACAGGACGGAGGAGCCGCGCCCAGTTTCCACCACAGGGCAGTTAGGCTTGTGGAAGAGGCATGGGATGAAAGAAGGCCACAGCTGCTTGGCAACGCTCCCAGAGGGTTCCATCCTGCCCTCCCATGGGTCTTTGGAGCAGTGGGTCCCCGGGCCCCGGGGCCAGCTCAGGGCAGTCCTGAGGACCTCAGTCTTCTGTGTCGGGCTGGACACCGAGGATGGCGTGCAGTTCCTCAGGGGTGAAGCCCAGCAAGTTCTGCAGGTCACACACGAAGCGATACACGTAACGTTTGCCTGAAGTCTTGTGGATAATGTTTTTGTCATAGTAGTAGCGCAAACCCCGGCTTAGCTTCTCGTAGTTCATTTTCGGCTTGTTTTTCCTCTTCCCCCACCGGCGGGCCACCTTTGGGAAGACATAGAGAAGCGAGAGTCACCTGTGTCCACTCACATTCAAGAACCGGACAGTCACAGGGACCTGCAGATGGTCTGCCTGGGTCGCTTTAAATGCGTGCAGATGTTTCTCTGTACAAGGGCTGGTGATGTCCCTGCCCCCAGCTCCATCTCAGCAAAGCCTCCTAGGCCAACCACTTGGAACCAGGAGTACCTTGAGGGACCGTCTGCTCTGGACCGTCCTCCATAGCTCTTATTTCAATACCTGCCCCACTCTCTTGTATTCCCAGGCTGGCCAGGATCTCACTGTGTAGCAGAGCATGACCTTGAAGTTCCATCCTTCCAGCCTCTGCTTTCCCCCCACCCCCCTACCCCCACCCCTCGCCCAAGGTGCTATGATTCCAGGCATGCACCCTCACCCATGGCTTCGAGAAAGCTAGGCAGCCACTCTGCCAGCTGAGACACGTTCTAAGCCATGTGATAGCTGAAGATGCTAGTCTGGCCCATGAGACATACATACCCCCCCCCCCCCCCCGACACAGATAGGGCGACAGATTACATTACGTGCGTGTACCACTGGCATCATGCCTGCCAAAGCCTTCTCTGTCAGGGAGGCCCCAACCCGGAAGGCTGCCTGGCTGCTATGAGCCTTGTCTAACCAGGGACAAAGGTGAACTCTCCCACCCCCCACCCCACTTAGAACTTGCTAAGCGTCATCAGAGAGCCTCTGACAGACAATGCCCACAGAGGGCGGGCACTGCCCGTAGGACACCAGGCCCACTCAATGACAAGGCAGTGGCTGCAGTTCAGCTAGCCTAAGAGTCAGGGAGGGCTCTTGCCAGCTCTGTTGACTTTCCCTGTACTTAGGGTCAGCTTTAGAGCCCAGTGTGATGAGTCAGGGTTGACAGGACAAGTGGCCATACCTCATCAGGGTCAGCGAGCTTGAACTCCCATCCGTCCCCTGTCCAGCTGATGAAAGATTGACAGGACTTGTCAGAGAGCAGCTCCAGAAGAAACTGCCACAGCTGGATTGGTCCACTTCCTGGGAGTAAAGGGAGGCAGGCGGGTTACATGGGGGTTGGGGGTGGGTGTCTGAGATCAGCAGCAATCTGACCCTCCCAGTGACCAGGCTACTTTGAGAAACCCACTGGCCATGGTACTGATGTTCAGATGGGGCCTCGGGGTGCCAGAGCCCTCAGGAAACAACAATTTAATGATTAGGAGCCACAGTACTCTCTCCTCCCTTCCTCCCCCCTCCCCACCCTCCAAGAGGGTGGCTTAGCCGAGCCTCTCTCTGGGCTGCTGTTTGTCCTTTGGGAAGGGGGATCCAGGGCCAGCCACCCTCATCAGCACCATCTCTCCTGCCCTTTAAGGCATCCCTGACGGGAGCCTTAAGAGTTCATTTCTGGAAATACCCAGTGAGCCTGGGGTGGGTACTCGAGGGCCGTTACGTCACAGCCACGGCCCTCATGACCGTAAGCAAACCATATCTTGAGACTTGTTGCCTGCAACACACCCACGGGTGACCTACGCTGACCTACGTTGACGACAGCTGCCTGTGTTTGCTACGTGGGCACTCAGAACCACCACTCTGAGAAAGAGGCTTGCTGTAGCCCCGTCTCCCTTAAGGATGTACAGCGACTTGTCTCGGGGTCCCTGTTACAGTTTACGGGAGAGAAAAAAAAAGGAGATTTGACCCCAAGCTGTCACCTTGCCCTCTCTGTGCTTTGGGGGAAGCAGAGAGATCTCAGACTGAACCAGGCTGAGCTGACTCACTTGGGTGGCCACTTAGGCTTGTCACCTCTGACCCGATGTCCCAGTGGGTTTCCACACTACCCATGCTAACACCGCAGACCACAGGCCGGGCTAACCAACAAAGATTACTACTATTTTCTTCCGGGTTTACCCTGGTAATGGTGGGGGGGGGGGGGGGGGGGGTGGGGGGGTTCTAAGCAGTTTCTGGATTCCTAGGTATCAAAGCAGCTTTAGCTTCAATGCCCTTTATGGATTCTTGTACTTTTATGCAGCCATTTGTTTTTGATGGTTAAACAAACAAAACAAAACAAAACAAAAAACAAAAACCATGGACCCTCATTTTAATCTCATATTTTAAAAAAAATTTTTTTTTAAACCGCAGTGGCTTCTTATGGCCAGCATATGAAAAGAAGCTCTATTTAAAGGCATCTGAAGCAATGAAAATGAATATTCTCGGTATTTTTACTCCAGTTTTGAAATTGTCTGGTTCTAAAAACAGCTTTAAGGTGTGTTCAGTGCCTAGAGGAGCTCCCTCAAGCCTCGTCTACGGTGGCTTTGGAGGCCAAGAGAGGTAAACAGTGCTGCTATCCCCGGAGCCAGCTCCTGCCCTCCCCCTGACCAGTTTACATTCCTGGAGATCCAGAGTGTGAGTCAGACCCAGGGCCAGAGTCTGTCCCTTCTCCTACCTCTCCGCCTCCTGTCCCAGGTAGAGAGGGTGTGGCCTGGGGGTTGGTCCCCACCCCATGGGATCCCAACGTGAACACTATAGCAAGCCCAGCCTTGTGGGAGTGTAAGTATCACAGGCAAATTTGCACAAGGCCCGGGTAAGCACAGGGTGTGCTGCAGCCACACAGGAGCCCGCCGGGGGCCCGAGTGGACACTCACCAGTGAAGCCAGCCAGCACTGCTGCAGGAATAACCGGTTTGCCTTGCTCCACTGGGTCACTCCTCTCCTGGATGTAGTCCTTGAAGGACATGGTGGGCTTACTGAGGCACAGTGACTGGCTGCAGTCCTCCTCGAAGCTCTCGAAGGAAGGCACCCGCTGCACATCCAGCAGGGACGACTGGCTGTTCCAGGAGCGCAGCAGCGAGTCGGAGCTCTCGAAGCTGTCCCCGCCAGTCTCCGGAGAGTCGCGCTCCTTGGGCTTCCCTGGTGGAAACGACCAGAACAATGCTGAGACCCTTCAGGGATGTGCCATGGGTTCAGCAGCACTGTGATCCCAAGCCCCACGTCACCGTCGCCAACCACCGCCAACCATCTCCCCAACCCCCCCATGTAGCTATGCACGCAGCTGGTGCAGCAGCGTCTGGACAACCCTCCCGGCACTCCGCAAACCAGGTGCTAATTTCTTGGGACAACTTTATGTGCCGATAAAAGCCAGCACCAAGAACGGGTGAGATGTAGCTTCGTAGGTGGGACACTATACAACCATGAAAGAGAACACAGACAAAGACCAGATGTGGAAGAGGAAAGCCCAAAAGAAAACAAGCCACCCCAAAGCCCATTTGTGTAAAAGTCCCAGGACACAAAACAAAAACAAAAACAAAAACAAACAAACCCCAATCTGTGATGACTGAGAAGGAAAATCAGCAGCTCTTGTAAAAAGGGCTGGGGAGATGTAGGAGGAACCTCACAGATTGCTAGAAACTTCTGCCTCCAGGTGGACGGCTACAACACAGGTGTACACGCCCTGTGAGTATAGCCAGAGATGTGTGGACCATGTACATTCCATCCTCACGGAGGAATGTGGCACGTTCCCATGTGTCTCAGCTTCACCACAAGGAAGCCAGCCGAAAGCTGCTAAGCTGCTCGCCTACAGGGCCTGGAGCAGGACTTCAAACAGGTTGTGACCCTGCTGTTTGGAAAGTCACATGGAAGGCGGCCCAGCCCTTTAACCTCCTTCTCTGGCGGCAGAAGGCAGGATGTGCTTACCAAGCATCTCTCACCGTCAACGGCTCCCAGGACCAAAAAACCCAATCTTATTCTAGAATGTTCTCTTACCGGAACTGTTGGTGAGCAAGTTCAAGTTGCCACCGGGGAAATCCTGGCTGACGGAACAGTAATTGACACTGACGGTATTGAGCCGGGACTTGGGCAACATCTGGAACTCCTGCTCGGAGCCAAGAGCTGCCGGCGTGGCAGATGGCGGGCACATGCTGTCCAGGAGGCTGTCTTTGGGGTAGCTTTGTGCCTGCATCCCGTACGGAGCCTGCTCCATGCCAAAGCCTGAACACAAGGATGAAATCAGATTGGAAAACACTTTATAGAGCAGTGTTGACTCCCAGAAATGAAATGAGCCACTTAAGCAAAGCTAGGTTTTTTAGGGGCCACATTAAAAAGACAAGGAACAGGAGGAGTTAATTTTCCATTTTAAGTGACCCAGCACAGCAGTGGTCGCCTCAATATATAAACAGTACTCTAGTCTGTCAAGGAATAGTTTACACTCTTGGTTCCATTTTAGACCTCTGAGTATGGATGAGTCAGAGCCGTAGGTTCTCGTTAACACATTTCACGTGGATCTGGCATGGTTCAGCTGCTTAGCGGATCAATACCCATGTGCAGCCACCACAGGAGGGGTGTAGGTCCAGGCTACCCAGGGGGCTGGAGGGACTACAGCCGGAGATCTAAGGCACAGCCCACGCGACTGACCTAATGTATTGCTGTTGATCCAATGAGGAACTGCGTTGAGGTGCGAGTTTTCTTCATATTGGTCTTCTGTCTTTTCTTGGTTCTCTGAAAAAGAAGACACAGGGGACACTCAGAACTCCGCACGAGATGCTGGAGGGAGGCGCTCAGCAGTTAAGAGGCTGCTCTTCCGTAGGACCCAGGTTCAATCCCGCCACCCACATGGCAGCTCACACCTGTCTAATTCCACTCCCAGAGGATCTGGCCCTGTAATGCAGACACACACGCAGGCAAAACACCAATGCACATGAAATAAGAATAAAACAAGTGCACAGGAAGAGCAAAACCTCCCACAATCCTGTTATGCAGATATCAGAAGGACTCACCTCACCCCCTGCATTCCATTTGATTTCAAACCCCTTATGTGTCTGTTTTCAAAACTTATGACACATTTTTCTAATAATCTGGGATAAGTTTTTCCAAAAATCGATGATGTCACTGTCTAGAACAGTCCAGCGCGTGGACTCCCTTCATGCCTGTGTTTATGGAGAGCCATCTGTCCTGGGGCTGAGAGAGCAGTGGGCGCAGGAAATGGATATGGTTCTTGTCCCCCGTGAGGCTTAACAGCCTCTACGGGTTAGCCTGGGCTGTCCTGAGACCCTTAGGGCAAGTGTGTTCTATGTAAGTAGCCTGACTAGGGACGCACAATCACACGCCTGCCATCCATGGAAGCCAAGGCACACAAACGCACACGCTCAACAGAAGCCCAGTGAGCCAGGTTTACAGTATAAACGGCCATCCAGAAACTCATTGGTTAAGACCTGTTCCCAGAGAATCGGGGAGTTTTAAAAGTTGGTTTCCTTGGCTCTAGGAAGCCATGGCTAAACCAGTCTGGAAGTGGAATCCCCGATGAGACTCTGAGTTTCTGGGTTGAAGGAGACTGTTTAAGCATTGTGCTGACCTCCTCCTCCTCCACTTCCTCTCTTTCCTCCTCCTCTTCCTCTCCTTCCTTTTCTTTCTTCTTCCTCCTCCCCTCGGGGAGATTTCTGAGGCCAGCATCTGCTTTTAACATTTCAGTGTGCATGCGAACCGACCACTTCCAGCCCACTGCCAGCGGACTGGCGCCACTTCTTGTAAAACCCTCAGTGGCCTGTGTGTGTGCCGCCTCACATCCAGGCATCCCTGTCTCTCTTGGCTCTTCCAGTGAGCTCACCCCCCCTGGCACCCTGGCTGGCCCTACATATCCAAGGTGCTCTGGGCTGGCGTACACCTGGCAAGAGCCAGCAATTTGGTGACTCAGGCTCTTGCCTCATGGCTACACCTGGCACTCCACGAACATCACGCACGCTCCTCCCCCCTGTGGAATGAAGACCCATTATCACCTCCCCGTTTAACTCGCTTGGGGGGTGTTCTGAGGCATGGCCTCCACCGCTGGGGCGGCCTAAGGTTGGAGGTCATCGCACCTCCCTGCTGCCTGGGTCCTGCGGGCGTACCTTTGATCATCTGCTCCAGATGCTCCCAGAGGATATCACCCACAAAGTCAGGTGCCAGCTCCAGGAAGCGTTCCTTGCCCAGGTTACACAGCACCTGGCCATTCATGCCAAACCTCTGCAGGTTCACATTCACCAGGCTGAACTCGTTGGTGGCCCAGAGCAGCCACTGGCACACCTGCTGCTCACTCCACAGCCAGGGGTCTGTGCAGGGAAGGCAAGTAAGGGAAGCACCAGTGAACATCTGGAAGGCAGGGAGACCACATGACCCCCGAAACTCACCAAGCCCAGACAGCTCTGAAGCCATGAAATAAACAGGGCACAGTCATGCTCTGACCCAGGCGTGTTCTAAGACACCGATGGCGTTTAATTAGAGCGCAGGGTTAGGTGTGCAGGCTCAGGGTACCCACACTCTTGCTACTTCTCGCAAGCCAACCATGAGCATCTTACAGACAGGCCCACACGTGTCCTCTGGGGACTCAGCAGTCTCCAAGCCCAGCACTTACTTTTGGGGATGCCGAGACGTCGCCGCTCCTTGTGGAAGCCGCTGAAGGTGGCTTTTAAGGCTTGGCTCATCACCGCCTTGCTGCAGGGCGTGAGCAAAGGCAGCTCACAGGTGGCCGAGTCTAGAGAGAGACAGAGAGAGAGAGCAGGGTCATCAGGCCTCGGGGCAACATCAGCAGAGGTACAGGCTAAGCCCCAGTCTGCACAAATATTGCCATGGTTCCTTAGCAGTGGGGGACAGCTGTGGGGCTGGGCCTAACTCGGCACATGAGCACTCACACAGCAGACAGGGGGTTCCAGACCTAGCATTACCAAGAAGGAACCCCGAAAGGAAACAAGAAAAGATTTTTATTTAAAGTATATTCTACTACAATAATCATGGAGGTATAATTTAACATGCTATTTTTTTTTTCTTTTAAAAAAGTAAGCAATGGCATTAAGAACCAAGACAATTATGTTTCTTAGAATTATGCTTACAAAAAGAAAAATCCAGAATAAAAATGATTTTGAGCCGGGTGGTGGTGCATGCCTTTAATCCCAGCACTCAGGAGGCAGCAGAGGCAGGCGGATCTCGGTGAGTTCAAGGCCAGCCTGGTCTTAAAAAAAAAAAAAAAAAAAGACTTTGGTGGTACACAGCTATAATCCCAGCACGTGGGAGACAGAGACAGGAGAATAATGAGGTAACCTGGGCTACACAGTTAGTTCTAGTCAGCCTGGCAAAGTCGTGTGTGTGTGTGTGTGTGTGTGTGTGTGTGTGTGTGTGTGTGTATGTGTGTGTGTGTATGTGTGTGTGTGTTAAACTTTTAAAATAAAAATAAAATATTTTGAAAAACTTCATAAAGCAGGGATGCACAGACACCATTTCTACCTAAAATGTATTAAAAAAAATTTTAACTGTACAGTTTTTGTTCAAAGGCTTCAGCTGTGTCCAGTCTTGTAGCATGCATCCTGTGCACAGCCAAGGACCGCGATGCTGCAGCCCAGCACAGAACTGTCACAAGTATTCAAAACATGAGGTTTTATTTTTATTTTATTTTTTAATAATTTGATTGCATAGTTGTTGAGTGTGGGCTTTAAGATGACAATGATGTCCACAGTGTCCATGTTGCAATGCTGAAAGGCTGGACAGTCCCTGGCTGCCTTCAGTGACCGTGTGTGTGTTTGACGGGAGCTGTGACCATTAAGCTAGGCAGACAGCAGAGAAACCCAGGCCTGTTGTGCCCAGACGACATCCTGCACTGTAAAACAGGCATACCCCCGGCTTTTTTGAAAAACAGTCTTCTCTGATCTGCTCAGAAATTTCAGGACTGCACTGTGCTTTACTTCATCTATCCGGGCTGGGTTTTCCAGCACCTACTGCATGTGACAGATCGATCTGGCAAGTGCCTAACCAATGACTCTGCGAGGTAGTTGTGACGCTGAGTCTGACACGCCCTTTGAGTAGCACAAATAGTGACCGTAAGAACTACTACCAAAACAGAGTCACTTGTGATCCCCAAACTCTCCAGTTCAGGGGCAGGGGGCGTCATCAACTGAGCTATCCAAGCCTCCTTGTGATCCAAAACCTCAAAGGGAAAGTGTGTCTGAGTCTGTGTGTGAGCACACACGTGCATGTTGGGGAGTTTTAACTGATGTTGTGAACCAGGAATTAGAAGCTGGCACACATTTCAACATTCACTATCTTCTCTTTGAGAAAGACTACGGGGAGTCGGGGGTGGGGGGTGGGGGTGGAGGGGGAGATGGAAGTGTTTGAACACACCGACAGCCAGACCCTCAGAGCTCCTGAGAGCGACCAGGTCTCAGCTCACAGGTGTGACTCTCACGGGGAGTCGCCAGAATGACCTGTTTACTCACACAAGAGGAAACCTGCCCTCTTGCAGGCCCCAGGCTTATGTCAGACTTCTCATGCCCAAAACTCAAGATCTCGGCACTCTTGCTGGAGAATGAATGGTCTGTCTTTAACTGATCGGGTCTGTATTAGCCCAGATGAGGGTGGGGGTGGGGTAGGGGCAGCTATGCACCATTTCTGCCAGGTTGGAGGAGCAAATTACCATGGGAGACAGAGTCCAAGCCGGTGGGCACCTCCTGGAGTGTCTGCTCTTCACTGAGAGAGGGGAACATGGTGAACAGAGAGCCATCGAAGGTGTCAAAGGCTGGCTGGCGCTGCAAGACACAGGGGAAAAAAAAAAAAGAGAAATGTAGTGTGAACGCCCTCGATGATGATGATGATAATGATGCGCTTCCTCAGCGGTACACAGAAACCCTGCCCTAGGTCCGGATGGCATCAGCCACTCGGGCCAACGACCCCCCCCCCCCCCCCCCCCCCCAGTTCTGGAAGCACACGCACCAAGTGAGTTCAAAGTAATCCAAGTGATTCTATCTCACACTAGACTCTTTAATTCATCACATAAGGTCAGAAGGCCCGGGAGGTTATTTCATCAGCATGATCAACTTAAATTAATACATTAAATACATCCAAAACCAGCAGAGTCATAGAATCAAACCGAGGGGTCATTCTGATAAGAGCAACACCTGCTTCGTTAGCTTGGGTGTGTGAGAAAAGCAAAGGCTGGCCTGGCAGGTGTTTTGGTGTAACAGTTCAAACGAGAGAGACAGAGAGAGAGAGACAGAGAGAGAGAGACAGAGAGAGAGAGAGAGAGAGAGAGAGAGAGAGAGAGAGAGAGAGAGAGAGAGAGAGAGA
>OU015745.1:142557880-142571488 GCA_907169655.1 Acomys percivali | reverse complement strand
AGAGAGAGAGAGAGAGAGAGAGAGAGAGAGAGAGAGAGAGAGAGAGACTCTGACTCTGACTGGGAAGAAATGGGGAAATGAGGCAATACTAAGCTATTTTTATCTTTGGACAACTACTTTGAGTTATCTACACCTGTAAGTAATGTGAGGAGATCCCTTTCCTGTCCTCCAATGGTTCAGGTAATAGTAATCTGTAAACAAAACTAAAACAAAAAGCCCGAAACCTTAATATTTTCTGCGATAAAAATAAAAAGATTGTGGAAAAGAAACTTCAATTACAGGGAGACTTTTCAAAGGCATTTTCCGGGGGGTGGGGTGGGGTGGGATCTGATACGCCCGCAAAGGCGAGCCCTGGAAGGTGCTGACGGCTGCACGATCTCACACGTGGAACCTTTATGAAAAGCAGCAGCCGTGAGCGGGGAGGTGCGCGAGTAAGCACGCTCAGGGCCAAGCCACCCCTGCCCAGTGTGTGTAGGAAAACGTGAAGAAAGCTCTATTTCCCAACATAATCTGGAAATCCCACACCATGTGTGACACAATGACCTGCGTGTTGAGTCACGGGCGAACGCATGTGTAACACATTTACAAATAAAATCAGCTCAGCACTGTGCCGTCCTTCCAGAAATGCAGAAGAGTGGACGATGCACAAAAGGGCAGGCTGCCAGCCCCCGCCCCCGCCCCAGCCCCAGCAAGTCCTCAGCGCCCCCAGGAATGCCAACTACCTGGGGGGGGGTCAGGCCCACTGAGGAGTGTGAGGCTCTCGGTAATTAGACGCATGTAGGACTTCATGAAGGGATGACGTCGGTGAAATATTAAATAGACGGTGAGCAAAAACTACTCCCCCCAGCACTGCCCAGGCTTCTAGGAAGTTGTCTTTCTGGAAGTTCTTTCTTTAAAACCAGGAAGCCAAAGACCAAGGCAAACGCTTGCTGCACATTTCAACACAGACCACGGCGATGGACGCCTTCTCCAAATGCAGACGTCAGCAAGTTCTTTCCGTTCACAGAGGGTTTTTTTTCCCCCCTTAGGGAGGTGTGTAGCTTCAGCCCCTCGCGCTAACCTCCTTATGGCAGTCCCGCCATGCTTAAGACGTGTGACCAGATCAAACGAGACAACACAGGAGCATTTGATGACTGTCACAGAAAAATGGGTGCTGCCTCTGTAGTTCAGACCAGACACAGAACCTTAGGAATGGTTTGGGAAACCGAGCGTGGTGGTGGCAGTGCGCGCCTTTAATCCCAGCACTCGGGAGGCAGAGGCAGGCGGATCGCTGTGAGTTCGAGGCCAGCCTGGTCTACAGAGTGAGTCCAGGACAGCCAGGGCTACACAGAGAGACCCTGTCTCTAAAAAACCAAAAGCCGAAAACAAACAAAAAGAATGGTTTGGGAAACTGGGGAGACAGCTCAGTAGGAAAGCATTTGTCGGGCAGACGTGAGGACACATGTTAGGATCCCTAGACCCCGTGTAAGGCTGGACGGGGGTCCCCTGTCTATAATTCCAGTGTGCCGGGAAGTGGGGCAGACAGCAGAACTCCGAGAAGCTTAACACCGGCAGGCAAAAAACAAAGAAGGGGGAAGGCAAGAGCCAACACTAGAGATTGTCCTGTAATCTTAGACTAGGAACGCAGAGGCAGGAGGATTCCTGGAACTTGACGGCCAAGCTAATCTTGCCTAGTTAGCTAGTGAGCAACAGGTTCACTGAGAGATGTTGTCTCAAAAAAATGAAGTGGAGAGCAATAAAGACACTCACCACCGGCCTCTTTACAACGCGCGCGCGCGTGCACGCACACACACACACACACACACACACACATCAGACATTACCAGCTTATGCTACAAGACTGTTCCAGAAGGGGACTCACAACGTGCCACAGACGCGAGATGAAAAGTGTTTGTACAGGGAGCCAGCGCTTTCATCTCTGATCTATTTGGGGTTTGCATAAACAGGCCTGCTGCTGCTGCGCCAGACAGCAGGCTCCCTATGACCTCCAGGGTGCAGCCCCTGCTGACAGAGGTGGCACACGTTGCCTAGTTTCATCTCGTCAGTTTATAAACCGCCTTCTGGGAATGGTGGCAAGGAAGGTTGGTGCCAAGCCCGGTGGCCTGAGGTTACCATCCAGGACCTACGCCCCAGTGGACAGAACGAGAAGGCTGACTCCCACAAGGCGCCCCCGTCCATCCTCTGTGTGTGCATCATGGGACGTGTGCGCTAAGCACAAGTGAAGATTTTAAACAACATACAGCCTCCCTGCCCAGCCACGTCCACTCCTGAGTGGCTGCAAGGCGATGGGCACAGCCTTCCCAGCCGCCATCTTTAAGAGTCACGGGGCTTGTTTTTCCGATCTGAAGAGAGGCTCAGGAATGCAGCACAGCAGCCACCACCTCATCTGCAAAGGAACCACTTTCCTATCCTGGGGGACAGGTCCCAAGAGCATCGAGATACCCACTTTACAGCGCAGAAAACAGGCTCAGAGAGAGTAAGCCACACGGCTAACATATTTAAAACCTGGGGCCAGAACCAGTTTTCTGGGACCCAGTCCAACATGGGGTTTTCTTTCTTAGTGGAGTTTTCGAAACTGTCAGGAAAATCTAATTAAGGAGCACATACCTTGAGTGTCCCTCGGAAACTGTTGGCCACAGGGGCCACTTGGTCCATGTTCTTGATCCCAAAGTCATTCATCTTGAAAAAAACAAACAAAAGAAGGTCAGAATGGTTTACCATTGAAGTGTTTTAAGACGGTATGTTGATGGTGGCTTCAACCTTTAGCTGGGTGGGGCACTGCAGGTGGCAGGAGTCCACACACCTGGGGATGGGAATTCTGCCTCAGAAGCTCCCAGGGGAGTCAGACCAACACACACACACACACACACACACACACACACACAAACATACACACATACACACCACCCACCACACATACACACACACACCACCCACCCACATATACACCACCCACACATACACACCCACACTACCCACACACTCCACCTACACATCCATACCCATACACACACCCACACCACCCACCCACACCCACCCACCATCCACCCACACACATACACATACCACCCCCACCCCCCACACACATACCACTCACCCACACATACCACCCACCCACACAAAATACACACCCACCCACACACATCCACACACATCCACACACACCACCCACCCACACATACCACTCACACCGCATGCACACACACACACACACACACCCATACACACACACACTGCTCTGAGCTATGCTGAAGCACGTGGCCCTGAGCCACCACACCCCTCACACTGCCCCAGATCCTCAGTGTCTGAGTGTGTGATCTCAAAACATCTCTCCTTGGCGTGCAGCACAGGTGTGCATTTCCTCAGGAGGCTAGGCCGTGCTTTGATAACAGGGGCTTATACCAGAGTGGGGCTGGCTACCTGTGGCCGGACAAGGCTACTGTGAAGGAAGACAGACTCTAAGTGAGACTACACAAGAGACCTCAAAGGCTAGTAGGAAAAGGGAAAACATCTCAGTGTTCCGGATGCTGCTTGGTGCTTATATAATGCTGTGAGTACATTAGGTTTCCTGAATACAGTAAAAATCATTCTGGCCTGTTAAGACTGCTTTGAGCACGTTAAAAAGAAAAATAGAAAATCACCTACTATGTGATTTGCAGTAAGCTGAAAAAAACAATGTTTGGGGGGGCCCTACTGTGCAGTTATGAGTAAGCTGCTAAATGAGGTATGGGCGACGCTGCAACAGTCACACCAGTGTTGACCGGACACCAAAGGTCACCACTTCTGCCGGCAGCTCCTCACCCTCCAGGCTCAAGCCTTCAACAGCTCCATGGTGTTACCCCCCCACCCTGTGGCCCACCCATGCTCTCCGCCAAGTGCACTTGTTAACCAAACACTTTCACTAAAATTAGCATGCAACTGATGGAACTCACTAGAGGCAGCAGATAGCACAGTGTCAAAGAATTATTTAAGTTGCTTTGATCTTTCTTTTCTTTTTCCTTTTTTTTTTTGGCGGGGGGGTTGCTTTGTTTTTTTCTGAGACAGGGTTTCTGTGTTAACCTTGGCTGTCCTAGACTCACTTTGTAGACCAGGCTGGCCTCCGAACACACAGACATCTGCCTGCTTCTGCCTCCCGAGTGCTGGGATTAAAGGCGTGCGCCACCACGCCCCAGCTTGCTCTTTCTTTCTTGTGTTTCTCTTTATAGTCAACACTGCGGCCAATGCAGATGCCTTAACAGTTTCCTACTAAACACACACTCACAGGCACATACAGACATGGGCATGTGCGAACACTCACACTTTGATAAGAGACAAGGGACCAAAGGCCCCTTGAGGGAGCAGTTGGGAGGCTCAGATATGCAGATTTCAGTTAAAGCAGCCCACAATAGCTGAGGTGCCTTGAAGGAGCCACAGTCCTGGGAAAGGTCAGAGCAGGGTCGGTCCAGTCTCCACAGACTCTCCCCTTGGTAGATTACGTCAGCTACACCCACTGAAGGCTCAATAGTCTCTGTAAACGAAGGCGAAGGCCGCCATGACAGAACATGTAGCTCCCCTCTTCCTCAACCCTCCGGTGGTGTTCAGATTCCAAACATTAGATCACCTTACAGTGAGGGAGTGAGGCCCAGAGATACTGAGGCCCAGGCCCTGGCCACTCCCCCATGGAGATGTCTGTGGAGATTACACTTCTGTTGAGTAGACCTTAAGTCCTGACCCTGAACAGGTGGGCTCTCCCTATCACATGCCACTGAGGCAGAGAGCACAGCGGTATGACTAAACTAGGCCTTCGTAGCCCTGGGAGATGCTCTGCTACTGAGAACTTCAGGTCGCCCACCTGGACGCAGTCAGCCTGTAACCTGTTGACTAAACACAAGCCTCAAGCCAATGGCAGAGCCGGAGGCGTCCACATGGTCCCTCCAGGGCCCGCCAGGCAGAGCTTTCTGTCATTCCCACGTCTAAACCCCTCGCAGACTTAATTCTGATTTTTAGCTTCCAAGACGGCAGAGAATAGTTGTGGAGGGCCAGGTAGAGCTTCCCCGCCTTTTGTGTACAAACAGGAGGAGAGAAGGGAGGCTCCCACTCCCACAGAAAAAGCTGTAATTACCCGCGGCAGAACAGGGTTCCTTCCTTTGTTGCCCCGGCTTTTAATGAGTTTTGTAAAAAAAACAAAAACAAAAAACAAAAAAAACCTTGTAGAATTAAAGCGCTCTACTAAACGGCTTCAGGCAGACACACAGCTAATCAAATTTAAGTTCATTTATCCTGCTGAATGTGCTTGCTGACTCCTGGGACGAGTCAAGACTCTAGATAAATCAATGTTCAAGTTTAGACCCTTTGTTACTCTGGGGACTAACTGTACTCAAAAATAAAATAAAATAAAAATTTAAAAAATGGTAGAAATGTGATGGCTGAGAATAGTTAAGTTTTAAAGCAAGAATTTTCCTGATAACTGTATCCTTATTGGAACAGGTAACACACTTACATAAGAGACCGCAGGTTGTATTTAGGTAAATTTAGGTTAAAAGCAAAACAAAAACAAAAACTTGAAGGTTGGTAAGCTTTTCACTTAGGAAGCGATCAGTTTAGAGAGATGAATGACTAATTCCAGATATGAGAGTTTGACTATTTCCCTGTGGGGCGCACGGTGTTCACATTCACTGTACTGCGAGATTACTCAGATTTTAATAAAAGCTTAACACTGAGATGTATCTCCCGATTGGCGGTGGTGTGGGCAGGAGCTTCCACAGCAGGGAGCGAGCGAGTCTATCCCTCAAGTCCCCAAGCAGGACTGCTCACCGCTTTACTTTCTAAATGAGAAACGAGCCAACTGCTATTTTAGGCTCCGCTGAAATTGAGTGCAGGCTAGTACAAGTCCTGTGAGATTAAATAATAAATTTAAAAAAAAAAAAAAAAACAGGCCCAATACAAATGCAAACGCTTCGGGTTACCCCTTCATTCATATGCTTTAGGGAGAAAATAAAGGCAGCGCAGCCATGCGCACCCCCACTTGGACGGCGTCCTGTGCTGGCTTCACAGGGCCCTGGGGGGTGGGGGGGCCCCAGACCTGGCCAAGCAGGTGACACGTTCCCCGGAGCCGCAGCTTCCCAAGTGTTTCTGGCGCCGGACACCCCCACATTTTCCCAGACCTAGCGCCTCCCCCACTCAAGTCACTCCGCCACCAGGGCCACCTCGGCCACCTTCTTCCGGTGCCTCAAGTCCCCTTAGAGAAACGCAGCCGCACGTCCCGGGCAGGGACCGCACCAGGAGGGCACCGGCTTTCCCAAAACAAAAGCCGGCTGCCCCGCGCCCCACCCGGTGCCCGGTGCCCGGTGCCCAGGTTCCCCGCCGAGGCCATCGGGTGCCTGAGAACCAGCCGGAGCGGGGCTCTGGGACGCACGACCGACCAGCGGGAGCGGCGCAACCCGCACCGCACCGCACCCACCCGGGGCGGAGTCCCTCCCGCGGACCGTGGCGCACGGCGGCCGCTCTTACCGCGCCGCAGCACGACCCGGCCGGCCGGAGGGCGGCGGTGAGACGAGATCGCGGCGATCCGGGAGCGCGTAGGCCCGGCGGGGCGAGGGCGTAGGGCCGATCCGGGCTCGGGGCCCCGGGGATGGGTGGATGGGATCGGCGGGCCTCGGTGGCGTCCACTCCGTGCTCCGCGCCGCGGTGGAGGAAGTAACCAGCCCGATCCCCTGGCCGCGCGCTCTTCTGGAGCTGGGGGAGGGCCGGAGGGGACCGGGGGAGGGGACAGCAAGGGTGACGGGGAGAGCTGGGAGGAGGAGCGAGAGAGGCAGGCCGGCGTGGGAGGAGACCCGCGCTCCGGCAGCCGCAGACCGGCGCTCCTCCCCGCGCCTTCCCTGCGCCCCTGCCGCTCGCTGCTGGCCCCTGCTCCTGGGTCCTGGCTCGGGCCGTGCGCCCGGGAGGTCCAGCGGTGTCCTCCCGCGTCCCCGATGCACCGCTGCCCTCACGGTCCGAGCCGGTGGCACTTAGGGTTAGGTGGTTAGGCTTCTGCGGTGGAGCCGGCCCTGTGCTTGGAGCTACGTGTGGATTCTGGTTTCGGGTCCCTCCGTGATGACAAGAGGTTAGGGAGGCGCAGAGTGGGCGGGTGGCCGGGTCGCGGGTGGAAGAGCAGAACGTGGCGTAGCGGCTCGGCTCTGGGGAAGCCCCTCCTACTGCCTCGGTTGGGCATGGCGCCCCCTAGGGCTGAGCCGAGTCTTAGGGCTGACTTGGCTGAGCCCTTGGAACCATCAATTATCATCAAAGGCATTGATTGGTGTTCTGCTGGTTTATCTGGTCACCTGCATGCCAAGCCCAGCGTGAGTGCCCCAAACTCATGGTCAAAAACACCAGCCATAGGGAGGTTTCCTTTTTTATTTTATTTTATTTTTTGTCAGAAGGCGCCGCGTCCGTGGTTGGGAACCTGTGCGTACGTATACTCTGTAGGCACTGATGTTCCAATATTGAGTAGAAAAGTTTAGGTAGATACCACAGATGAGTATGGAATTGCAAACGTCCAGCTTAGGCAAGGCCATGGGACTGACGGTTGGTACATTCCAAGGACATCCTTACCAGGGAGGGAGCGGAAGGTCCCTGGTTTCCATAGCAACTTCTCTGAAGTTATCTGCCAATCAAGATACTGCGGCACTCGGTACATCTTTCTGGTGTATCACCTTTGCCGGGGTCAAGGCCCGATCCACTAAGCAGAAACAGCTAGGTTTGGAGAGAATCCATACTTCCTCGCGACTTCTCAGTGTGTGTTCACTTCTGGACCAGGTCAAGGAGGAACTCCATAAATGGAAGACAGAGTCTTAGTCCGTTACCATGGATACCTGGAGCGGCATATGCTAACTTAGGAGGAAAAAAAAAAGCATAGCAGAAGGTGCCGACTTGTCTGGACTAAAGTTCCAAAAGGAGTGTCACCCCCCGCCCCTTCCTCACCTATTCTTGTGCCTTGACCGAATGTCCGAGAAGCTTGGCACACACATGGGGATCTCTTGAAGCTCAGGTACCCCAAACAGGACTGCTTTTCCATCACATCTGACCCCAGAGGCCATGGGCACTCAGGGCTGGGCGCTCTATGACTTCTTTGGTCAGCAAAGGCCTCCTATCACCAAGGTAGCATACCTTTCAGGGCTGCTCAGGCTGAGGGCTGGAAAGCAGCCACGTGTTAATACTGATCAGAAAGCTAGAAGTTAGGAGTGCCATTAAACGTTGAGTAGACGTTGAGGCGGACCTATAATAGAATTTATCGGCAGGGTTGAGGACTTGGTAGAGACAGGCTCAAAATGCCAGAATTACACTTTTTTTTTTTTTTTCAAATTCTTCTTCGTGAGCACTTGAGGAAAATCTTTTAGGGGAAAAAAAAAAAACCCCTGCCTTATACATGAAAAGGAAGGAAGGCATCGGAGAAAGCTCCCTCCACCCCCCCTCATGCCCCCCTACCCCGCTCCCCTCCCCAACCATGTGTGAAACCTGTTGTGAAGACACAGCTGGAAACACAAATGGCAGACCAGGGAGGTCTCAGAGGTTCAGGTCACTTTTGTCTCCTGGCCTGCGCTCAGGAGGAGGAGATCTGGGTTGGCCCAAGCAGCCCCTGGCCTGGCCCCTGCTTGCTGGTTGATACACCTCAGGCGGAAGAACAAGGTAACATACACACCTACCTTTTCCTGACTGTGTCCCCCTGTCCCCCACCCCCATCCCCTCACCTTCTTGGGTCGTTTCCTAGTTACTAAGCAGAATGAAAGCCCAGCCCGGCAGAGCCCTGGGATTATTCATTGACTATTATGGCTCCATTCACGGGGAACCTGGGGCCTTCCTGCACACTCCTCCTGCTGCTCTGAGATCAAAAGTCAATGGTGTGAGGAGGAAATGGAAGTTGGGAAGGCTGTTGGCGTTGGCAGAGGGAGCAGGTGAACTGCAGCTTCTCACCTCTGAACAGAAGAGGGGGTGGGGGGGCGGGTGGGACATGATATGAAATAGCGTATGAACCACATACCCAGAGAATGGGATGCAGACAGGGTTCTTTGTGAACTGGGCAAAAATGATTAACTCTCTAAGTCCTCTCCTTCTCAGAAGCAGTGCAGTGCAGCCTCCTGAAAAGGTTTGTGTTTACCTTGTGATCTGGCTCAACAGCTCCATGGGTGGGGGTTGAGGGGAGTGCAGTGGCCCAGTCCCGTGTTAAACGTTTAATCTAAAAAAAAAAAAACAAAAAACAAAAAAACCCCATTTAATCTGAGTTGTACCGTTTATTCACTCAGCAAACAGAACGTCAGGTGTTGAGGGGACAAAGAGGACCAAGGCTTAGTCCCTGCCCCTAGGAGAAGCAAAAGGGAAGGAGGTGGAATTGTGAGGCTCCCACACAGAGTCGGGGGGGGGGGGTGCCCTTTGAACCCAGAGGGTGGGAAAGCAGAGGCAAGGGGTGAGGCCTGGAGTGTGTGGAGAGCTGGAATTACCCCCAATTGGACGAGTCTGATCCAGGTCGTGTTGGGCAGTGGTGACTGGTGCGCTGATTCACAAGGCCCTCTGATCCAGGCTCTCTAACCCCACACCGCCCTAAACCAGTCCTCTCTTGCCAGTGTGTTGACCTGCATGGGTCCCAGGGATGTGTATGAGGTGGGGCTAGCTGGCAGCCTCCCAGCCTCCCACCTATGTGGTCCCAAGGAGTGCCTGACAAGGCCTTAGGACTTCTCTAATGTCAATATGGACACGCCTGGGGGGCAGGGGGACCCTTTTTCTGCTGGCCTTCTAGCATATTTTCTGCTGGCCTGAGGCCTCCGTGTGTCTCAGGGCTCTAGGTGTGAAGACAGATTCCTTGCATGGAGCCTGCTGTCCTAACCTCTGAGGGCAGCTGTTGGGCCACCTTGCCTGGGATCACCCTAGCTCAGCCTCCTCCTGGCTATCCAGCTGTGGCCCTGGGGCCAAGTTTTTCTAGTTCTCCCGCATGAGTTTCAGGCTTTAGGGCTTGTTTCCTGAGCTCAGAACAAAGATGGCCACACAATGCAATGAAACTAGGGAATAGTAAGTCCCATTTCCCTGTTAGATAGGCTCGGTCTCCGCCTGCCAGCCCCGCCCTCGAAGGCTGCAGGCCCCGCCCTCACAGCGCGGAGGAGGAGAGTGAAGGCCATTGCTGTCAACAGGAGTCACGGCCTTGATTTTCTTGGCTTTGGTAGTTAGAGAGATCTGGTTTTGAGCCAGTCAATAAGGTCAGGGCCTATATTTACAGAAAAAGAAACCGAGGCCGAAAGAAGCACTGTTTCCTGCGCAGGGATGTGGGGCGTTTGTCTTGCTAGACTGGGCCACACTCCCGGCTGTGCGCTGCTCCGGGTCTTCCACCAAACTGTCATCCTACACAGCTGCTTCCCTTATAAGGCCAAGGCTGTGTTCCTGACGTGCACTGACTGTGATACTAACCTGCGGGACACTGTGCCTCAGGCATGTCTGAACAGCTGAGCGCATAATAAGGGGCCCATGGCATTTGAAAAAATTGATCATCTCTAAATAAGTGTGTCTGTGCTGAGTCATACCTGTATAGATGTAGGATTTTATAGGGTCCCCCCCCCAATCAAACATGAATCCTACATTTGCTCTGAGCAACCTCAGTCTGAACCACAAATAAACTCAGGGCTGGTCATGATCCTGTCAGACCCATCAGCGAATGCTCAAGGGAAATTCAGTTTCTGACATCCTTTCAGAGACAAGACAGAACTTGGGTTAAAGTGCGACCTGGATAAAGGCCAAAATAATAATGTAACAGGCTCAGGTAGATAGGCGCGTGTGTGTGTGTGTGTGTGTGTGTGTGTGTGTGTGTGTGTGTGTGATCACTGGGAGAGTTCAGTTTCAAACCTCCAAGACCACATGCCAGTGTAAACTGTGTTAGCACACAGGCAGCCACGCTAGCCTGTCTCTAGGTTGCTTAGCAACCGCTGATGTCATCACCTGCCACAGCCACCAGGGCCCCCCAGGATCAAAGACACCCTCCCCAGCCATCCCTGAGCTCTCTCTTACTTCCATCTGTCTCCCTCCCCACTTTGGTCTCCCACTCTGTCTGTCTGTCTGTCTGTCTGTCTATCTTTCATGGCTCACTCAGACTACATCCCCTCTCCCCGTCTCACCATAAACTTCTGTGTACTGCACCTGTTGTGCGGTGTGTAATGCTTATTTTACAAGAGACTGACGCAGAAGGGGTAGGCTCAGCTGTCTGTTGTGGTCGTGGGGAACTGTTGAACACACTGGATGTTTTACAAATGGTGGGGATTTGGGTCTCCCAGTTCTGGGGCCTGGGAGTCTTAGGTCAATGGTGATGCCTCTGAGGATCGGCTTCCTTGGTACCCCTACCCCACCCCCGCTTGCCCTGGGGTGCTTCTTCTTAGTATCCTGTCTATGCCAGAACAGTGAGGACCAGAGCCCGGGGGTTTTCACAGCGGCATAGTTACTGCTCCGTGTGCTCTACTCTAGTCACAGGCTGATTATTTTATTTTTATCTGTGTGTACTTGTGTGCCCAGAGCGGCCTTTGAACCCCCTGGTGCTGAGGTCACGGAAGGTTGTGAGTTTCCTGGCGTGGGTGCCGGGAGTTGAACTTGGGTCCTCTAGGAGAACAGTAAGACTGATCTCTGTCCTGGTGCTGCCACGATGAACGTGACTTCCAGTGTAGTCCAAGTAGGAGGATGTCAACTCCCTTTCTTAGCTTTCTTTCAATGGGGAAGCTCAATGGCCCCCATCTTCTGGAAGATTCTTACAGAATGCCGGAGTCACCTTTAGTCTCCTAGCAAAAAGACGCCCTTTTGGACACCAACACTTTCTCTTGTCCTCTGCTATTGCTGTCTTGAAAGTCAAGATTTTGAACCAGAGATTCCTTTTCATTCTGTACTGGGAATTCATTAGGGCCTTAGGAGGGTTATCCAGGGTGCGGGAAGCCAGCAGTCGCTGTGGTGGGCCAGCTGCTGGTCCCTGCAGCAAAGGCAGCCTCTGTTTTCCTCATGCTCTCTCTCTCTCTCTCCCCTTTTTCATTGCGGTCAGTTACCCTGTTTCTGTTTTCAAGTGCTTGGGAAGTAGCTAGTCTGTGATGATGGCTGAACCATGTAGGGTGTTTGACACCATGGTGAAGACATAGCTCCATGCCTGTTTCTTGGACCAGCCTGAGTTGGGGAGGAAGAGGCAAGGCCCTGGTGATAACCCACCCAGAGCATCAGGCCAGCCCGTCATGTCCTGTCTCAGCTCCTAAGCCCCATCCTTCCTGGCTGGCAGGAATAGCAGAGCTTCCTTCAGACACTTGGCCACCCCAAAATAGCTGGGCTCCATGTCGGGAGAATGGAAGGGAGCCTCTCGCAGCACTGAGTGGGAGCATATGTGCTTCTCGGTAGCAAGTGCGAAGGCTGACTAAACTTAGTGAGCGCGCCTCCCGTCTCTTCATTTCCGCCCCACCCTTCGGTGTTTGTGTCGGGAGGAGTGGACTGTTTCCCTGCCAAAAACCACCTGCTGTACTTTAGTGGGGGGAGAAAAAAAGCAAGCATTTGACATTTAGAAAACGACTTTTCAATGGAACTTGTGAATTTGAATTCTTGTACAAATTCTTGCAGAGACTTCTGACAGAGGAGCTGTGTTCTATAGCCAGCCCATCCTCAGCTAAAACCTTCCAGACCTTCTCATGCAACTTGAGGAGAAAGCCAGAGTCCGTGAGACCTGGCCGGCCATGAACATCCACCCAGGGCCCTTCCCCGACTCTGGCCTGTTGTGCTGGCCTCAGCACCACCCCACAGCTGGCCTGCAGGAGGCTTCCTTGAGCGGGTCCCTCCCAAGACTCCACTCCCTGGCCTCAGCTGACTCCTCTCTCAAATCCAATTTAGCTTCCCGGCCTCAGTGGCACTTTTTTTTTTTCAACTTAGCTGACTACAGCATGTGAATTAATTTATTTTTCTTAAACCCCTAATGTTATTTAATGCTCTTTATAGTTTAGAGTCATTGCTTTGCCATGCTCGGCAAGTCATCTTCCTCTGCACCCCTCACCCAGTCCTTTCTTTCAATTAATTGATTGATTAGTTAATGGAATGTTTACTTTGCTAACCAATGTTTGTGTCTCCAGCCTGCATCTCATCCCATTCGGGCCAGAATCCCATTTAGTTTGTTTTTACCTTTCTGCAGCACTTAGGACAAATCCCCGATGTAACATTTAATAAATAATCTGTGGAACAAACCACCCTACTTAATTCTCAGGATGGCTTTCTGTCACCTTTCAACTGTAAATGTCGATGTCCGTTAGCAAGTCCTGGTATATGTCAAAGCTCCACCGGCTGAGAAGGCACACCGTGTGTCGCCGGTCAGTCTGCGTGCTGTCGCTGTGGCCCGGCCCTGGAGACGGGGCAATTCATAAAGAACAACCGTTTACGAAGCCCACAGTTCTAGAGGCTGGGAAGCCAGGAGCATGGTGCTGACACGTGGTGAGGCTGTCTTCCTTCCCTTTGGGTTTGTTTGTTTTTAATCTACTTCAACTTAGTTATGTGTGGCTGCTAAGGCCATTTCCATACAAGTACGCACTGCACTTCAAGCACATTCCCCGATACCCCATTATCCCCGCTTTGCTACCCTGTTACCCCCCCTTTGCTACCCTGTTA
>OU015745.1:142538808-142549587 GCA_907169655.1 Acomys percivali | reverse complement strand
GGGCGACTATATGCACAGGTGCAAATTAGGGCTTCAGACTGAGGTCTTTGTAGTTAAGGACAGGTAGTCAGATGGCGGAAGTTAGCAGTTTCCCTCAAACATGCTGTTTTTGAGACCACAGGTCAAGCATGGGGGTCTGGAGCAGGGGCGGCCGCTTTCCTCCTGCAGTCCCCAAATAGCAGCAGGCTTCCTGGGACTGTGAGCTCAGTTTTGGGGGCTTGGCTCCTTCAGTGTGGTGGTGGTGATGGTGGGGTGCTGCTGGTGCTGCTGGTGAGGGTGTTTTCTCTGTAACTCTCCACCTTACTCCTTTGTGGCAGGGTCTCTCACAGAAACTGGAGTCCCCTCTCTTTTCAGGTAGGCCAGTGACTTCCTCCTGTCACCACCACACCAGCACCGGGGTTACAGGCACGTGGGCGCTGGGGATGCGAACCCAGGTCCTCATGTTTGTGTATCAGGAATAGTCACCCACTGAGCCATTCTCCTGGTTCCAGGGCTACAGCAGTCTTAACTGTGTTTTAAAATCCACAGGCACTCTTGCCCGTGTTCTTCTGTCTGTGGTTTTGTTTTGTTTTCTCCATACAAGAAATCAAAACAGACAAGTGCTTAAAACATTTATTTCCAAGTGACAACACATGTTTCTCTGAGTGGCACTTTAAAAAATGAGGAGCAACACTTCCTAAAACAGCCGGCTTAGCTGAAGGACACCATTGTTTGACATTCCTATAAGCCTTCCAGTTCCAACTTCATGAAAGGGACTGGGTCTCGGTCTCGCACTCGACTCTGGGTTCAGGCCTCTCAGGGTCACGCTTCTCGAAAACACGACACGCATGACCACCTAAGGATGGTGAAAGCCAAGGGCACTCACCACCTGCTGTCACAGGTCAAGAGGTTCAGGGACCCTGGTGTTCCCACCTCCCCTTGATCAGAAGAGAAAACCTGGGCACCCAGTGGGGTCGTGACCGCCTGAGGCTTCAGAGCTGGTCAGCAACGGGGACCAAGGGCAGCCCGGGGCCCATTCCCACCCCTTCTCGGCCAAGGTCCTGTCCCTGCCACCGGTTTGTCTGCTGCTTATTCCAGTGTAGACTGAACATCCAGGTGTCGGAACGAAGTAGCAGCTTCTAAATTAAACAGTGACCAAGCTGGTGGCTGTGGAGCAGCCAATTGCAGGCCTCACAGTATCGGTTTCTGCTGATCGCCTCATGGGCAGTGGCCCCCCACAGGAACCCTTTGTACTTTCTGAGAGGCTCCTGTATTTGAGGTGGAGCCTCGAACAGTGAGAGGAGGCACTACAGGGGAGGCGAGTGCTCGCTCTGAGCGTGGGGCGAAGGTGACCAACCAACCGAGAGCTTAGTGGAGGAGGGATGCAAGCTCCTGGAGCAGGCCAGCCTTCTCAACGGGTGCCTCTAGCCTGCTTTGACCTCCAGGCTGGGGTCAGCCTACTCATTCTCATTCCCAGAATCCACCAGGTCATCTTAGCCATGTGCCAGCTAGCTGATTATGTCAACTTGTTGCTGCTGGGGCCCCAGAGAGAGCTAGGGATGGCTGCCACCTGTTCTTGGATGGCGTTCCAGGAAGCACAGGGGTGTAGTGACTGTGGCTGAACAAATAGTACCTCCACCAGGCTCCCAGGTGTCACAGGCATGAGTCACCCAGATGCTATCTGGAGGGAGAAAGTCGAGACAGGGTCACCAGTGAGTCACAGGGCCCGTCAAAGACCTTTGAGATACACAGAAACCAAGTTGGAAATGAAAACAAAACCGCACTGTGTGACCATCAGGCAAGCCTTGGCCCTGAGTCCACAGAAGAGGTAAGCTAGGCTTGGCGATCTCCAAGCCATTGGCACCCTAATACCTATTAGAACATTGGGCCTGTTGTGTGTTTGGAGGTTCCCTATGAACCCAGTTTGGATTTGAACATATTAGGTATATGGCCCAGACTGGCTTCAAACTCAAACGTGATTTTTCCTTCATCAGCTTTCTGCTGGGAAACTGCAGAGCTTGATGGTGTGGCTTCCAGGATGGAGACACAGGCTTGGCAGGGCTGAGAAAGGACCATGGAGCCAGGGAGGCCAAATGCTGGGGTTTTAACGTGGGCATTCTTCACAGCCCACATCAGCACAGGTCTCATGTGCTAAGTGTTCAGTTCCTTTCCTTTTTCAGGCATGCCTGATATCATGCACTAACCCACCTGATAAGACTTTTATGAGTGTTATAAATGTGAATTATTAAATTGAAACACTGGGGTGAGTTCAGAAGAGTGTCACATGCGGGGTCTTCCGTAAAGTCCTCTCCCATGCTTCCCCCTCAGACACATGGAGCAGCCCCACCAGCACAGACAGAAAAAGGTGGTCCGATATACCTGGCCTCTCTTGGGGGCCCAGCTCTAGTGCTAATTTAAAACTAAAACAAAAACAAAACAAAAAACCAAACCAAACCAAAACAACAACAACAACAAAAAACAAAAACAAAACTTTGCTTTAAGTTCAAGAGAGAGGACCAGCGCTGTGGTGCAGGCAGAACTCTGTGAGTTCGAGGCCAGCCTGATCTACAAAGCGAGTCCAGGACAGCTAAGGCTACACAGAGAAACCCTGTCACAAACCCTGCCCCTGCCCAAAAGTGTATGGAGAAGAATTATATGTGAATTAGTTTATGCCATTCTTAACCCTGGTATTAAATAAAAGTTTGAACGGACCATTGAGTTGTTTCTACTGGGACACCACATTGACACCTGTCTGTCACAAGTTTGACATTCTTTTTGGAGACATTTAAGGTGGAGCCCAGTGCAGGCTGCCAGGTCCTCTGTCTCGGTGGTACTGAGGCAGGTGTGGCTGGGTAAGGAGCTCAGTCATCCTGTCGGCACCAGATAGCACCATCCTCATCCTTTGAATCTCTTGCTCAAATTGTGATTTCCTGAGAACGTTCCAGGTCAGCCCTGGTTATGTCCTTGTTCCCCAGTTGTGGGGACAGGAGGGTAAGAGGCTCGCTGCGTGTGCTTTCCCGGCCAGAAGCCAGGTTCAGGCTGTGGAAGAGAAGGTACAACTTCTCAGGGCCTCAGAATCTCCAGAGCCACAGAAGGAAACTAACCAGTGTTCCTTTGCTGCATCTCAGCCTCGTCACGTGTCAGGCAGCGGAGGTTTAAACAGGGAGCCCAGCAAGATCTAAGCCATTTCACCTCTGCTACTTACGGGGGTGGAGGGAGGTCTAAGATTCTTCAGCCTCCCTCCCACTTTTCCTCCTGAAACTCCCTCCCTAGCATCTCTTCCCCAACCTTTCTACCCTCAGACCCCTTCAGCCTGCCAAAGCTGGGAGGAGAAACCAAGAAAAACTTAGGAAAATCTTAAAGAAATATCCTACCCCCTCCGGCCCGCCAGCTACATTAGGACTAAGATACAGAGAGCAGGCCTCATTTTCTATTCTTCATCAATAATCATCATTGTCACCACCACCACCACCACCACTATCATCAATCACCACCACCATCACCACCACCACCACCATCACCACCATCATCACCACCAACACCACCATCACCACCATCATCACCACCACCACCACCACCATCACCACCACCACCACCATCACCACCACTACCACCATCACCATCATCATCACCACCACCACCACCATCACCACCATCACCACCACCACCACCACCATCACCACTATCACCACCTCCACCACCACCACCACCACCATCACCACCACCACCTGGAATTTCACACTTGGCAGATTGCACAGCAGTTTCAGCTCCGTGGAAGCACTTGGCCCGACGTGAGTCTGTTTGGGGTGTCCTGAAAGGCTGCCAGAGGCCTGGAACAGGTCCCTGCATGGATCCTATGTGCTGTTTACAAGCTGTGGGGCCAAGCAGAGCTCCCATGTTCTCCGGGCCTTGGCTACAGTCAGGGTTGCGGGTGTGCTTCTGCTGTGTGCTTGCTGCTGATGGAGATGCTTCTCTGGCTCTGTCGATTTGTCCTTGTCTCTCTGCTCTACTGAGGACTAGAAATGGCCTTTTGCAGCTGCGTTTGGCCAGACCACAGGACGGGTGGTCTTACGGGTGTGAACTGGAGCTACAGCCCGCATCTGCTGGCTTGGGGAGGTGTCGGGAAAGCTGTGTTCAGGCCTTCCCTGCAGGGCTCGAGTGTTTGCTCAGTGCCAGGCAGCAGAGTTGCTCTCTTTCTTCTCCTAAGACCTTCTGCAAATAGAAACTATTTGGGTTGAACCTGAAGCTAAGTCCTGGCGGACAGAACTTGAGTTGTGGTAAAGTCAGAGTGAACCGTGGGTGAAACTGAGGCCTTCCCAGGGCCTTCGCCTGGGACAAGGGCCCCTGGACCTGCCCCAGCACACACCTGAGTCCCCCTGTTGTGCCTGCTATTGGCCACGCTTCCGAGAGGCCCCTGCTGTGGTCTCTTTCCATACAAGCTTTGTTTCAGTGGTCAGAGCCATCGTATCTTTTCATTTCTTTCTTTCTTTCCTTTTCTTTTCTTTTCTTTTTTTTTTTTCATTTTTCGAGACAAGGTCTCTCTGTGTAGCCTTGGCTGCCCTAGACTCACTTTGTACACCAGGCTGGCCTTGAACTCACAGCGATCTGCCTGCCTCTGCCTCCCTAGTGCTGGGATTAAAGGCGTGTGCCACCACGTCCGGCCTTCATTTCTTAACCTGGATGCCCAGAATACAACTTCCTGTCCATGTTATCTTTTGTTTTAGGGCTGGCTTGGTGGTTGAAGCTTGGTGGCCCAAGTGTGAGGACCAGACTTTGGGTTCTCAGATGAGTGTGGAGGTCAGCCTGTGATTCCAGCCTTGGAAGTCAGAGACAGGTGATCTCCAGAGCGAGCTGGCTGTGGAGACTAGCCATGCAGGCACACTCCGGGCGGAGCACCCAGAGACCCTGGCTCAGTGAAGAGGAAAAGTGCAGCATATACGCCACACACACACACACACCTCATCACACACACACACACACAAGCCTCCGCCCACTTCTAAGAATAGGTGAGTTAGAGCACACACTCTCCAGCCACAACACTAGTGAATTGTCTTGTTCCTAAGAGCTGAGAAGTAAAAATCAACACCCAGCAGATCCTCAAGGCAGCCATGTGGTTGGACGATGAGCTGGGCATGAGGGTGGCCCCAGGATGGCCCCAAGAGGCAGAGGCCGGGGAATCTCTGGGAGTCCCATCTCAGCTGGGGCTGCATAGTGAGAAGTGAGACCAAGATGACACATAACCCATGAGTTAAAGTATGTGTTCATCTGCTCGTGCCATGTAACAAGTGAGCCACGCTGGGTGACAAGCAGTCTTCTCTTACTGAGGGTATTGGTCATATTAGGTCACGGCCTAATGGCTCCTCTGGGTGTGGAGTGTGTGTGTGTGTGTGTGTGTGTGTGTGTGTGTGTGTGTGAGAGAGAGAGAGAGAGAGAGAGAGAGAGAGAGAGAGAGAGAGACAGATAGACAGACAGAGATAGACAGAGGTATATGTGTATGGATGTGATGTGTTCATGTAGGTAGTATGGAAATATCCATGTGCAAATATGTATGTACACCTGGAGGTCTTCTGTGATGGGTAACATCTTCCATAGCCATACATATGGTCTCACTGAACTTGGATTTCATTGACTTCTCAGGCTGCTTCGCCAACAGGCCCAAGGATCCCCCCTGCACCCCCCCCCATCTCTGCCCCTCCACTGCTGGGCCTGGCTACCATGCAGGTTCTGGGATCACAGCTCAGGTCCTCACATTTGCCCGGTGGGCACTTTGCTGGCTGCTCTCTCTCTCTCTCTCTCTCTCTCTCTCTCTCTCTCTCTCTCTCTCTCTCTCTCTCTCTCTCTCCAGCCTCCTATTATGGTTTTTAATTTTTTATGTGACTGTGTCTCTGGGTACGGCTGCCTCATGGATATCCACAGAGGCTAGAGGAAAGCACCATGTCCTTTAGGGATGGAGTTTGTGTCACCATGTGGGTGCTGGGAACCAGCAAGTGCTCTTAACCTCTGGGCCTTCAGTCTCTCTCCAGTGCTTAGTGTTTGATGAACTCTTTGCTTTAAGTCCCTCTGCTTCTCTTCGCTGTCCCCCCCATTCCCACCAATCCTCTCACTCCCCCCGCATCCCCCCATTCCCACCAATCCTCTCACTCCCTCCGCATCCCCCCATACCCACCAATCCTCTCACTCCTCCCACACCCCCAATTCCCACCAATCCTCTCACTCCCCCCGCATCCCCCCAACCCCCCCAACCCCCCCCCCCCCCCCCTCCCCCCCACTCCCCCCAACCCCCCCCCCCCCCCCCACCCCCCATTCCCACCAATCCTCTCACCCCACCTACCACCCACCCCCGCCACAAGCCACTTTCACTTCCACGTTCATCTAACCTAGTCACACATGGTTTTATGTGACTATATAAAATCCTGCAACCAAGCTGAAAGGACCCGTATATCTGTCATTCTCTGACTGACTAGTCACTATGGTTGTCTCCATTTTCCCACAAATGACATAACAGTTCTTCCTTATGGCTGAAAACTCACTGCGTATGTAAACTGCTGCTATCCATTCCCTGGTTGCTGGACACTTCGCTTGTTTCCGTAACTCAGCTGTTGGGAGCAGCGTTGCAGTGAGCACTGTGTATCTCTGTGGCACTTTCTGTCCTTCGGGAGACGTGAATTTGAATGCTAGTTCTAGCGTTTTAGGAAACCTGATTTCCGGAGAGGTGGTGCCAGCTTAGGCTCCATTCTGCAGGGTTCTGCTTTTGCCCACATCTACAAAACGGCTGCGTTTTAACTTCATCGACTCTTTCTAGCTTTATCTTCAGGTAGATCACGTTCTGAGGAAGACTGGGGCTTCGGCATATGACTGGGGCAGATACACTTTCAGGCCCACAAAGGTAGCTAGAATTTCTTTGCTTTCCCCCTGCCTAGAGGCCAGCTCCATGCCCTCTGAAGGACCTGTGTGCCTGTGTGTGTGAACAGCAGTGTGTGAGCAGCCTGTGAGTGTGTACCATATTGTGGTACAAGCAGTGCTGACCTCAGTTAGAGGCGACTTCCTCTTGGACACTCTGGCCTCTCCGAGTGGCCTTGAGTTTTTCTGGCCCCACTGCAGAGGCCACGTGTGACTGTCACCCAACAGTCCTGCCCTAATTGTCCTCCTTTATTTTACTTGTTTTATTTTAAATGAAAGACTTGATAACCATGGATTCTGGGTGTGGCTCAGTGGGTAGAACACTTACAAAGCGTGTGTAAAGCTCTGGGTGTGATTCCTCAGCATCACAAACAGATTCGGTGATGTACACTTGTCATCTCAGCACTTGGGAGGTGGAGGCAGCAGGGTCAGGAGTTCAAGGCCATCCTCAGACATAGTAAGTTTGAGGCCAACCTAGGCTACAAGAAAATCTGTCTCAAAAACCAAAACAATAGCTAGGCGTGGTGGCACATGCCTTTAATCCCAGGACTCAGGAGACAGAGGCAGGCGGATGTCTGTGAGTTCGAAACCATCCTGGTCTACAAAGTGAGTCTAGGACAGCCAAGGCTACACAGAGAGACCCTGTCTCCAAACACAAAAAACAAAACAAAACAACAATAAACCCCAATATAGCCAAAGCAATAGATCACAGAAGAAATCACAATAGAATTTAGAAAATATTTTCCATGACATGGTTAGGAAATATTAGATATTAAAATAAATGGAAGATCACTGAAGGAGCTTTAAACATTCTCCTGGGAGGGGGAAAGACAAATAAACTTGAATTTGAACTTCGAAGTTTAGATCTTTAGATAGGTCCCCCCCTTGACCGGAGCGTCTGTGCGCCCTTGGGGGCAGGGTCCACACACCTCTGCATCACCATGAAGTTTCTTTGCATGGACTGAACAGGTGCCACCCACCTCCCCGCTTTGACTTCCTCCACTGCTGACTCTGACATCTCTGTGGTTCTGAGAGTCATGGCAGCTTCTTGGACATGAACCATTCTCACTGTTCATTTCTCTCCCCCCAGTGGGAGGTGACGATCCTCTCAGAAACGTCAGGAGGCCAGTGGCAGGCGCTGCTCACTTTCCCCACATGCCGACCTAGGATGGACCCTGTCCTAACTTGGGCTCTTGGCCACTGGTTTACTTCTTGAGCCACAAAGGCCTTCCACACCCACCCACTCCTAGTCTGGCTGGATTGGAATCACATGGAAGACACAGCTCTGGGCATGTCCGAGAGTGTGTTTCCATAGGGGTTTAAGTGAGGGAAGACACCGTGAATGGCAGTGTCCTGTGGGCTGTGGTGCTGGACTCAATGCAAAGCAAAAACAAGAGAGTGAGGCGAGCGCCAGCATTCTTCACTGTGAATGCTCCCACACCTGCCTCCCCAGCGTGGTGGACTGTATCCTTCAAACTGTGAGCCACAAAAGCCCAGTGCTCAAGCATCACCACGTGAGCAGGAGCAGAGCACCGGCCGAGCCCAGATAAGACACCTTAGCGATGCGATGCCATGCCAGGTGACTGAGGCTGAACACAAAACGTCACAGATTGTCTCAGTCCATATCTGCGAATTGCCCAGAGCAGCCAGTTCACTGAGACACAAAGTAGCTTGGCTCTTAGCAGGACGGAAGGGAAGGGAGATGGGGAGAGCTGCACCCAGTAGCAGGGAGAGTGTGGAACAGTAAGTAAGCTGATTGAATGTCACGGAATTGTAGATGATAAAACGGTCAGTTGTATGTTGCATAAAGAAAGAATCAAAGACACATGACAATAGTGTGAGAAACACCAACCATCTTATCACAACTTTCGCTCCCACCACCTATCCTGTGACAGGCCACTTTGCAGCCAGTCTTTCCTAAGCCTTCAGCTTTCTTTTGGAGACCAAACAGCATTATACCACATGGATTAAAACCTGCCAACTGCCTATCTTTAGTATTTTTTGAATGTATAAAAAAAGATGTTTTTAAATAAAAAAAGCTTACTTTACAATTGGATGGGTAAGAGCAAGTTATTCCATCCGCTGAGTCCACTCAACAATTCTTAATTCTGAAGGGTGAGGAAATTAAGATCGCAAGCTGCTTTCAAATGTGGAAATTGGTGCTGGGCAAAAAGCTGGTAATCAATAAATCAAGAAATGCTGCAGGTTTGCAGAACCTCCTGTGAAAATGCTGACTTCACACTTTTCCTTTGTCATCTGGGATTTCAAACACTTTTCATAAGTTGCTGAAAAGCTACAGAGTCCAGCACTAGTCACCGATGCCTGATGGGTACAATGAAAAGCCTTTTATCAAGTGCCCTTCTGGCGTTAGTCCTAGCATTTGAAGACCCTTTCTTGTCCTTGTGTGTGCGCACACATTGCTCTGTGTGGATTTAGGTGTGTGCACCATGGTTTTATGTGTAGAGGTCAGAGAATAACCTGTGTCACACCTTGCTCTCCAGCTTGCTTGCTGGGTAAGCCTGGCTAGATCTGATGTTGGATTTCCCAAGCAGATGGCTCCTGTCACACGGAGTCTGTCTCCGCCACTTGTGCTATTCAGCTGGGCCAAGGGATGACCCTGTGACCCTTTGGAAAGGCCGGCAGTTCTGCCTTCTCAGTTGCTCTTGAGCAAGAGGGAGTTGTATGACATTCAAGACATCTGTCGAGTGTCTATGACACTGAAGACATGACGCAGAGAATTCAAGAAGCCCTTAGGGACGTCTGTCTCAGAGGAGGTGGCTTCTGTTATTGATACTGAAGGGCAAATATGAGACTTCAATTAGGCCAGATCTGGAGTCCAAAAGAGAACAGGCTGAGACACATGGCTCGCTATGGCTGCTGGAACAATCTGCCCGACAATCTCTTGCCTAAGACATCTTATGGGGGCCAAGGAGACAGTGCAGTTAGTAAAAACACTTGCCACTCAAGTGTGAGAGCCTGAGTTTGACCCCCAAAACCTCAGCACTGAAGAAGAGGAGCTAAGTGGATCCCGAGGGTTGGCTGGTTTGCAGGTAGAATTGACAGGTCCTCAGGCTGATGGGAGATCCTGTTTCAAAGTACAAGGTGGAAGGTGACTTAAGTTGCCTGGTGTCACTCTGCCTCTGCCTCAGCTCGTCTCCTCACTACCTGTTCAATGTCAGCCATCCTTGGCTCAGCCTTTTCCTGTCTCATCACATCCACATTTACTTGACTGTTGCCCTCTTGAACATCTGTGGATCCTGGTACCTATCTGTATTAATGCAGGCAGTCTCCGGTCCACGTGCAACCTCCCTTCTTTGCCATGTGTGACAGTTAGTCAGAACCTGGGGGATGAGGTGACAGATATCCTGCCTCCTAACACAGAGAAACAAGAGGCGCTACGTGCAGTTGTGTGTTTGGTGGTGATCTCTCTACGATGCTCCTCGGTAGCCTGTGGGTCAGACAAAGGTTTAGTCTATGAGAGAAACCTGCAAATAGCATCATCCATGTGTCAGACGAAGCAGGGTCTCTACAAGGCTGGGGCCTTGAGGAGCAAGGATGCTTAGGTCAGGCAAAGAGTCAGGGCATGTGGCTTAGGTGGTGGGTGACCCTGGGGAACACAGGAAGTCAAAGGGAGTGAGCCAGGAAGCAGTATTTGTTGGTGACTCCCACTTTAGTCCCTGCCTCCAGTTTCCTGCCTTGAGTTCCTGTCCTGACTTCTGTCCACGGGAGGCTATCAACTCTAAGCTGAAATAAATTCTTCCCTCTCTAAGCTGCTTTTGGTGATGGTGCAACAGAAAGCCAAGGCATTTTTCTTGTCTTCTTTTCCTCTCCCTCCTTTTCCTCCTCCTCTTTCGTGTGTGTGTGTGTGTGTGTGTGTGTGTGTGTGTGTGTGTGTGTGTG
>OU015745.1:142480093-142510320 GCA_907169655.1 Acomys percivali | reverse complement strand
AGCCATGTCCACCTTAGCGGCTGGTCACAGGTACACAGCCATGTCCAGTTTCTGTGTGAGTGCTGGGGCTCCAGACTCAGGTCTCATGCTGGCACAGCAAGGGCTCATATCCCCTGAACCCCCTTTTCAGCACCACTGTTCTTTCTTATGGCTTCATTACATTATCTTTTCCCATGACTTCAAGGGAGAGAGCGAGATATTTAAATATCTCTATCCTCTAGGCACTGCAGGTACAGAATGCATTTGCTGTTTTTGAAAAAAATCAATGTCTTCACCTTTAAATTTTCAGGTTTCAGAAGCCTTCCAGTTCAAAAGTTAACACAACAACAACAACAACAACAAAAGACTTAAGCAAAATGTACTCATTGGCTGTCAGGACCTCCTCCTTAGATGGACTTTTGCTAGCTCCATTTTCTTTTATTTTCCCACATTTGTAGGGAGAATCATGCCCCGTATTTAATCAGTGAGCCGAAGGGCAGGGGGATCTCGGTAACTGTCAAAGCCAGGCAAAGTTTTGCAAACACAGAGGACACAGGCCAGACCCATCCCCTTCATCACTGGCGGGCACGGGAAGGGCATGCATGGCTTGCAAAGGCCTCTAATGAGAGGGAGGGAGGGAGGGAGGGAGGGAGAGAGAAGGGGGGGACACACAGAGAGAGACAGAGAGAGAGACAGAGAGACAGAGAGAGAGAGAGACAGAGAGAGACACACACATAGTGACAGAGAGGCAGAGAGAGGGAGAGAGGGAGAGAGAGAGAGAGAGAGAGAGAGGAGAGCGAGGTGCCTGAGATGTTGACTTATTGCTTTGGGGTTCACTGAGGGCAGCTCTGAACTTAGCACATGGCCTGCTTTGCAAGACAGAAGATGCCTCCCTGGGGGCCTGGAACCCTTGCCTTCGCCTTCACAGCCTTGCTGCTCTTTCTGTAGCCGCCCTGCTCTCCACACTGGGGTCCTGGAATTTTCTTTGTTCAGGTGGCTATGTTCTCTGCTGGGGGCCACTCCTTTGGGGCCCTTTAATCCTGCCTTTGGGGCCCTTTAATCCTGCCTTGTGCACAGGCATCTCTCGCTGGCTTGGATTCTTTCAGCAGGCCTTAGAGATGTGCCTGTTATCATCGCAGTCCACCCTAAAGTGCAGATGACATTTCCTCTCTGATGCTCACGCTGGCTCTGAGATGTCTCTGTGCAGTGCAACCCAAGACTGGTTTGTAGCACTATTTGTCTGCAGCGCCACCACCTGGTCCAAACAGGAACCGCCCCTTCCCTCTCCCAGGAGCAACCAGAATCCAGATCATATTTCAGTCTTTTGCAAAACCTGTTCCATTTTCTGTAAGGCGGTGATGGTGAGTAAATGCAGTATTCACGCTTCTAGGCAGTAATTTAGGTTTAAAAAAGGCAAAATGGAAGCCATCCTGTGCCTCCCAATGACAGTCATGATTGTATTTAAGAGTGTGTGTGGGATGCTTTGGTTATATAAGATGAAGCCGGAGACAGGCCACACAGGCTTTTTCTCACCCATTTCTCTCCTGTAGTGTTCTCTCCATGAGGATGCTGGGTCTGGAGAGGACACAGTTTCATGGCTGTTTGGTGGGTATCCTCCACTCCTTCACCATGCCCCAATCTACCAGGCATTCTAGCTCCTGAGGGTCTAATCTGAGCCCTGGTGCTGATAGACAAAGGCTCCTAAGCAGAGTGCTCAGAAAGCCAAAAATGTGCAAACATATCAGAGTATTTGTGTGTGCTCTCCCCAGTGTGTTCTTGTACACCTCAGTGTGTGTGTCTTTGTACATGTGTGTATAAATCTCAGAGGGTCATGCTCACCTCAGTGTGTGTGTGTGTGTGTGTGTGTGTGTGCATGTACACCTCAGAGAATGTGTCCGTATATGAACATCTTAGTGTGTGTGTATGTGTGCGTATGCACATCTGTGTGTCATGCTCAAGTATGTGCATGGATACCTCAGAGTGTGTGTGTGTGTGCATACCTTAGAGTGTGTGTATGCATGCCACAGTGTGTGTACGTACTTTCATAACTCAGGGTACACATGTATGTTCACATCAGAGTATGTGTGCATGTGTGTACACATACATGTTTACATATTCCTATGAGCAGACTTCCTGTGACACTGAAAGAGCACATTAGGGATTTTCTGTCTACTTATTCTTATCTCTCAGTGTAAGAGTTTTAATTTTAGAATGCACATAAAATCATTAGGAGGGGCTGTCTGTCCCTTACGCCCCTCACAAGTCGGTCTGGCAGCAAGGCTTTAAGTATGCAGGTTGCACAGTGAAAGTTTGCCCAGGACACTGTGAAAGATGATGGTGCTTTCTGTTTTCCCTGAACTGTGGAGAGCTGAGTGTAGGGCCTGGCTTTTCATTTTTCTCCTGGAGGGTTTCCTGGCCAGAAAACTGGCTGCCTTCTCCCCACGTTGGGCTGGCAGGTGGCATGCACACAGGCTGTGAGAGCTTAGATTGCTGGCCACCTGAGGGTCAGGGAAGCCTGGCTGCCCACTTAGACACCGGAACGATCTGGAAGGGAAGTGGGCTGCTTTCACAGGGTAGGGTCTGTCAGTGGGTGGGAGCGAAAAGTCTGTGTTCTTTGTATGGAGGACAGATGGGAGGAGACATGCTTTGAGCTGTGTGCTTCTCAAAGCTTCCACTGAGCATGTAAACAATGAAAAACTCCCCCAGTCTTACTGGCATCCGCTGTGGATGGTATTGCATAGCACCTGCCGGCGTTGTGGGGCCTGAAACCATTGCAGCTGGGATGGGGCTGCTGCTAATTTACACAGATCCTCCCTTGTGGGATGGGAGGCAGCAGCACAGACAGGGCGGGCGCTCCAGGCTTCCACAGCCAGTTTTAGTGTGAGGTCCAGATGCACCTCTGCATCCATATGGCCATCTCCTGCCTAAACACGTGCCATCTTTGGAGGACCAGCTGAGGGCTGGATGGCAGGTGCTGGGACTGAGGCTAGCAGTGGGGTGGGAGCAAGCTCACCTCAGCACATGGACAGGTAAGTGTGGAACTATCTATCTGAAACACTCTGTAGAAGTATGAGCCAAGCCGAAAGAGAAAGGCCTAGCATGCCAGCAAGAAGACATATTGGAGGCCCCTGTGTTTGCTGACAGAACCCTCATGCCTTTTATGTCAGTTATCAAGTCAAAACACTGGAAATGTACAAAACAGATTTTCATGATACTGTTGCGCCCACTTCGGAATGTATCCCTTGAGCAGAGTGTGTAGAGAGGAGGAAGTAGATACCTTGTATCTGCAGCAGATTCGATACTGTCTTCCCCTAAAATTCTCATGTCAAAGCCTTGTTGTCAGAGTGACAAAGGGAAAGACAACACCCCACCCCCACCCCTCGAAGGAAGCCAGTGAGCTAATGAGGACACGGAGCAGGTCTGGGCCCACGTGGCTGTGCAACTGGGCAGCATGGCTTTCTGTTAGGCCTTTCCATACACCGTGAGTCTTGCTCTGCCACTGAGCTACATCCCCGAGCCCAGTGCCTATTTGTTCTGTAATTGTGTTGTTGTTGTTGTTGCTTTTTTGCTTGTATTCATGTGCCCTTTGTTTTATTGTTAAAAAATATTTAAGCCTGGAGGTGGGGGTATACGCCTTTAATCCCAGCACTCAGGAGGCAGAGTGTGTGTTCAAGGCCAGTGTGGTGTTCAGATCAAGTTCCAGGACAGCCAAGGCTATTCAGAGAATCCCTTCCTCAAACATGTTCCCCTCCCCCAAATATGTTCTACCTTGAGAACAACAAAACCAAAGCCTTGTAGCATTTTCCCCCTCTGGGAGATACAGGCCCTTCAGAGCCTGAATATCGGTCAGCTACAACCTCTGTAACAAAGTGTCTCGGGCAGAGGCTTAAGCAACAGAGCTCTAGTTCCAAGTCCCTGAGGTTAGAGACTGAGGTAAAGGTGGGGTCAGGCGCGGGCCCACAGACACTATCCCCACTGTGGCCTCCCTTGGAACATGTCTTTGCCCTCTCATCTCTTCCAAGGACACCGGTCCCCAGTCAGTGACCTTGTCATAACCTGCTATGTCTATAAAGACTCTTGGGTCCAGAATATATCAGACCCAGACATGTTAGTGGCAAGGGTTCCCACATATGGATTTAGGGCACACTGGTTAGCCTGCCCTTCCGTGCTCCTGAGCCTGGCTTGTTCCTGGGAGTGGACATCAGTGGCTATGGGGAGCCTCCCATCTGAGGGACTACAGCCAGTCTGTGTTCTCAAAGCTCCCTTGCCACGCCCACGTCCTGTGATGGTGGCTTCATGTGCCCACAACCCCGAGGCCTCTTCCGCAACCAGTTTGGCTTCCATATGTTGGTTCAGACTCAGTTACCTGTTTTAGGAAACGGACTTTTGTCTTGAGCCAGCTGTCCTATGGACTCAAGGGCATGTGTATTTCCTCTTCACTGTAAAGTAACAGCGAGTGTTGCAAGGCTCAGTGGTCCATGCCTGTAACCTCAAATCCTTGGTGGGCTAAGTCAAGAAGATCATGAGTTCAAGGCCAGCTTAGGCCATACAGTGGGACCTTACCTCAAAATTAACTAATTAGCCAGACAGTGATGGCGTGCACCTTTAATCCCAGCACTTGGGAGGCAGAGACAGGTGGATCTCTGTGAGTTCGAGGCCAGCCTGGTCTACAAACTGAGTCCAGGACAGCCAAGACTACACAGAGAAACCCTGTCTTGAAAAACCAAAAGAAAAAACAAATCGCTTCTCACCCTTTTGGCTAAGATCAAGTGTACTATCTGTTCTTATCGGTTTAATATCTGATACGTCCTCTATTTTTGGAGGTAGAAGTTGGAATAGGAGCTCTGTCCACTCCATGCATTGACCTGGTATTGCACCCCTCCGAGGGGATGGGGGAGGAATTAACTAACTAACTAAATAGTAATCATCATTGGCTCAGAGGAAAAGAAAAATTCAGGTGCTATGATTCATGTGTGACTGTCCTCCAAGAATCCCTGCACTGAAGCATGGCTACCATGGTTACCAGCCTGCAGCATCCTCCACAGGTGATGGAACCTGTAGAGAAGAGAGCTAGTGGGGAAACCAGGCCATTGGGTCATGTCCTTGAAGAAGCCAGGAAGTAATCTTCCTGTCAGCCACCACAGTATGCTGAGCTACCACAAGCCCACAGCAACAGGCCAAGTGACCGTGGATATTGAAACTTTGAAAATCAGGAGCCCAAATAAAACTTTATTTGTTGTAAGTTGATTATTTCAAGCATTTCATCACAGCAAGGTGGCACAGATGGTATTTGAAAAGTTATTGGGTTAAGGCTCGATGCTCTTAAAGGAATCCAGAAAGAGGCTGGAGGGTGGCTAGGTGGTTGGGAGCACTCGCTGCTCTTGCAGAGGAGCTGGGTTCTGTTCGCAGCACCCACATGGTGGTTCACAACCATCCATAGCCCCAGGTCCAGGAGGATCTGAGACCCTCTTCTGACACCGGGCCTGTGAGTGGTACACATAGAAGAACACACAGGCAAAACACTCATACGCATAAAATAAGAAAGAGGCAAGAGAGCTTCCTAGCTCTTCCGCTGTGTGAGAACACAGCAAAGAAATACAAATCCATGACCCAGAAAAAGTCTCTTCCCAGAACCCGCCCATACTGGAATCCCGATTTAGATGTCTCCTATCCCTCAGAACTTCGTGAGCTAACTTGTGTCATAACAATACAGCAATCAACAAACATAGCTCATTGATATCTCTCAATATCCATTGCCTCAGTTCCCCAATATAAAGACCCAGGCTACCAGAATGGGTGTGAAAACAGCATCCACTCTTCTGCTGCATCCAAGAAACACAACTTAACGTCAATGATAGACATCACTTTAGGTTAAAGGTTTGGAAAAAGATACTCCAAGCAAACTGACCTAGGAAAGAAGCTTGGGTAGCCATTTTAATATCTGGCAAAACAGACTGCAAACCCTGACTGTCAGAGAGACAGCGAAGGACCCGCAGCACTCATCAAAGGGAAAAATTATCAAAAGGGCATTTAAAGTTCTTAGCATCCATGCATCAGGACAAGGGCACCCAAGTTCATAAAATAAGCATATTTTACAGCTTAAATTACGTACTGACACACACAGATAGAGGGAGATTTTAATGCCCCACTCTCACCAATGGACAGGCCATCCAGACAAAGACTAAACAGAGAAATGCTGGAGCTAACTGAGTTTATAAACCAAATGGACCTAACAGATATTTACAGAACATTTTACCAAAACACAAAAGAATATACCGTCTTCTCAGCACCTCAACTTTATCCAAAATTGACTACATACTTAAACAGAAAGCAAGTCTCAACAGATACAAAAAAATTTAAGTAACACCCTGCGTCCTATTTGACTACCATGGATTAAAACTAGGAATCACCCACAATAGAAAGTTTACAAACTCATGGAAACAGAGCAACTCACCACTGAAAGGAAAAAAAAAATGGATCAAAACAGAATTTAAGGAAGAAATTAAAGACATTCTAGAATTGAATTAAAATGAACCCATGACAACCCAACTTATGGGATACGATAAAGGCTGTTTTAAAAGACCAGTTTGTAGCACTTTCTAGCTGAGGGGCCATGGAGACTGAAGAGGCCTCCCTCTAACTAGACAAGACTCCTAGTGGAGGGAGGAGACACCAACCCACCCACCCACAAGAACTTTGACCCAAAGTTTACATACGAGATGTACAGGGATAAAGATGGAGCAGAGACTGGCCCAATCTGAGACCTTCCCCATAGGAGAGAGCCAACCCCTGACACTATTAATGATACTCTGCTATACTTGCAGATGGGAGCTTGGCATGGCTATCCCCTGAGAGGCTCCATCAAGCAGTGGATTGAAACATATATAGAGATGCACAGCCAAACATTGGGCAAAGCACTGGGAATCTCATGGAAAAGTGGGGGAAGGATAGAAGGACCTGGAGGTGACAGGAGCTCCACAAGAAGACCAACAGAGCCAACTAACTAGCGCTCAGAGGGGCTTGCAGAGAACAAAGCACCAACCAAGGACCATGCACGGACTGGACCTAGGCCCCCTACACAGGTGTAGCCAACGGGAAGCTCAGGCTTCATGTGGGTCCTCTAGTGAGGGGAGCAGGGGCTGTCCCTGACATGGACTCTGTTGCCTGCTTTTGGATCACGTCCCTCGGCAGGACTGCCTCTCCATGCCACAGGGGAAGAGGATTCATTCAGTTCTGATGTGACTTGATGAGCTGGGGTGGGCTAGGAGGGGCTCCCCTTCTCTGAGGAACAGGGGAGGGGAGGGAAAAGGAGGGAGGGAGAGTGGGACTGGGAGGAGAGGAAGGAGGGGCTATGATCCGGATGTAATTTGAATAAATACATAAATTAATTTTTAAATAAAAAATAGAGATATCTCATAATAGTAATGTAATAGCCCACCTGGAAACTCTAGAACAAAAAGAAGAAATTACATCCCAAAGGAGAGATGGCAAATAGTCAAACTCAGAGATGTAATCAATAATTAGAAACAAACAAACAACGACCAATACGAAGAACCAATGGAACAAAGAATTGGTTCTTTGAGAAAATCAATAAGATTGACAAACCCTTATCCAAATTAACAAAAAGGAATAGAGACACTATCCAAATTAACAAAGTTATAAATGAAATGGGGAACATAACATGAAGGGACATATGTACATATGTATGTACATGCATACATACATACATACATGTGTACATACATACATACACATACATACATACATACAAGAGAATCATAAACACCTGTACTACACCAAATTGAAAATCTAAAAGAAATGGATAATTTCTTCAATACATACCACTTACCAAAGTTAAATCAAGATCAGAAAAGCAATTTAAACAGACCTATAAGCTCTAGTAAAATAAAATCAGTAATTAAAAGTCTCCCAACCAAAAAGAGCCCAGGGACAGATGGATTTAGAGCAGAATTCTGCAAGGCTTTCAAAGAAGAGTTAATGCCAATACTCCTCAAATTACTCTACAAAACAGAAACAGAAGGAACATTGCCAAATTCATTTTACAAGGCCACAGTCACCCTGATACAAAACAAACAAAACAAACAAACAAACAAAAAACAAACAAACAAACAAACAAAAAACCAACCAACCAAAACCCCACAAAAAAACCCAGCAGAGAAAAAGACCAGTTTCCCTTATGAACATAGTTGTAAGAATTCTCAACAAAATACTCATAAATAGGATACAAGAACACACCAAAAAGATAATCCGCCATGACCAAGTAGGCTTCGTCCCAGAGATGTGGGGATAGTGCAACATATGAAAGCCAGTCAATGTAATCCACCATATAAGCAAACTGAAAGCAACAACAAACAAACAAACAAAAAACCCCGCATGATTATCTCATTAGCTGTAAGGAAGGTGTTAACAAAACCCAGCAACCCTTCTTAATAAAATCCTGAGAAATTAGAGATACGGGAAACACACTTCAACACAATAAAAGCAGTTTGCAGAAAGCCCACAGCCAATATCAGCCTAAGTGGAGGGAAACTCAAAGCAGTTCTTCTAAAATCAGAAGCAAGGCAAGGCTGTCGACTCTTTCTGCCGCTATGTAATGTAGTACTTGAAGTCTTAGCCAGAACAATAAGACAACAGAAAAGAGATCTAGGGGATACAAATTGGAAAGGAAGAAGCCGATTTATTTGCAGATGCCATGACAGTCTGCATAACTGACCCTGTAATTTCTACCAGGGAACTCCTATGGCTGATAAACACTCTCAGCAAAGTAACTGGATACAAAATTAACTGACAAAATCAGTATCCCTCCTATGTACAAATAACAAATAGACTGAAAAAGAAGTCAGTGAACACTTTTGACAATAGCTTCAAATAATATAAAATATTGAATGGTTAACTCTAACCAAGCAAGTGAAAGAATTGTATGATAAAAACTTAAGATATTGAAAAATGATTTGTCCAAGTATATGAACCAAAAAAAATCAGAATATGGAAAGTTTAATATAATAAAATGGCCACCCTACGAAAAGTAACCTACAGACTCAGTGAAATCGCCACTAAAATTCCAACACAGTCCTTCACAGATCTTGAAAGGGCGTTTTCAGCTTCATATGGAAACCAAAAATACCCAGAATAGCTAAAAAACCAATCCCGAATAATAAAAGAACTGCTGGAGGTCTCACCACCCCCAATTTCAAGCTGTGCTACAGAGCTAAAGTAATAAAACAGCGTGATATTGCCACAGAAATAGACACGTTGATCAACGGAGTCAAACTGAAGACCCAGAAATAAATCCACACACCTATAGATTTCTGAATTTTGAAAAAAAAAAACTCACAGGAAATATGACAGCATCTTCAGCAAATGGTGCCGGTGAAGCTGGAAGGCTGATGTAGAAGAATCCAAATCAATCCATACTTACCATCCTGCACAGACTCAACTCCTGATAGATCAAAGATCTCAACATAAAACCAGATACACTGAACCCGATAGAGGAGAAAGTGGAGAAGAACTTTGAACTCATTGGCACAGGAAAAGCTTTTCTGAACAGAACACCATTAGCCCAGGCAATAAGGTCAACAATTAAATACATGGGACCTCATGACTCTGGAAGCTTCTGTATGGCGAAGGACACTGCTGTACAAAGAGGCAGCCTACAGAATGGGAAAGGACTCTTAGCAACTCCACGTCCAGTCAAGGTCTAATATCCAAAGGATATAAAGAACTCAAAAAACTAGATATCAAGAAAACAAAAAAACCCAATTTAAAAATGGGGTATATATCTAAACAGAGAATTCTCAAGAGAGGAAACTCAAATGGCCGAGACACTTGAATGTTCAGCATCCTTAGTCATCAGAGAAATGCAATCCAAAACTAGTTTTTATTTTAATGTAAATTTTATTATCTCTCTTTTTACCCTTTGTGTATATATTATGGCTTCCAGCTTAATATTTTTGTGGGATTCCTGAATGTGTGAGTGAGTCCGCTTCTTGTGCCTTCTCTTGGTCTCTTTTCCTCCTGTTTGTGCTTTGTCCTATTCCAACGTGTTGCTTTTTGGTATCTTTCATTTTATAATTATCCCTTAAAAACCTGTTTGTTTTCTAGTGAGAGACAGAAAACTGTGGATCCACATAGGAGGGGAAGTTGGGGGGAACTGGGAGGAAGGGGAGACCCTAATCAAGATACATATGTACACGCATACATACATACATACATACATGACAAACAATCTGTTTCTAATAAAAGAAAAAAATGAAGAGAAAAAAAAGGAAAGTACTTGTGTTGTTGATTAGGTTGCTCAGCCTATGATACTTTCTTACAGCAACAACATAAACAAAGACATCTTTCTTTGAGTATTTGTTTTTTCAAAGTGAATGGAAAAGGCAAAATTAATGATTCAAGAGCTCAGCTGTTATTTTTAAAGCTCATTTTGATGTATTTTTGGAAAAAGAAACCAGGACCTCCGGGTTCTGAAAGATGTGGGAGTGTTTTTAGTATGAAATCCTGGCTTCAGAATGGGGGTATAAATTACCCCACAAGTGACAGCCTTGAGCAAACTCCAAGGCAGCAATAGCCCTGCTGTGCCCGAAGCCAAGGGACAGATGTCCATCCCATCCTGCTCTGAGATGAGGGGAAGGGACAGAGGACTGCGTCTGAGGGGTCCACTTGTGGCTTCTGGTAGCTGCCGGATTTATTACTCCCATTTCAGTGTCAAACACAGAGCTCGGGACAGCCTGGGCCCAGCACACTTTATTGGTGTTGGATCTGGTCCGAGGGTCACATGGCGGCTGTGTGGGCGAAAGAAATCACGGCCTCACTATAATCTAGAAATGTTCTGCAGGCCCCAGGAGGGGAAGCTTCTGGAACCTCTGAAGACATAGTATGCTGTTTGCTTTGCATGTGAGCATGTGGGTGGCCGGGAGAGGGAGGCGTAGTTATGGGGTTTAGAGGTGACATTCTGGTCTGGACTGTGAGTGCCAGGTGGGTGGCTTCTAATTTGGGCCTTCTTTGCCATGTTGATCCTACTTTGACACCATCCTTGGCTGGGTCACTCAGCTGAACTGAGCCTTATTTCCTCATCTGTAAAGCCAGGGTTGGAGTGCATGGGAGCCAGTATGTCTGAGTCAGATGACCTGTGTCAGTGGGACGCTGGAGCCTTAGCGACCGCTGGCCCAGGGGCATATTGCTCAGACCGTTTGGAAGCACCAGGTGAGATCGTGAGTCAGCTCTGCAGTCAGGTGTCCTCCTGCCCTCTGACCTGGAAGTTCTGCTGTTAAGAACTGCCCATAAGGAAATGAGCCAGCCACAGAGACACAGATTGCCAAAGAAAATTTGAGTCAGGCTTCTGTGTTTTCAGGGCAAAGGCATGTTTATGGACAGGCAATGCGCAAGAGATGGGGAATACGAATGCCGGTAAATATGAAAAGGATATTCAGGGGAAAGGCAAGCCAAAGCCACACAGATTCCGCCATCCCATCAGAAAAAGCAAATCAATCCTGGGGAGAGCGCAGACGAAAGGGAACGCTTGAGCACTGCTGGTGGGGGTGCAGGATAGCCAAAGTACTATGGGAGTCAGTCAGTGTGGAGGCTTCTCAAACGACCACTGAAAATGGGTCTTCCTCAAATTAACCCCCCACAAGACTCTAATACAACGACACACCACAGCAACACTTGCAGCGGTGTCCACAAGCCCCAAATCATGGCATCCTAGGTATCCAACAAAAGGGAGATGGAGAGAGAAAAGTTGGTAGATATACATGGTCCTGGTTTTATTTCTGCCGCCGTGATAAACACCACAACCCAAAGCAGCTTGGGGAGGTGGGAGCCTACCCACCTTATAGGTGGCGGCAGTTCGTCACCAGGAAGTTCTAAGGTGGGGACTTGAGGCAGGAGCTTGTGGGCTGAGGCCATGGAGGAATACCCTGCTCAACTTTTTTTTTTTGTTTTCTTACACGGTCCGGGCTCACCTGCCACCCTCAGTGGCCTAGGCCCTCCTACATCAACCAGCAGTTAAGACAATGCCTCGCAGACAGGAACACAAGCCAATCCGATTGAGGCAATCCTTCAGATGAAGTTCCCTATTCCCAAGGGAGTCTGGGTTTGTGTCACATTGGTGGCTGAAGTGACTATATGACATACACAATGGTTTGTTTTCCTTAGCCATAAAGAAGGGAGTTATCGTTAGCAGAAAAGTGGATGCAACCAGAGATAATGACATAAAGAGGCTTAAGCCAGTCTCAGAAAGACACGTAGAACATTTGCTTGCCCCTAGCTGACCTCCTATTCTCATGACGTCCCCGCTGTCACCTCTCGCGTGTGCCTTCTTAGCATGGCCAGGATGGGGCACTCTAGATGAGTGACTTTGAACAGCAGAGATGCATTCTCACCCAGGTCTTTGGGACTAGATGGCACTCAGCTGTGCTGGGACCTCAGTTTTTGACTCTTTGGGAGGTGGCCTATGGCCCTTGGCATTCCTTCCTTTTTGTCACCAAGCCTCAGCTGTTGCTGTTGCTAGCTTCCCTGTGTTCCTTGCCCATGTCTAAATGTCCCTCTTCTCCTATGTATGTCAGTCCTCAGATTTAGGGCCCACCTCCTCCAGTGTGCCACGCTGAGACCTGGTCTTCAAAGCCTTTTTCCTCCCTGAGTCCTGGGTTCCTTACTCTGTGTTGCTGTGATAAACCAGCGGACCACGCAAAAAGACAGAGAGCAAACTGGAGGTGTGGCAAAGCTATAGAAACCTCAGATGCCACCCCCAGTGACATATTTCCTCCAGCAAGTCTCCTCACCCTAAACCTTCCACCACCCCACGACCCCCAATGACCCTACCAGCTTGGGGCAAGTATTCAAATACCCAACTGAGCTTATGGAGAACTTTCTCATTCGAACCTCCACAGTACCACAGGTAAGGTCACAGCTCATCTCTTCAGCCACAGGACTCAAATCACATCTCTCCCTCATGCTATACCACACCATTACTCACTCAGGTTGTCACTGGTGTCAGGTGACTATGATGTCGAGTGACTGTGCAGCTGGTGGGAGGATAACAGATCATCCCTTCCCAAGATGACATCTGCCTAACGGATGTGCTCACCACAGTTGTGCAGCTCCGGGGCAAGGACCGCTCTGTGCCCACCAGGACTTAGAGCCATGACCTTGAGAAGTAACGGAAGAGGAATCAGGACCAGACTCTCCTTACCCTGCAGCGTTCCCAGACCTCAGCCAGGATTCAGGCGATACTCTGGCCTCTAAGCTCAGTTAGCATTTTTTTTTTAAATTGAGTCTCACGTATCCCAGGCTAGCCTTGAATTTACTACACAGCCCAGAATGATCCTGAAATGTTGATTTTCCTGGTTCTACCTTCTGAGTTCCGAGTTTACAGGTGTGTACCACTATGTCCAGTTTAATGGCCCCCTCCTCCAACAAAAGCAAACAAGCAGACACACAGGCATGGAGACTCAGGCCTAACGGTGCCACAGGATGAGGGGCAGCAGTACACAGACCTCTGGAAGCTGCAAGGACCAGCTACCCTGTTCCAGGCCAGTGAGAGACCCTGTCTGGAAGAAGCGGCAGGTACCTGAGAGCCAACACCCAAGGCTTTCTTTCCTCTGACCTCCATACTTGTACCGTGCATCTACACACACAGGCACATGCGCTCCTGGGCCTACATGTACACACACACATATTTTTAAAAAGGTGACAGAGGTTTTAGGCTTGTGGACATTTGATTTATTATGATTTAACTTTAAACACCTTAATTAACTTCAGAGTCCTCCCTCCCGCCCTCCCCCCCTCCTCCCCCCCACCCCCCCCCCCACCCCACCTCTTTCAGAAAGGGTGTGAGGGATCAACAATTCTCTCAAGGGTCTCCTTGCTGGACCTCTCCAGTAGCATCTTACTTACTTGGGCCACATATCCACAGTCAGAGATGAAATGGCCAGAACTGCAGCCATGACGTGGACTTGGAGCACTCCTCACACGTGAGCGAGCAGTCACAGTGAAAACGCAGGCATGCCTGAAAAAGGTGCATGGAGGTGACTGTGGGCTGTGTGTGCCAGTGAGACAGGCACCCATGAAATACAAATGAACTCTGCATTTAGACATGGGTCTCTTTACGTTCACCATGCACACGGAAACATTCCCTAAGCCAAATTAACCCCAAATCTGAGTTCTTCCTTCTAGTAAGCATTTCAGATAAGGGCTGCTCAGCCTGCATAATACTTCACTTGCCTGGACAGCTCCTCAGACTAACCCCTAGCTGACAGCTTCTTTCTTAAAAAGAAAGGAGGGGGTTTCTTACTTATTTATGAGTATGAGTGTGAGGTATGTGTGTGTGTGTGTGTGTGTGTGTGTGTGTGTGTGTGTGTGTGTGTGGTGTGCACAGACTCGCACAGGCATGTTGGTGACCTTGGACGTTCGAAGAGGGTGTCAGGCTTCCTGGAGTTGGAGTTAATAGGTGTTTGTGAGGTGGCCGATGTGGGTCCTGGGAGCTGAATTCTGGACTCAGCAAAAACAGCAAGTGCTGTTAACTCCAGAGCCATGTCTGCAGTCTCTAGCCCAGTTTCTACAAGAGGTCTCTTCACCTCTTGATGAGATCTGTCGCCACTCAAGTTCCTCCCCAGCAAAGTCTGAGAAAGGGGAAGGAAGCCCGAGATGTGCTTTGAGTCACCTAAGAGCAAGCGTGTAAAATTGTGAGGTGGCAAGATGATTAAAAAAAAAAAAAGTTCTTATTTAGAAATTTAGGTTCTTCCATGTTCATTTCTTTTTAAAGTAATCCGATTTTATAGTTCCACCTGTTTGTGACAAAACCGCAAAACTGACTTAGGTCCAAAGTGTGGGAGTGAACAGCCTTCTGCTCCCAACCACCCTCAGAAAAGCCAAACATCACTGTTGCCTCCAGCGCCCCAAAGGCCCCAATTGTCCCCAAAATTCCTATGAACTGTCTCAGAGCCCACATCACAGACCATGTCAGTTGAGGCCCTGTCTTGTCACTGCCAGCCGCCCCTGCCCCCTGCCCCCCCACTCCCCCCCTAACCCCCAACTCCCACCCCTCCCACTCCCCCACCCCCTGCCCAGGAGCCTGCTGAAATGCACAGACCAGCTTTGGGAAAAGGGTTCCGAGCCCTTGGGAGCTGCTTGCTGTGTCACTTTACTTGGCAAACAGGAGCACCTGAGGCAGGTACCCTGCACAGCAGTGACTGGACCCAGGAAGGAGGGAGGAACTGGTGGGTGCTGGGATACGTGATGCAGTGGTGCAGCAGGATCCAACACCGTCCTCTCCTCCTCCCCTCCCTCCTCCCCTCCCTCCTCCCCTCCCTCTCTCCTCCTTCCCCTATACCTCCCTGTTTCCTTTCCCTCCTCCCTCCCTTCCTCTTTTGTCCTTCCCTTCCTCCCTTCATTTCTCCCTTTCTTCCCCTCCCCCTTTTAAGATTTTCTGAGGCCCCTCTCCCTTACCTCTCTCCCCCCTGCCTGTCAACAAAGGCTATTAGTGAGGCAGGTCTCTGGGGGCCTCATTTGGACCCTTAGCACTTACTGGTTTACGGCCTCTGTGCTTTTGGGGAGCAGGAAAGCGTGTTGCAATCCCCTTCCCCTTTCTTCTGGAATGTGTCTCTGTGACTTCATGACAGAGTGTTCTGGCATGCCGGCTTCAATTTATGTTCTTTTCAACACTGGGCAGAAAGTGTGATGGGCGCATAGGAGCCGAGCTCAGCTGCGGCGGGATTTTCTCCATCTTCCTCTCCTCCTCTGAATGCTGCGGCTGACGTGTTTACAGTGGGGGGAACTGATCTTTCTCTGTATCACAGTCTGTGGTGGGCTGAGAGGACGGACAGGTCTTCTGCACTGTCCGACCGGGGAGGATAGACCTCCGGTGCAACAGCCTGGGAGTGAAAGCAACTAGGTACCATGTTGAGTGGGAGACAGTCCCGAGCTGTTTCCCACGCTCTCCTCAGCCAGCAAAAGCAGTGGGACTTCCCATGTGACAGCTCAACTCTCTATCCCAGCCTCACCTATTTGTCTCCCAGAAGCCATTGCAGGAGATGTTGGTCTGTTTGGACTTGATGGGTACATGGTACAGGCTGCTTATAACAAGACAGACAGACAGACAGACAGGCAGGCAGGCAGGCAGGCAGGCAGGCAGGATGGACGGACAGACCTCTCTTCCTATGGGCTTGTGGCCTAATGAGGAAGGATGCGAAGGAAACCAGCATGTACTAGACTCTGCCCCAGAGCCAGCCCTCAACCCCTACCAGCTCACAACCATGCACACTCCAGATTCCTGGCCCTGCACGGAGCCCCTTTGAAGAGTTCTGGATTTGCAGGGCTCCCTTGCTGGCCTGAGCATCCATGAAACACGGTAGCTCATTGGACATACTTTGACTAATTTCCAACTGTTGATATATCAAATTATCGTGATTTTAGTGGATTGAAACAGCATTTTTTTTTTTTTTTCTCTTATGGGTCTGGGATTTGCAATTTAAAACTAAGCCTTGCGGGGGACCTAGCAAGGTGCATTTCTTTCTGACTTCTTTTTCTTTCTTTCTTTCTTTCTTTCTTTCTTTCTTTCTTTCTTTCTTTCTTTCTGTTTTAGTTTGGTTTTGGTTTTTTGAGACAGGATTTCTCCGTGTAGCCTTGGCTATCATAGACTCACTTTGTCGATTAGGCTGGCCTTTAGCTCACAGAGATCCGCCTGCTTCTGCCTCCCCGAGTGCTGGAATTACAGGCGTGTGCAACCACACCTCGCTAGGAAATATTATTTTAGGCCTTGAAATTTGCTATCAAGTTTTATGTTCAGTCTCTGCTAAAGAGGCCTTCCCGCTGTCTCATAGCCAGGCAGTGAGCACGAAATGGCTAGAAACAGCAGGTGAGGCAAATGCCAATGCTATCACAGAGCTGCCCGCGGTAGTGCAATCATGGACAGAGCCTTGATGACTTACTCAACTCTTACAGCTTTCAGGGCCTCCACCTCTTGCTGTCTCACAACAGGACCGAATCTGAACACTGCTGAAGCTACAGCGCCTGACCCCACCAGCCGTTTGGCTTGGGTGTGAGTTCCAGGAGACGAGAGCTCCACGGCAGCCCTCGGGCAGAGCTCATCCTTTGACTGACGTGGCTCACAAAGTACTGAGTTGACTATTGCAGGCCCAGTTACTGCTCTGATCATGGAGATCAACAGTTCTGCTGTGGGGGCTGGTTCAGCCACAGTACCCCCAAATTCCTCTTGAATGAGTTTGCTCAAGGTCCTCTGGGGCAAACGCCAAACCACATGAGGTGTAGGGACACGAGAGCTGGGGAGTGACTGCTCTTGAACTCATTAATCTACAGTGGCCAGTTGAACGGATGCTGTGGAAAATACATTTCCAAACACATCACTCTGTCAACAGAAGCCAAAGAGCCAGGCGCGTGTGTTCATGCTGAACAAATGAGGCTGCTGCCTGAGGAGTGAGGCGTCAAGCCCTCTGCCACTGGGGTGTTCATGCGTTGAAGCCCAGAAATCCTGGCCCAGGAGGAGGTGCCCAGCAAGACCTAATAAGTTTAAAGGGAACAGGCACTGAGGAGGTATTCCCTTTTGGAGCTGGAGAGATGGCTCATGCAAGCACTAGGACCTTAGTTCGAGCCCTAGTGCCTGTCTAAAAAGCCAGACAAAGTGATATGTGCCTGGAGTCCTAGTGCTGGGGGTGGAGACGGGAGGCTGGCTATGGCTTGGCGGCCAGTGAGCCTAGTCAAATTGATGAGCTCCAGAGTCATCGAGGGAGCCTGTGTTAGCAATTAGGGTAGGGAGCAATCCATACATGACGTGTCCCTTTGGCATCTGTATGCATGTGCACATATGGTGCGCACGCAATCATGTACGCATGCATGCACCATCCACAGACAACGGAATGACCACAGCATTGCTTTTATCATGACAACAGGGATGATCCTCGTGATGAGTAAGAGACAGCTACTGTACAGCAAGTGTCTAAGGACTTCAAAACTATGGTCCACCAGGTTCCACGTGGCGGACGTGAGACCCTTCTTTGCAACTCCTGCAGGGTCCCACTTTCCACGAATAACACTGGGGCAAGATTTGCTGGTCCCTTCCTGAGTCCCGCAGAGTGTGCACAGCAAGCCCTTAAGGTCAGTCACGGGTGGAGTAGCTCCCTGTGACAGAGCCGTAAATCAGCTCGGCACTGTAGGCTTGACTTCTGCCTAGACTTTTACATCTCTTGGGTCTGCAGCCAGACAGGCTTATCCTGTGTTTCCTAGTATCTCTATTTCTTGGTCATCTGTGGTGTTTTTTGCTTTTTTGTTTTTTGTTTTTTTCATCTTAATCTACCTCCTCGAGCAGCCTTATTTAATATAAAAACAAAAATAGAAATGAAAACAAAAAATGAAAGTAATGTCTTCTCTGGGGTCTCTGGCGGTCTTGGGAGCTAGGAGGGTGTGAGTGTGTGTGTGTGTGTGAGTGTGTGTGTGTTAGGGTGCATGCCTGTGGTTGACTGTGCCACCAACTAGGAGCCGTTTGCAAGAGCTGATGGAAGTAAGATTTTTATAAATGCTCCCTGCACATGGGACACTTCACAGGGAGAAAGAGTTTGGTCTTAGCTCATAGACTTTGGATTTTTGGGTTGGACCTGGACATCTGGGCTTGGGAGATGCCTACAGAGTGAAATAGAACTTTACTTTCAACTTTTTTCTATCTTTGTGTTGATTAAAGGTAGAATGATCACAGACAGGCAGGCAAGCAGGCAGACAGACAGACACAGACACACGAACATACACACACACACACATCACGTGAATTCATTGTTGTATCTTTTCTTTTCTTTCTTTCTTTTTTTTTTTTTTTTGCATTTATTCATTTCCAAGAGGCCTGTGGTCCAACATAGGAATGGAGAGAACGTGACCAGATTGAATTGTTTAATGAGACTTGGTGGAGATGGTGGGGATTGTGCCTTCCTGGGTCCCGGCAGGTTTACTTTTCACAATTAGGAGCTGGCCAAGGATCTTGAGGGCCACTTTCAGCTTTCCCACTTTGGAGTTCTCTGATGGAGGCCGCCACCTGAGGGACTTCACACCTTCTGCATCAAGATGACTAAGTCATGGAGACCCCTGAGTGTCTCCTAAGGGGAAGTGTGACCCTGATATGGCCAGGGATCAGGGATATGGATGTCACCCTTGGTTTAACTGTCACCTCTCTGTCTGCACATTGCCATCTGCAGATTTGGCTGCCGCAGCAAAATGAATAATTGGCACCGTAGGGTCCTGAGTTGCCTTCCACATCTGTAGATCCGCACATTGCAGAGAGGAGGCAGGGGAAGGACACATTTGGAAAGCGACAGCTTTTGTGAAACAAGCCTTGCTGAGGTTCTTTAAAGACTGTGCACATCTCGTGAGGTGTTTGTGCTGTTACAATGCCCGTGGAGGCTGGGGCTGCTGGTTCCCTCCTGCACAGCACACTTCCATGGTGTAGAGAACAGGTCACTCAGAAACAGACAGTGACTTTGCTGCTTGAATCACAGCTATCTATCACTAGAACAAGGCTGTCCACTACAGGTGACTTTTGGGATTTCTTTATAAGTAGTTTAATTACCAATCTCTCTCTCTCTCTCTCTCTCTCTCTCTCTCTCTCTCTCTCTCTCTCTCTCTCTCTCTCTCTCTGTGTGTGTGTCTGTCTCTCTCTCTGTATGTGTGTGACTTTATGAACACCATGTGCACATTGGTGGCCTCAGAAGCCATAGTACTCTGAATTTTCCCTGGAACTGGATGGATAGGGTGTGTAAGACACACCTGATATGGATGCTGGGAACCAAACTTGAGTTCCCTGTGAGAACAGTAAATGCTTTTAGCTGCTGAGCCAGTACTCTCATTCCTGAATGATTTTTTTTCTAGTATATATGTATGTAGGTGTGTGTATGCAGGAGTACATAGAGGCCAGATGTTGGTGTCAGCTGTTTCTATCTTATCCTTTGAGGCAGGGTTTCTCACTAAACCAACAATGACCTTCCTGCCTCTCCAGCAGGGTGGCAAGTACATACCAAGCCTGGATGTTTTTAATGGGTGCTGGGTATTGAACTCAGGTCTTCACATTTGCATGGCAAGCACTCTTTCCCCCCTCTCTCCCCCCTCTCTCCCGCTCCCTCCCCCCACCCCCTCTCCTTTGGCTGGGTGGGTAATTCCAGAGGTAGCCTTTGGGCTTTGCCTCTGGTTTTGGAGCCTTGCTAGGGACAGGTGTCCTCAGGAACAGGAGGAAAGACCTGGGCCATGCATCCATTTTACTCTTTAGAAGCAGATACCAAACCAGCAGGGAGGGGTGTTTTATGAGGCTCTCTGCTTGCTGGAATTAAAAGCATGAGGCGCCACATCTGGCGATTCATAGAAATTCTTATGTGTTATTTTCACAGAGACGTTGATCGGAGGTAACTACAACTGTGGGAAATGTAGCGGGGCCAGGATTGGGAGCGGAGACTTGTGTGTTTTATGTTAAGCCAAATGGCATCAAGCTTTCAATAGAGGCAAAAAGGAACTCAGACATGATGCAGCAACGATGCAGTCACTGCTAATTATGACAAATCATTAACAAGATACAGAGTATTAGCAAATGCGTGTGTTCTACATACATGTGTGTTCTGCACACGTGTGTGTGAGAAAGTGCACGTGCACCCTGTGCACTGTGCTGGATTCCCTTGAGACGGATGTCTCACTGAACCTGAAGCTATACTGGCAGTCAGTCCCAGGGTCTCCACCTCCACCCCAGTCTGGCAAAGCCTTTCAGTCACTGGGCCTGACAGTGTTCTGCATGTGCAGTTGTCACTGTCCCCAGCCTATTTCCTGTGCAGACCAGTCTGGTGTGGATGAGGCTGGGTGCTCAGCTGTGACTTCATCCAAGGCCTTTCCCAGCAAGGCTGCAGCGGGTGGGGGTGGGGGTGGGGGTGGGGTGGGGGGGCAGGGGGGGGGGGGGGGGGGGGGGGGGTGGGGGTGGGCAGGCGATGCTCCTCTTGCTGTAAGTCCTGTGTGGTCAGCTTGAATGGTGAGAAACAAGAGGGCAAGGAGATCCGGTTTCTGTGTGGATGGCTGCCCGATTCTCCTTAAGCCTATTCAGATTTATTTTATAGCCTGGATACCCAAGTTGGTGCTTATTTTTAAATCATCGAGGGGTCATTTCAGAACTGGAAAAGTACGGCGTCGCGATTTATATAGACCCTTCGTTTCTCTGTTCACTTTCCCAGGTCCCGTGCTCCTGGCCTCTAATTTATTGCTTTTTAAGTACGTTTAAGTAGCAGGTGTTTAAAGGCTTTTTAATCGGGGAAATGGCAAAGCATAATTGCTGGCCTTGGCAGGCAGCAGACCTCAGAGCCACTGGCTGCCTGATAAGTACACCGCATGTGAAGCCGCCTCCTTCCTGAGGCATGGTGGCCATGCTCCAGGCACCAGGCTCTCCTCTGTGGGGTTTGGAGGCCTGGAAGACAGATGCTGCCCTTCATCTAACCCTTCACGTAGCAGGAAGAAACGCATAAAAGATCAGTGTGTGCTAGGGATGTCTTCAAACTACAGGGACCCCTACTTTAAGGTGTTTGAATTAAGGTTTGTTTTGGTAATTTCCTGGTCTGAAGTCTGTTGCTCCTTTTTCCTGCGGTGGGGGACAGGGAGGGGGAGGGGGGGGGGAGGGGGGGGGGGCGGGGGGGTTGGGTGCGTGGAGGGGAGGGGAGGGGAGGGGAGGGAGAACCGCCTTGTCTAAAGTCTTGCTCATTAGGGTGATAATGCTTTGGAACTGTATCTAGGGAGAAGGTGTTGTTGACAGAGCAGTGTGGGATCTGGGCCATGCGGAGCCTGCAACATCAGGGTCTGGGCTGATAACTACAGACAATGGATTCCTTGGAGTCTCTGATTTCAAGCTTCCTTTTAATGACACGTTGTATTCACAGGTATATTTGCCTCTACGTTGGTGGTCACCTGTCACCTGATGGTTCATTTCTCATTGATTGTTTTTGTTTTTTGGTTTTTAGACAGGGTTTCCCTGTGTAGCCTTGGCTGTCCTAGACTCACTTTGTAGACCAGGCTGACCTCGAACTCACAGCGATCTGCCTGCCTCTACCTCCCAAATGCTGGGATTAAAGGCATGCGCCACCACACCTGGTCCTCATTTCTCATTGGAAATGAACTTATCAGTACCCCCCAGGCTTAAGGGCTGGTGAAACAGGAAAGAGTTGCCCACTGGCTGCCCTTCAGTGAGCCACACTCCCGGCAAAGAGCCCGTCTCTTCCCCTGGCCCCACACTCTCATTGCAGACCTTCCTCTTCTGCTCGTGTCCTGCAGACCGTCTCCTTCTCCTTTGCCTCATGCTGTCTCCGTTCAGAGGCCTTCTCTTCTCTATGACTGCACAGTGATGCATGGCCCACGATGGATCCAGAACTACCCAGAGAAGGCACCAAGACATGCCAGCTCACCAGGAATGAGCTGCTCAGCAATCCTCTAGCGACAGAGAAGTCAGAACTTGACCTTAGTGGCCCCTAAGCTGGTGTCTTTGCACCATCCTCCGAACCACAGAAAAAGCTGCCATCTTGGAGCCTGTCTGAAGAGCTATGTTAGTGAGGTGTCAGGGAGGTTCTAAAGTAGCCAGGGAGGCAGAACGGAGCCATGAACAGGAAGCAGTAGTCATGCCTGTGGTACCCCAGCTGTGTTGACATGCTTTCACTGTCAGTCTCCACATGGTACCCCCAGAAACACCACGGGGCTGACATGCTCAGAGGGAACCAACCTTCTTGTATGTGGCTACCGGGCACCTATCTTTCCCTGGGTCACACGGCTGGGTGACGGGGCTGAAAGATGAGCAGGTGGTCCTGCTTCCAAGTCCACAGTTTAGAGAACTATGTTGGACCCAAGTTGCTCTGCAGAATGTGGCAACTAAGGCTACATCTTTGAGGTTTGGGACGGAGAGTTATGCCCAAGACTCAGATTCTAAACTGAAAACTGAGCACCAGAACACTCGCTTGCTATGAAGACAGGAGTGGGAGGAGGATGCCAAGGTCAGGCTGACAGCAGATGCATGCTCTTGGCTCTCCTCACAGCGGCGCTCTCTCTCCTCTCAGCCCTGCCGTGGGTGCGGACATTGTCTATTGTGTGTTAGTAACAGACAGAGTGAACACTAGTCAGAGCAGGGCCACTAGGTGATCACAGAATGTCCACAGTTGGGGGAGGGGGGCGGGGGTGAGGAGAGGGGGAGGGGAGTCCTCTCAGCCTCTGTCTGTTACTCAGCCCAGGGCTGAAGTCCACACAATGGCACCACCAGCGGCCTGGCTTAGCTCTCCTCATCTCAACTCAGTCTGGAACCTTCCTCCCAGACATGAGGTTCCAGCTCATCTGCTGCTGGGATAGTACTCTGACGAAGTAGCTTCAGTGGAGGAAGGGTTAAAAATTTCAGGTCCATCTTTTTAGGGGAATCAAGGCAGGAACTTGAAGCAACTGGTCACATGCATAGTCAAGTCAGAGAGGAGCTAATATGAGCCTGCCCTGTACTTAACTAGTGTTCTCTACGTGTGTGTAGTCCAAGCCAGGGAATGACTCACCCACAGTGGGACGGGCTTGGCTTTCCCACGTCAGTTAACATTAGCAGTGAGGATGACTCCCTTACAGAAGTGCTGTAGGCCACACTGACCTAGATGACCCCCACCCCCCACCCCACTGCAACTCTCTTCCCAGGTGGCTCCTCATTCAGTCAAGCTGAGAATTCCAGAGATCTTTCTCCTAGATGATTCTGTCAAGTGGACCCTCTGTGCTAACCATGGCAGAAGTGTGTCTGAATTGTATGCACAATGTGGGTCGAACCTTTCCGAAGAGGCACAGCCACACAGAGATCCATGGGTGCGATGCCAAGGTGGCTCAGGGGTGCTGAGTGTCCACAGCGAGTGTGCATGTCCTGAGCTGGGTCCCCGGTCGCCCCCAGGCCCCTCACCCCAACTGCATACCCACCTTTAAATTATTTCCTTTCTTTTTACTGACTACCACACATTTCACTTTAAAAATAGCTTTGTATTGATTAAAAAAATAGTTCGTGTTCACGGTGGTAATTTTAGACAGCACAGGCAAGCAAAAGTGAGGGAGGTAAAAGTTCCACACACATTAACCTTTTGCGAGCTCTCCCCTCCTTCTCCAGGTTTGGTTAAGCGAGATCAACGACCCTTTGTTATTTTATTTGTTAGTATTTTGCTCAACAAAGAGCCATGTCATCTGCTATTCCTGACTCCTGCCGGCCCTTCCCCCAGATCCTCCTGGTTGGGCACAGCACACACCTCTGACATTTAGGTGCACATGGGCTATGTAGCCATTCCTGTGTCCGTGACATGCAGAGGAGGCGTCTCTCTCTTTCCGCTCTGACATCCATCACACCCTTGGAAGCTCAGTTGTCACACTATCTCTTTTTTTTTCTTTCTATTTGAGATAGGGTTTCTCTATGTAGCCCTGGCTGTCCTGGAACTCATTCTGTAGACCCGACTGGCCTCGAACTCAGAGATCCACCTGCCTCTGCCTCCTTAGTGCTGGAATTAAGGTGTGGGCCACCACGCCCTGCTTCATACTCTTTCTCCTATGTTCCCCTGGAGCCTCACTGAGGTGTAGGCAGGGCCTTTGTGCCTACCAGGAACACTGCAAATGTCGCTCCAAGTCCTTGCACCTACATTCCCTCTCTAGTTCTTCCTCCACTCTGAAGCCAGTGGTGCTTCTGAAACGCCACTCAGGTCACCTCTACTGCCACCAAATGACTCCGTGGTGTCTCTCGCCTACGAGAAGAGGTTCAGAGTCGTGGTCTGCCCAATCCTCAACCCCTCCACACCATACACAGCTGTTCTACATTGCTTCCTCTAACCTGGCTCACCGGGGCTCTCTGCCTGGAAAGCATAACCTACCCCCCGCTGCCCCACCCCCACCCTTGGTCTTCATCAGGATCCATAGGTCTCAGCATAGACGCCACTTCTGTCCTTCTCCGTAGATGAAGTTGAGGCTCTCTACTGTGCTCCCAAAGCCTGTAGGTCTCCTAAGGCAATAAAACCAATGTCAGCAACGTAGCCTCCTCCCCTCCCTTTGCAGGTCTCTGGCTGACTAGGGCACAAACCCTACCCCCTACCCCGAATCTTTTTTGACTCCTCAAGTCTTAAGCTAAGTTGGATGCAGTTCTGGCTTCTTCTCCCATGAGCACTCCCTTCTCCCATGAACACTCCCTTCTCCGGGCAGCAGTGTTCTCTTTCATCTCACTATCCTGGGGCCGAGAGTCTCCCTGGGCACTTGTGTATGTGATAGAACACTGGACGTTACATCTAGAATGATGACAGGATGCAACTCAACAATGTCCTTGGCCAATGTCCTTGGTCAAGGTTCTCCTGCAAAAGGGAACCAGATGAGGTGTCTGTGTGTGTGTGTGTGTGTAGCTTGAGTCAGCTCGCGCTAAAATAATAACAGTGGTGGTCTCACGCCTGGGAGGCTGAGAATCCAGTCATTCCTAGACCCTAGGACCCGGGTGCCTCAGCAGTTGGCGTAGTCCCACAGTGGCTGTCATGGTGGGGAGCCCTAAACCCAGCAATCATTTTGTTCACAGGCTGGGTGCTGTAGCAGTTCCAGTTTATCACTGAAAACCTGGACGTGCCTTAGTCTACAGTGGAAGTCTAGAAATGCTGGTTCTGCTATCAGGGAAGGAATCATCACTTTAACCGTCATCATCACCACCATCACCATCATCACCATCATCATCACCATCATCACCACCATCACCATCATCACCATCACCATCATCACCACCATCACCATCATCACCATCATCATCACCATCATCACCATCATCACCAGTAGCAGCAGCAGCAGCAGCAGCAACAGCAGCAGCAGCAGCAGCAGCAGCTGCAGCAGATCAACTCAGTGACAAGAGGAAAGGCCACGTGAGCAACAGATGAACCATCTTCTTTCTACCATGTACTTTTTAAGACACTCTGGGCTGCTTCTAGAAGGTGCCACCTGTATATAGTATGGTCTTTCCACGTCAATCAAAGCACCAGGACCCTCTTCAGGTGAGGCCACCTACTCGGGTGAGTCCAACTTTGGCAAGGTGATACTAAACCCAACAGTAATACCAACTAAGATGAGCTGCTTGCCTTACGCAGTGTTGCTTGTGCTGGCATCCTCACTGGCCTGTTAGCACCCCAGCCTCCCCGAGACTCTGGACTTGGGGGATTCAGCCAGAAGTCAGTGCTTACGCTGGCTTTGGCCCAGGAAGCCATCGCAGCTGGGAAGAACCTTAGGTAGGTGTCCTCACCTGCCCCTGTTCTCGCTTCTTCCACCTGCCTGGCTCCCCAGGAGGTGAAGGCGGGGACTTCGTCTTGTCTATCCATCCTGGTGCATAACTTGCTAAAAAATTTTTGCGAAGAATTCATCAAAATATTGGAATACTAATTAATGTATGTGGGAAAGCAGAATCCACTAACATAATGTTCTAGTTTTGGAAAGAGGGCAGGGAGATGCAGTGATTTGTAGCTGAGGAAAGGCTCCATGAATTTATATCTTCCATTAATAATGAGGGCTGACCCACCTTTCCCAGCTTTATCTGTCATCTTCCCTCACTCTACTGTCACTTTAGAACTCAGTCTCAACTGTAGGATTGCCTAGATCAGTCTCACAATGTCTTGATTGGGAATTGATGTATGAAGCTCCGCCCACTGTGGAAGAAACCATTTCCTGGACAGGTGGTGTGGGGATGTGTAAGAGCTAGTTAAGGCCAGGCGTGCGGCACTTGGGAGGCAAATGAGTTTCTGAGTTCAAGACCAGTGTGGGCTACAGAATGAGTTCTAGGACAGCCAGGGATATGCACAGAGAAGCCGTGTCTCAAAAAACAAAACAAAGCAAAAAACAACAACAACAAAAAACCAAAACAACAAAACAAACAAAAAACAAGAACAAAAATGGAGTAAGTGTGAGCTTTGGAGCAAATCAGCAGACAGCTTCCCCTCAGGGCTTCGGCTTTGGCTTTGGCTTCGGCTCTTGCCCTCGGTCCTTCCGGCCCTCCTTCATGCCTGCGGTCCTTCCGGCCCTCCCTTAGTGATGGACTGTGGCCTGCAAGTATAAAACCAAACAATGCCCTTTCCTCCTCTAAGTTGCTTTTGGTCAAAATATCTTTAGCACAGCAACAGAAAGCAAAGTAGGTCACTCCAAGAGCTTTATAAATATTACGTTTCCACGTTGTTCTTCTACATCTTATTGCATCTTAACCCCTGTGTGTGAACACAGGTGAGCACACGTCACTTTTCACCTTTCACCTTGTTTGACACTGTCTGCATCAGACTACCTGGCCTGTGTGTGCCTGAGGAGTCCCCTGCCTCAGCCTCTCATGGCACAGTACATATGCTGAGGTTACAGATGTGCTAGTACCGGCTTTGTTGCGGGGAGGAGGTGTCTTGTGCACTGTGTATTCAGATGCTTATTTCTGTGCCCAGAGACCTGGTTGCAGTCCATACATGGGCATTGTTATTTCTATAAAGAAATATGTATATGAAAGGAACTTTTTTGTTTTGTTTGTTTTTCGAGACAGGGTTTCTCTGTGTAGCCCTGGTTGTCTTGGGCTCACTTTGTAGACCAGGCTGGCCTCGAACTCACAGAAGTCTGCCTGCCTCTGCCTCCCAAGTGCTGGGATTAAAGGCGTGTGCCACACTTTTATTCACCTGTTTCAATTGTTTCTTTACCTGTAACTTGCTCTATACCATGCTGGCCTTGAACTCAGATCCATTTGCCTCTGTCTCCTGGATTAAAGGTGTGTTTGTATTCCAGCCAGATCACACAGACCTAGAAGGTGTTTGGATGTGATCTCTTGCCAGAGCAGCCATGTTCTGAATTAATGTTTCTCTACTATCTCCCGTCTCAATGTTTTGTAAAAACTGTTCTTCATCATCTCTGATTGGTTAATAAAGAGCTAAACAGCCAATAAGTGGGCAGGAGAGGAGAGTTGAGGTGGCATTTCCAGTCCCAGTTGGGAGAGGATCACAGGAGAGAGAGAGAGAGAGAGAGAGAGAGAGAGAGAGAGAGAGAGAGAGAGAGTTGAGAAGGAGGTTACCATGAGAGAGTTGCCACAAGGACAAAGATGAAGCAGCCAGAGACTTGATGGCAAATAACAGGGCAGGTGGCTGGGAAACAGTCCAGAACAGCATAGTCAGGTTAGAATAGATGAGGAATTGCCCCGCCATAGTGCTTTGAAGCTTATTAATAATTGTAATAGGTCTCCGTCATTATTTGGGAGCTAGAACGGGCATAGACAAAATAAACCAGACCCTTACTTTTACCTGGCTTTTTTGTGGGTTCCAGACTCAGTGTTTTACCCACTGAGCCATCTCCTCAGACTTTTTTCTTTTTAAAGCTGCACCAAATTTGAACCATACTTTCTATTGCCTGGTTTTCTTTCCTTTCCTCTTTTTAATTGTTACTTCCTGGAAGAGGACAGGCTTTTGTCTGTTGGCTCTTGTAGGTGTCAGCAGGGAAGAAGCTGTTGGGGTGGTGACAAAATGTTGGCAGGGTGGGATGGCCACGGGGTTGTCATGGCTCAGTGTGCCACCTGGCAAAGTTTGGGGTGGCATTCTTGCTGCCCCTGAAGTTCAAGGTGGAGCCAGGGCTGTGCAGCAGATTTCATGGCGTCCAAAAGCCAAAAGGCATTCACACCTTTAATCCGAGTACTTGGGAAGCAGAGACAAGCAGATCTTTGTGAGTTCAAGGCCAGCCTGGTCTACAAAGCAAGTTTCAGGGCAGCCAAGGCTACACGGAGAAACCCTACTTAGAAAAACCAAAAGACAAACAAACAAACAAACAAACAAACAAAAAGCATTGTTTATTTTACACTGACTTTTGTCCTCGCCCCCCTCTCACTTTACACTGTACTTGTTGCTGAGTTAGTTAGTTTTTACGCATCTTTGGGCATGGGGATCTCAGGGTTAGACTGCGGGATCAGAGTGGGTGGACAGTCACGCAGTGAGGAGTCAGAACTTTGAAGCAGGTTCCAAACTCTTACATCACCTTCAGCCTCAGGCTGTGGGGCCAACACATCCCTGTCCCCAGGGCTGGGGAGGAAGGCTGTGTGCCCTTTAGGGTGAGGACATGGTGGATGGCTCTCGTCCACGTGGGATCAAGCTGCACTGCAGTTCAACCTAAAACGGAGCTTCATACAGGTTCTGACTAGCATAGGGCAAAGGCTGGGACTGCGATGGTTGTCAACTGGGAACTACCTCATGCGGGGTGTAGTCTTTGCCAATTGGCATAAATATGAACATGGAGGGGGAGAGAGAGAGGGGAGGGAGAGAGAGAGAGAGAGAGAGGAAGGAGGCTGCGAGAAGAATGCTCAAAGGAGATTGTCAGAGGAGGAGGAGAAGGCTGCTGCTCTGTAGATGGAGACTGGACTTGCCCCAAAGCACATGAGGACCCTAAACACCAGGAAGCAGCCGAGGAGAACCATGCCCCTTCTTCCCATCAACCTTCTTTCTCTCCTACCTGGCGTCGGGGTTTTAAAAGGAAGATGAAGGCATTAGAGAACCCCAAATAAAGCAAATTTTAAAAAAAAATCAAAGTCTACAGTTCACAGCCCTATGACAAGAGGACCAATGCCCTTGATCAACTGTTCTTACAATGTACATTGGTGCACACACACACACACACACACACAGAGAGAGAGAGAGAGAGAGGGGGAGGGAGGGAGGGAGGGAGGGAGGGGGAGAGAGAGAGAGAGAGAGAGAGAGAGAGAGAACCAGGAAAAATAAATGTACGCTGTGGTAGCTATTCTTCGTCATCAACTTCTCTGCATCTGGTTAACTAAAACCCAAGTACCTGGTACACCTGTGAGAGCTCTTTCTTAATTAAGTAATTTGAGGTGAGAAGACCCAGCTTTCATGTAGGCCACACCTTCTGGTGGCAGCTGCTATATAAAGGACGAAGAAGAAGGAGGAGAAGGAGGAGGAGAAAGAGAAGAGGAAAGTTGTTGCTCATTGCCAGCTTGTCCTTGCTCTCAATTCGATGACATTAGAGCCTAGTTCTTCGGGATTCCAATGTACACTGAGGACCAGCTGAGACATCCAGCATCATGGACTGAAAAACTACTGGATTCTTGGACTTTCTTTGGGTAGTGGCCATTGTTGACTAGCTGGACCACAGCCTGTAAGCCATTTTAATAAATCCTCCTTGTATACATGTACGTATACACACACACACACACACACACACACACACACACACACACACACACA
>OU015745.1:142461689-142480083 GCA_907169655.1 Acomys percivali | reverse complement strand
ACACACACACACACACACACACACACACACACACACACACACACACACAATTCTGTTCCTCTAGAAAGCCCTCACTAATACACATGCCTTTGGGATCTTCACAAAGCCACAGTGTCCACTCTAATTTGGATGCTTTGCTGTACTGCCTGGTTTGGAACTATGGGAGCTCACAAACAAACACAGAATGTCTGCCCAGAGCTTGGCTCTACAATCACTCAGCACCCAGCGTAGCCAAGCCCCTTGCACACACAGAAGCCATCTCCAGAGCCGTGGGCGGACTCCTCTCCTCTTCCCTACTTGCCTAGAGTGGAAACTCACAAGTCCACCTCCGTGGGCAGACACTCAAGCTGCAGTGTCCCAGGCACTTCTAGACTTGCTTTTTGACAAGGCAGAATTTTCTGAGAGGGGCCTAAGCACTGGACACGTGTGCACGAATGCCACTGCTGGATGCTGCTCTCCAGTTCCCCACACCTCAGTCTGCAAACGCAAGCAGCAAACGCTGGTGTGTCAGCTTGACACAGTGGATCCCCTTAGAGGAAAGTCTCGCAGCAGAGGTCTTGTCTGGAGCAGCATGGCCTGTGGGGATGTCTGTGGGGGCTTATGCTGACTGCTAATTGATGTGGGAGACCCGTCCACAGCGAGTGTCACCCTCTCCTAGGCAAGAGATCCTGGACTGTGTAAGCGTAGAGGGGCTGGAAATAACATGGACATGTACATTCATTTCGTTTTGCACTTGATTGTGGGTGTGTCGTGTGGGTGTGTTGTACGGGTGTGTTTTGTGTGTGTTGTGTTGGTACATTGTGCAGGTATGTTGTGTGGGTTCATTGTGTGGGTGTGATATGTGGGTGTGTCGTGCGGGTGTGTTGTGATATGACCAGTTGCTTCTATGACCGTGACCTCCCAGAGCAGTAGAACACAACCTGGAATTGTGAGATAAAATAAACTCTCTTGCCCTTCCCCCTAAGTTGCTTTTTCTAGGGTAATTTTTTTTTTTAGTCACAGCAACAGAAGTGTGTGCATGTGTGAGTGTGTATGTGTGTGAGTGTGCATGTGTGGTGTGTGTATGAGTGTGTATGTGTGTGTGTGAGTGCGTGCATGTGTGTGTATGCATGAGTGTGTATGTGTGTGAGTGTACATGTGTGGCTTATGTATGAGTGTGTGTGAGTATGCGTGTGTATGAGTGTGTGTGTGTGTGTGTTAGAGTACTCTTGCTGGAGTTGGTTCTTTCCTTCCTACCGTGTGTGTTTCTGGAGTTGAGTTTAAGTGCTGGCCCCAACCTTTGAATTTAGAACACAATTATCAGCAAAGAAACAAAACAAAACAAAACAAAAAACAAAAAAACAACCCCGTAGAGAGTCAGGAGCAGAGCATCCTGGGAGTGTCACGTGACCTCCTTGGTGGTGTTGGTCTTAAGATGTAAGACGGATGATTATGGGACAGAGGCTAGCACATAAATGGGATTTTAGCATTAGGAAGAAACAACTGACAAGTTTCACAGGGATTAGATACGACAGGAAATACTTTGTGCCCTTGACGGGGCCTGTTCTCTCGCTCTGCTTTTCCTTCCCAAGCCTGTGGAGAAATATTACTGTTGTTCGGGTCGGCGGTGGGGGTAGGGGCGGGGCTTGGCGGTGGGGGTAGGGGCGGGGCTTGGCGGTGGGGGGAGGGGAGGGGGTGGTGAAGGTGGGGGTGGGGGTGAGGGTCGAGGTCGGGGTAGGGGGTGGAGGGCGGCCTTCCTCTCTCAGGTTTTCTTGACTTTTCCTGTTGCTTAAAAAGATTTCACCTTTTCTTGTCTCCAGCTAGTTTGGAACTCATTTCCAATTTCCCTGAGCGCTTCTGAGAACTAACAGCGCTGGACGCTGCCGGCTGTGAGAGGAAAATCAGAAAACCCTTTACACTTTCTCTTACGGGGCTTTCCAGTTGCCAGCGTGTTCCTCCGGATGTGTCCCAGGAAATTCTTTGCCACACGAGATAAGTGAGCATTGTTCTCTGCTTGGCCTGTGAGTTTGACGTGTTCAATTTTACCCAGACTTTGGCCAGCTGAATTAAAAGCAAAAGCCCCAACCTTCCTGGAAACATCTGGTTTTCCCGTGCCATCTGGCGTGGGCTTGGTAACGATCAACTCTTATTCTGTGCCATTTTGTTAACCTTTATTTTACATTGTTCGCCCGTCTTGGAGAGGAGGCTAGGGTGTTACCAGAATCTCTATTTTTTCTGATCCCTGTCCTTTTAATAACAGTGTGGCTAACTCAGTTTTGTACTAAGGAAATGGCAAAAAATGTTTCATATCTAAGTCTCTAGGAAGGATCATTTGATACAGAAAGTGTTTCTCCGGTCTTGAGGAAACAGAGCAGTGTTTTATTAATGTAAATTATGTTGGCTCCCAAATTGCTGCTGGGAATGCAAATCTGTGCAATTTCTTTGGAAGCATATGCTGAACCTAATAGTTCACAAACTCTGTCTGCTAGTGATCACACTCCCTGGTGTGTGCCAATCAGGAATGCATACTCATATTTGCAAAAATAACAAGTTCAGCAGAGCTCAGGGTAGCTCTGACTCTCGTGGCCCCAGTGGGAGAGGGCTCAGATGCCCACCACAGAGGCCTGCACACCTCCACCATGGGACGGCCACAGAGTGGAGTGCTGTTCAGTGGGAGAATGAGCAAACCATGGCCATATGCAGTGACTGGACCAAAGCTCTTAAGCATCCCTACCGGGAAAAAATAAGTCGAGCACAAACTTACAGAGTTGCACAAGATCCCAGTTGCATAATGTTTAAAAAGATGCAAAAAATGTTCATGGACTAAGAAGTCAGGCTAGTGACTGGGGGGTGGGGTGGGGAGTGGGGGGGTCAGTAGCAGGGTATGTAGGAGGAGAATTCTCTCAGGGGACGATCACGTCCATCTCAACCTGCTGGGTCCTCAGCTGTACCTACTCTGAGATGATTCTTTACTGTATACACGCTTCATCTGACTGACTTTTTTTTTGTCCTGAAAATTAAAGGAAGAAAACATCATGGCTACCCACGAACAAACCAATAAATATAAATGGATAAATTTATACAATTATCAAGGGCAGAACTCTCGTACAAAACAAAACAGAATAACTCAGTGTTACAGCACTTGCCTGGCACAAACAAGTCCATGGGCTCGATTGCCAGCACCACAGGAAACAACAAAAATAATAAACAGTGCTTTATAGTTGTGTCCGTATCAGACTAAGTTACCTTTTTTAGTGGCTTTGTACCAACATTAAAACCAACAAGAAATTTCACGTTCTTGATTACGGTCTTCCCCTTCTAAGGAGCAGAGCACCCTCTCCCTCTCTGAAGGTGCTTCTCTCACAGGACCACACTGCGTACTGCTCAGCCTCTCTTCTACATGGCGTCTTCAGTTAACCACCGCTCAGACCATGGCAGCATTCCACTCAGACTGCAGTCAACTATGGCCGCTTCTCACCTCCTTGCAGTGTGCCTGGACATTGTGCTTGTTTTCTGGGTCAGCTCTTGCAGAAGAGCGTACACTCCTGGGATGGCCGAGTCACTCTTTCTTTGCCCGTGTATCCCTGGAATCTGGAACCATGTGCTCTATGAAGGTCTTTGAATGGTGCTTTTGTGGTGTGGATGTCACTGTATGGAATGCATCCTACTGTGAGAGCATCTCTCTAGCAGAGCATCAATGCCCAAGTGCGTCCCTTTGCCTGAACACCATGCACTATCTGGCATTTTGGAGTTGATTTTCTATTCATATGTTTCATGATTGTCTCATTTGACTAACCCAAGGCCCCTTCACACAGACTGTAGCACTCATCCTGAGCCACACAGGACAGCTTTTTTGTCATCTGTCCGAGGAGGGTGGACTTGAGTCATAGCTTGTGCCATGGTGGTATTTCTCACAGGAGAAGAGAGAGCTGTCAGGGGTCTTTCTGTTTGTAGCCATCAGAGTCTCACTTACTCATGACAAGAGGAACAGGTTTTCACCTTCAACTCAGATGAAACCATTTCACCTCCACCCCCCCCCCCCCATTGACTTTGAGCTCCGTTTTTCTCCTGGAAGCTGGCTGTTCTGAGCGTTCCTGTCCAGCAGCCCAAGCACACTGTGCGTTTGGCACTTACTCCCAAGGTTATGGAGTTCTCTGAAAGATGAGTAGCATGGTTTTTTGATGTCATATAGGTTTTCTTTTTTTTCCCCCTTCTTAAAGCGCCCCATGATTTGACAAGCTTTACCACGACTGTCAGAAAGTTCGGAGTTCACACTTGGCAGGACTGTGCTCCATCCAGAAGAAGGAATTTTCCAGATGGTTTGGAAAGGCTGAAGGGCAATATTTGGGAGACCAGGAAAAATTGTCAGCATATAATTGATTGGAAATGCCTGTTCAGTTCTTTTCAAACCTCTCTGTCCTGTCACCTTGTTCTCTCCTGTGAGCCCCTGCGCTTCTCTTTCTGGAATTTGCCCCGTGCCCCCTCCCCCCACCTGGTTCCCCTTGCATCTTTTAGAGGTAACTTCAAGCACTCCTTGAGTCAGTTCCTAAGAGATTTGTTTATTAGCTAACCTCACACAATTGTCACTTTTGCAGGTCTAAAATGCTCGCCTCCCCATCCTTTCAGATGGCTTAATCCAAACATAGTTCTTAGAATTTCATTAATGGATCCATCAAACGTTTGTTCAACACTATGATATGTTCAACACAGATTGGGTCCATGAGGCTACAACAGGGGTCTAATGGCAAGCATCTGTGCAAACAGGTAATTACAGATGTGTGCAGGAGCTGTGCTACGGCAGGGCATGGCAGCCTAGGGGGTGCGTCAGCCGGTGTCGGGGGCTAGAGAGCGAGACAGTGTGGTCCTGACAGAGTGGGGGAGGGGGGAAGTTAACTGTAGGGAGGTATGAGAGCTATGAGGATAATATTCCTGTCTGTGATGGTCCCAGGTCAGGGGGTCCTTTTGAGCAGAGCCTGCTTGAATAGAGCACAGATAGAGAATGTGGGGTTCTGGGGACCACCAAGGGTGGAAGATGACTGGGTGTCATGTCCCACGCTGTGCTTGTGGGACCTTTCCAACAGCAATAGGAAGGTGAGTTTTGAACCTGGGAGTGGCTGACAGCCCTCTCTGTGCAGCTGGGATTAGATGGGGCAGATTGTACCTGGGAAGGTTCGGTATTGAAAGCCCTGGCTCACTTTTTCCTTTTCTACTGATGTTTTTCTTTCTCTTACGTGGCTTGCTGTATTCAATTTTGGCGTGAAAGTGGTAACAAAAAGGATTGTGGCCATGAGAAAGTTCTAGAAGATAATCATTTTAGGGAAGTCACTGGTGAAAGTGGTAGATGAAGTGACCTCCAAATGTCAAACCCAGCAGGCCTGCAGAGGATGGAACGACAGAGCAGCCTATCCTAGCAGGAGGAGGACCCGAGGTGGCCAATGTAGCTGCCCAGGAGGGTGCACAGGGCAGCTGTGGAAAGGCCTGTTTAACCAGCAGTTCTGCAAACTGTACATATTCTAAGCATGGCAAAGATTGTCTTGAGATCAGAAGCCAAATAAAAGTCCTAAGAGGCAGTCAGTTACCCCGAGGCAGCGCTTTCCACTGCATGAGGGGGCTCCAGGGTACACACAGACTTTTGTCCAGAAACACAGAAGGGACAGGGCTGGCATGGCAGAGTGGCTTGTTTTTGAAGATGCTTCTGGCTTTCTGAGGAGGAGAGGGCACTGGCAGAGAGAGGCTGCCTCAACACAGCCTGCGTTTTCCTTTAGCTTACAATCGAACACTAACTTCATGCGCGTCTCTGTGGCACGCACGTGATCTCCCCCTGACTGCGCCCTGGCTGCCTCCCCAGACCCCCGCTACTTTTCCAAGCTGCTCTAAATTTTCCAGGTTGTTGGACGCGCCAGGGCGCCCTTCGAGCACATCTTACATGAAAAGCCAGTCACCCTGAGTTATGGTTTTTCCATCAGCTAAACCCTTCTGCACCAAATCGCCCACGGCTGAAACTATTTTCTGATAGATAAATATTTTCAAACTTTCTCTGTCAAGCCCAGTTTAGAAATGTCAAATTCGTAATGACCGTTCCCATCCGTGGCTTTTCCCTCTTAGGCACCTATTCCTTCCCCCCCCTCCCCTTCAGAGCAGCAAGTCAGTGGTGGGTGGTGGAGAGCCACACAGTGAGATGGTGAGAGGGAGGACCTTAGGGATCTTTGGTGACAGTTCCCCACCATCTAGAGAATTCTCTCGGTATGTGTTTACTGTACAATCTTTTCTACCCTTTTCCTCAAGGCTGCCCATGGAGCCAGGTTGCTTTGTGAAAGATGCCCAGTTAGTGAGCTTGGTGTTTACACTTTGCCCAGACAGGGACTCTGAGAAGAGTCAAGATATCACTTTTGTGAAAAATGAGGATGCACCCATCTGAGAAGCTTAAACAGTGGATAGGGGTTGTTTTTCTAGTGGAAATGACTGGCCTGGTTATTATTATTATTATTATTATTATTATTATTATTATTATTATTATTATTTTGTTTTTTGAGACAGGGTTTCTCTTGTAGTCCTGGCTGTCCTGGACTGACTTAAACCAGCGTGAAGCTGAGCACAAAGGGAAATGGAGTTACCTGGGCTGCACTGCAGTGAGTTTTCTTGTTTCTTTCTTTGTCTCCTCTCCTGGTATTGCAACCGCTTGGGAGGAGTATGTGTGTGTGTATGTGTGTGTGTGTGTGTGTGTTACAAGGGAATGCTGGGAAGCAATCTAAGACCTCATGTGCATTAGGTAAGTGTCCCACCACTGAGCCATATTCCCAACCCCAAATCTATACTTGGTTCTTATGGTTGTTTGTGGTAGGGTCTCACTCAGCAGCCCAGGCTGGGCTCCAACTCCAGAAGGTGATCCTCCTGCCTCAGCCTCTCAAGTGCTGAGGTTACAGGTGTGAGCCACCATGCCTGGCTCGATTTGTTCTTAACTGGCATATAATTTATTTTTATTTATGAGACACATTTGTAGTGCTTTGACATAGCGCCCCATATGTAAAGAGCAAATCGGGGTAATGAACATACACATCACCTCAAGCATGCAGAATCTTCCAGTTATTTTCAAATAGATAAACCATAATATTGTAGCCCCAGTTACCTTGCTATCGGATGTCACTCTTCTCCTGCGTAATTGTTATCTTTGCTCTCACTGAGCACTCACCCCTTCTGGGCCACCTGTAGGAAACTACTCTCCTCGGTACTGCTGTATCGAGCCCACACGACAGTGAGCGCATGCAGTATCTGCCTTGTTTCCCTCGGGTCTTCCAGATGCACCCAGGCTGACACAATCAGCAAGACTCCGTCTCCCCTTGTGAGGGAATCAGCACCCACGTACCATTCGGTTGACCGCACGCCTGGGCTGTGGTGATCGGTGTTGCCTGGCGGGAGAGCGGCTGTCTCTCTGACATACTGGTTTCAGGTTCTTTAGATAAATGCCTGGCAGCGTCAAGTGTAACTCTTCTTGATCTTTCTAGGCCACCACCCGACGCCGTTTTCCATAATGGCTGTTTTAACCGACAGTCCAGCCAGCGGTCACCAGTGCTCCTTACTCTTTACGTACTTGATGGCGGCCATTCAGACCACAGTGAGGTGAGGCAGCCTCCTTGCTCGCTGCCATGATCTGGCTGTGGAAACGGCTAGTGCATGGCTCCTCCAAGGGACAGGTGCAAAGTAAGAGAATAACACGGAATCTACTAGTCCTGTAAGTACTTCAGAAGAAGGCTTTGCATACCTGTGATGAGGGCCAAATGGTGTGTGTGTGTGTGTGTGTGTGTGTGTGTGTGTGTGTGTGTGTGTGCGCTCGTGCGCACATGTGTGTGCGTGTGCATGTGTGTCATCTATCACATGCTAATGTCCCAGCTGCCAGTGTGGCCATATTTGCAATGGGTCCCTAAGAAAGATATCTCAATGGCCCTCTCTAGAAACAACTCCCACCCCACATTTCCATGGGGATGCCCTTAAATGCGAGTCGGGAGCCCTTACCAGGAACCACCACTCTGGGGACAGCACCACTGAGCGTCACTAATCTCTTACTAGTCTACTGAAGTCGGGAGTGGGGGAGCTGAAGAGCTGGCTCAGTGGTTAAACATGCTTGCCGTTCTGCAGAGGACCTGGGTTCGATTCCTGGCACCCACACAGACCGCTTTGTAACTGTCTATACCTCCAGTTCCAGGAGATTAGGCTCCATCTCCTGGCCTCTGCAGGTACTGCATGCATGTGGTGCACACATGCAAGATGCAAAGACACTCAAGCACGTAATGAAGTAATGAATACCTCTTAAAGAACAGGTAAGATCTGAGGGCCACACTGCGTCAGAGAGCCGAGGTGTTGGCAGCAGCTGTGTTCCTGGAATAGAAAGCCCCATTCCCAGTCTGATTCATCTTTGTCTCGCCGATCACACGTCCTGTTTTTTAGAGCTCCTCTGGGCCCCCTTGTGTGGTGGAGAAACTCTAGCAGGACCCGTCTCCTTCAGGGTGCTACTGGTGAGATGGCTCGCATCAGCTGCACCCCTGAGGTCATAGCATGTGGCTTCTGAAGTCACATCAGCTCCCTGCCATGTCCCCTCTCTCCTTAGCCTCCCAGTCTTCCTCAGAAGTGCAGGACTTTAAAGGTGTGCTTGCGGAGGTCCCAGCTTGGGGACCGGGTAGTTGCGGTCATGCATGCTAATCTGTTGCAACCATTTCACATCCCAGATACACCCACAACTGTCTTCTCTCGTGGAAAGGACTGGTCACCCTAAGCACAGAGCGCAGGATGGAAGGAATTCATTTTGAACACAGCCACACTGCCCTCCTGGGGTCTTCAACACTCACTCGGCCTGCGTATGGATTTCCTGAGTAATGCCCAGGGCTCTGCAAAGATGCTAAGTAAGTGATGCATTTTGATGCATGAGTGGCGAGGATGGCCAGAGGCTTGGGGGAGGGCAGTGGAGGAGGAGGGCATGACGGTTAGTTTTAGTCATCAACTTGGCACAATCTCTCCTGAGGAAAGAGTGTTGGTGAGGGACTGTCTTGGTGGGGCTGCCCTCTGGGTGTGTCTGTGGCGATTGTTTTGGTTATAGGGATTGGGGCTGGAAGACTTGCCCACTGTAGGCGGCACCAGTCCTTGGGCAAGGGTATAGCTTGGGCTGAATTATACCCTGGGCTGTATGAGGGAGGGCACTGTAAGCCTTGCACTAGCATCCGTGCGTGTACTCACCACTCTCTGTTCTTCACTGTGGGTCGAATGTGACTGGCTAGCTCAAGCTCTCGCTGCCTCGACTTCCCCCACAGTGATTGGCTGCAACCTGGAATTGCACAATAAATAAATCCTTTCTCCCTTAATTTGGCTTTGCCGGGTTGTTTGTTTGTTTGTTTGTATTTTAAATCACAGCAACAGCAATGATGAGAGAAAGGAGTTGAGAATGTTCGGTTGGAGGTCATGACACTGGCCATTTGGTTGGCTGGACGCTGTCCTCGGCACCTCTCAGAACAAGAACTGACCTTGTTGACCTTCGAGCATCTCAACTCTCCACTCCATGCCCAGAGCAAGAAGAAGAATCCTATTCTAAGACGTACTAATGGGGGTGTGTGTGTGTGTGCAAATGCTCAGCGACATGCGGGTGGAGGGGTGCAACCGGCCACGCACCACTGGTTTTCACAATGTGCAGGAATCATGTTTTGTTTTGTTTGGAAATCAGGAGATGGGACTCAAGGTTGCATTGTGAGAGAGGGTTAGTATATGGGCACACACACCCATGTGGGTAAAAAACCAGAATGTTCGGTGTCCTCTGTCACTCTTCTGCCTTACTGATTTGAGATACAGCCGCTCACTGCACAGGAGGCTCGCTCCTGTGGCAAGGCCAGCTGACCAGGGTGCTCTGCCTGTCTCTACACTCCAGTGATAGGGCCAGAGACGTGTGCGCAGTCACGCCTGGCTTTCGTGGGTGCTGCAGATCGAAGAGTAGGCCCCCCCCATCTGCACAGCAAGCTATTCAACATGACTGAAGTTCTTATGAGATGACACAGCAGAAGGAAGATGGCACTGGAAGAGGTACAGGAGGAAGGTGGATACCCGAAAGCCAAGGAAAGGGACATGGGGTAGACATCACCACATCCCAAAAGGAAGCAAGCCCTGGTGAGACCTCCATCAGGATCTCCATCCTCCAGAACAGGTGACAAATTTGTGTCATTTCAGCTGCCAGTGTGACACTCGTTACAGCAGCTGTAGGAGACCAATACATGCTCTCAGTTGGTCCAGGCACCTGGCACATTCACAGCATTTCTTGTCAGCTTATTTGCAGGCAGAAGACACAATGGCATCTCACCCGAAGTGAGGGAACCGGCTCTGTCCGCTGCGGAATCAAGCCTGAGGTCTGCTGCTGATGCTGTGGGAGCCAGGCACTTGCTCCTTGCACAGGAAGTGTGACGGCACCGCGGGCCTGGCTCTCCATGGCTGCTTTCTCATTTTCTTTGTGACAGGTGCAGGATTGGGGTTTATTTTCTTCTCCACGAGGGTGTTTCTCGCCTTTCTCACCACTGACTCGGCCCTTCCCACTTTTGCCTCCACTCCCACTGTACCTTATTAGGCTCCTGTCGGACAAATAAAACACATGCCCAGGCTTGGATTTAGAATTTTATACAGCTGTCAAAAATAGCTGCCCCATGAGCAGAGCAGTGACCACAGGATCTGATTCACTTCCGCCGGTCAGCTTCCCTTACCACAACCCCAGAGAAGTAGAAATAACAGACTCCCTGCTTAGGTGTCAGGGACGCTCACTGCCGTGCCAGACCTTGTTAATTATATCATGGGGACTTCATGGCTGTCTAGTGCGAAGCGCCTGTGGGGGGCCGGCCACTCTGTTTCAATTGCTATTGCTACCAACGGCTGAACCAAAGGAAGACGCTCCCGTAATAGCCTCAAGGCCGTTACACACACAGACTCTGGTACTAGGGCTGCTGGCAACAGATTTTGGCTTCAGCTAGGACAAGCCCTCTTTCCTTTTATGGAGGCACTAAGGGGAGCGACGGTGGCAGTGACACATGTCCCACTGGACGCTCTATGCTGCCCCAGTCCCTTCCAGTGGACTCTTCAGACTGCTCCGTCTCACTTCAGCCAATCTCAGTTGCAGACCGTGGTCTTCTGTTCCCAGAGGAGGCTGCCTGCAATGCTGCCTGGTGTCTTCTCTGCCAGGGCCTCACTCCTACTCTCCTAGGTCCAAGGCTCTTCAGTGGCCATCTTTGTTTGATGTCTAAGGAACGGAATAAAGTTCAAAGGTCACGAACACGGACTCTGAGCTCCTTGCCCACACCCGTCCTCACCGAGACTCAAGGCAGAGGGCGAGGACTTCATTAAAATTAGACAGTGACACTCCTCCGCGCCTGGTTAGAGTTCGTGGATCCTTCCATGGCTACTCTTAACGTTCCCTTCCTCGCCCTCACTATAGAGCATAGTGCTCACTCGTCTTTTTGCGATGACAAAAATACCCAGCAAAAGCAGTGCAGGAAGGGAAGGGGTCAATTTTGGCCCATGGTTTGAGGGTACAGTCTGATGTGGCAGCAGGCCTTTGCAAACATCTACAGCAAGGAAGCAGAGAGACAGGAAGGCCAGCACTTGGCTCGCATCCTCCTTTACGCTCATCCAGGGACACCGGCTTGTGGGACGGTGCTGCTCACAGTTAACGAGAGCCTTTCCACGTTGGTTATCTAGAGCCTTTCCACGTTGGCATCTAGATAATCCTGCAGAGGCTCATCCGGAGGTTAGCCTAGCCTAGCTAGCCCTTTCTACACGTGGCCAGAGGCTGGCCTCCTGGGAGATCCTGTAGGTTGACTGTCATAATTCACCATCACAAAGGGCACCTGATCATCCTGGCAAGTCATTAAATAATCTAGGAAGAGAAAAATTGAAAGACAATTAAAAAAAAAATATCACCATAGGAAGAATTTGAAACACAGTGGATCAAAAACAAATATGACGATTATGTTAATTGCTGTTCTCGTTTGATTTGCTGTAGGGTATTTTTTGGGCTCAGGTTTTGAAGTGAGACACAGTTCACCACCAGGCGGAGGAGGAGGCCTGGAGGTGGGGGCGTGAGGCCGCTGGTCACACTGCACCTGCATTCGGAAGTGGAGAGCTGTGAGTGCTGGCATCCCGTGCTTTCCTCCCCCCTTGTCACTTAATCCTGGAGTTCGGCCCATTGGACAGTGGCGTCCACGTTCAGAGTGGGTCTTCCTTCTTGCTCTGTGCCTTCTGGAACCACCTTTACAGACACACCCAGAAGTGTATCTCCTGGGTAATTTCAAATCCTGTCAAGCTGCCAAAGGTTAACCAGCACAATGGGCAATGGGATCACAGTAATTATCAAGAAAAGTTTTGTCAAAGGTCATTAAGGGGGAAAATGTAAATTGCTTAAAACATAAGCTCATAGAATGTACCGTACAAGGCTGAAGTGATGCACCGTATAAACTCGGACTCTGGGTGGTAACAATGTATCGGAGTGAGTGCACCCGTCACATCAGCTATAGCCAGTGTCCCCTCTGGTGGGAGGTGCAGACACGGAGGGAGGCTGGCATGAGCAGAAGGGAGGAGAGGTCCTGAGAACTCTGTACCATCCTGTAATTCCAACACAGCTGCTCTGAAAACATTTAAAGGTTATATTGACTTAAACCAGGGCAAACCCCCATATTTCAAAAATTGCTTAAGGGTTTTGAGAAAAAAAATCATTAGTAAAGGCTAAAGGACTAAAGAAAGAGGTTATTTCTATTCCACAGACAAAGCCTGGGGTATTGTTTTATGCTTTGGGTAGTGAAGACCTTGGTAAATAGGACAAAAATTAAAAAAAAAAATGATGGAGACACTGGGGTCTCTAAAAGTGGAGGACGTAGGAAGCACAAGTGGTCTGGGCATGAGGAAAATGAGTTGGAGGGCCATCAGGAAAGCAGGGCTTGTGAGCAGCCTGCCAATAGTCCAGGGCAGTCTGAGGCGTGGAAATGCCTTCTGTTTCAGGCCTTTCCCCAAGCCTAGCCTGGCTCCGCTCACCACATTACACTTAGGAACCCAATCTGAAAAGCAGATGGCCCGCTACTCCCCAGCACGTGGGAAATTCTCAATAGCTTTTAGTCTAGCTTGAAGGGGACCTTTGAAACGGGAAAGTGCCGGCAGCTTGGGAGACGTGGTGCATCCTCCTGGGCCGGAGGAACACCTCAAGGCTACAGTGCAAACAACAGGGCCCACAAAGGCGCCTCGTAGGACAGGTTTCCGACATAGTAATCCATAACACCTCGATGGGATGGGATCTGGGATCTGGGAGCTTGTGAACCCCCAAAGAACTCCAGGAACCCTCAAACAGCTGGGGCTGCTGCCTCTGAGTGAATGTCTTGTGTGGCTTTCCCTCACCGGGGACCTTAGAGGAGAGTCCTCTCTGTCTCCACAGTGGAGACCCAGGAAAGGGTGTCTGGTCTATGAGATCACAAGCGACGACGGGTGGGAGGCGAAGACAACATACTCACTGTAACCGCCCAGGAGCCTCCAACACCAATAACCTATGATCCTGTCGCCAAATAAAAAGAGCAGAACCTCGGCCTTCCCCCTCAACCTAAAACCTTAAATTTTTTTTTTTTTTTAAATTCAGAAAAAGTCAGTAATTGAGAAATGTACAAACAACCAAAGAAAATGCCATTTTCAGCTCCCGCCCCTGGATGCAGCCGTAGTGCAACCCTGGGTGTGTTTCTGTTTATCATTCACACTTTGTAAGCGACACAGTCAAGCCCAGCAGATGTGCTACATGTAAACACAGGAAATACATTTTGTACAGAACATGATATTTTATTTCTATCTTATGTCTGATAATGGATTCGTGACCACATCACTATTTCATTCATTCATTTAAAAATGCTCGTGTACCTAGACTGAAACAGGAGAGGAAGCAACCACAACAGACCACTAGGGGGCGCGCTGCAAGGCCCTGCCAACTGGCCTGGAGTCCGTCTGTACCTGAAGGTCGCCATTTTCTCTAGGTGAGATGCAATTGAACTGTCCCCCCCAGCATCCACAGCTTTCTCTCTTGGTGAGGCTCTAGACGGGGGCCTGGAGTCCATCTGTACCCGAAGGTGGCCATTTTCTCTAGGTAAGATGCAACTGAACTGTCTCCCAGCATCCCCAGCTTTCTGTGATAATCTCTCTTGGGTGCCCTGAGCCCAGGGACACATTGGACATCTGCCGGAACTTCTAGGTTCTTGTGTCCAGAACAAAGAACTGGACAGAGACACGTGGTTGCACAAGAGTCAGTCTTTTAACAAAGAGTGCAAAGACACTTCCAAGGAGGAAACGGCGTGAAGCAGCCAGTCGTGTTAGAGGCTCCACAGTAACTCTGCAAGGACGGGGTGTTTAAGCCAGAGGCTTCAGGGTCAGTTGAGCCATGCGGCTTTCTCAAGCATGTTCAGCTAGGAGTGCACCTTGGGGCATCAGGGTTCCCCGTCTTCCTCTCTGCTAACCGAGGGAGGAAGTTGGTTCGCCCGATGCTGGAGTTCCAGGCAGTTGTGAGCCACCCAACATGGGTGCTAGGGAACTGACTCTCTGGAAAAGCAGCAAGCACCCTTGCCCGCCAAGCCACCCCTCCGGAGGGCACGCCATCCAGCAAGATGCGATGCAAGCGTGATGTCCTCCCCTGATGCCACCGCCCTTCTGCCTGGCAGCAGACCATATTTCCACGGACGATGCTAACAGGTGAGAGCTGAGCTGGGTAGCTCTGTGGTGAGTGCTTCACGACAGGAATCTCCTGAGAGCCTGATGTGTGTAGTGAAGGCTCTGTAAGGAGTCCTGAGCCTAATAACTGGGAGCTAAGCTCTGAGAGACGCGCCTGCCGAGTTCAGCAGTGTACAGCTCTAAGGAAATGTGAGGTGGCCACGGCAGCACAAAGCTCCAGCACCATGGGATGCCTCTGCATGTGAGGTCAGCCATCCACCAAGATGTCCTCCTATGTGTATGACTGAAGGTGAGGAGTGATGAAGACAGCTTTAGAGGGGTGTAGGGCACCTGGGCAGAGTTCAGAACTCACCAAGGTAATGTCTACCAAGAAGGGTAGAAAGCAGAGCTCTGGAGAGGGTGGTGACAGTCACTAATGATTTTCCAGTGGACATAGGTGGCTGTGGTCACAAGAACCTTCCTCAGTCTGGGTTCTTAACCCGAAACAGCTGTCGACAATGTCTTCCAAGGCATCTGTGGCATCCACATAGCACCCAGCTCTGTATTTTTCAGGGCTCTGTGGCATCCTGTGTCTCACACAGCTCTTGGAACTGCCCTGGGGTGAGGAAAAAAGTCATTGCTGCTCAGGGAGTGTCAGCTCAACGTGTCTGGCACAGCTCAAAGCCTGAGGACTTTCTGTACCTCTGCTTCTTTGCGATCAAAACAAATATGACAACAGTGTCACTGGGTCAGTGCCCGAATCTCTCGGTGGGATGCTTGGAAGGCTGCCGGTTGTGTTTTGTTTTGTTTTGTTTGGCTCTTGCTTTTGTGGCAGAATCTTCCATGTTGCCCAAGGCTTCTCAAGTGATCCACTCACCTTGGACTCCTGAGTAGCGAGGGTCAATAAGTCCATGCCACTACATTTGCCGCTTGTCACAGTTAACGAGGGGTCACAAAGCAGGGCCAACACAGAGGCACGTCCAAGGCTGTCACTAGAGTTAAATCTCTTATCAGTGGCACCTGCTTTCTATAGAACAAAATGACATTTGCTTCATGGGATATGGAAACGCAGCGTGTCCTTGGCCACTGCCCACAAGGTAAAGCCGTCCTCTTATGCTCATCTTTACTGGCCCATCGGGCGTCTTCGTAGCACCATGACAGATGCCCCACTGTTCTTAACCGTCTCTCCAAGGGCACAGGATGGTGCTTTGCAAGATCTTTGAGGTTTTTGCTGTCCTTACAACAGTTTCCTCTGGGGTCCTGGCAAGGCAGTAGGCTCACCCCAAATCAAACTAGGAAATCATTTCTAAGCTTTGCCTCTGCTTGAGTCAAAATAGCGTGTTTACCCCCAACATCTGTGTGTTCCTCCCTATGTCCACCGTCAAAGCCTCTCATCGCTGACCCCTGCAGTCGCTGACCAGGCCTCTCCTGTCCCCTCCTGCAGCGGTTTCCCACAGCCCCCAGGACCTGGTTCCCACAACCTCTCTTCATGGCCCCAGCTTCCCAAACATTGACGTGGCAGCGAGCAAGTGGACTGCTTGCCACCTGCATTGGTGTCTAGAGGCAGAGACAGGCTGAAGACTTCGGGTGTAGGAGCCCAAGCCCCAGGAGGGGGTTGCCTGGCTGTTGGCCCTCATGGTGATCTGTCTTGGGACTCTCCAGAGACTTCTTGCCTGCAACTCTCTGCTGCCCCCTGCAGGGGAGGGTGTGAGCGAGCGTTTGTTCAGAAGGTTATAGAGAGTCATAAACCAGTTCTGATAAGCTTGGGCGAGGAGAAAAAAAAAATTCCTATTTTCACCCTTGTCTTACTAATATTACTATTAGTATTACTAATATTACTATTATTAGGTTAGTGGGGATCCGTGACTTGTGAGTTTTGTCCCCAGTACAATGCTCCCTGACGTCCCACAGCATGTTCCAGACGTTGCCGACATCTCACTAGGCGACTTTTGCCCACCACAACTTTGGTTCCAAGACAGCTACTAGATACAACAATAGGCCATTTTATCTGGAGCTTAACAAAGAAGTGTGTATACATCACAAGATAACTAGTTACTGCAACACAAGCACAGTTACTTTGTAACATTTCGGCGGCTCACATCAGCACCAGCCGCATGCTTTGAGAACCTTTACACCTTCTATTCCCACCGGGCCACAGACTACAGACTAGGTAGTTAGGGGTAAGGTGGCTGCCCTGTGCGTGTGTGGTTTTGGGAATGCTATTTCCTAAATGATACTAAATAGCAAGAACTGTATCAGGGACTGGAGCAACTGTGGGTCCCAGTATCCATAAGGGTGTTGGCGCCAGTATCATGTGTGTCTGAGGTGGAGCTCTACTATATCTTGTGAACTGGATAATATCCCGCAGGCATCACTGGACGGCTAAGGAGGCCCCTGTGGGGAACAGTGGGCTTCCTGATTTTGTAGTGGGAGACCCTAATAGGCAGGAAACAGAACCCTGGCCATGGTGCAGGAAGTTTCATATGACGCAGGCTCTTGCTGTAGAAAAGACCTGGGTCCACGGTGAACTTGGGCATTGGCATGAGAGGGCTAATGCCTTTCTCTGTGCCAGGCTTCACGTCAGCTCTTCCTTCCTCCTGAGTTCTCTTTCACTCCTGCCCCCTTTGCCTGTGCTTGGCAGTGATCTCATGGCTCTGCGTGTCCTAGGTAGCTCCACTGAGCTACACCACCAGTTCCCAAGGGCATACCTCAGGCTGGCCTCGAACTCACGATTCTTCTGCTTCATTCTCTTCAGAATCGGCCTGCCCCCATGTGCCATGATGGTAACCATGAGAAAAGTCACTGCGTTTGCAGGGCCACTCTGCCCACACAGAGGGAGAAGCACACTTACCTGACTGTAAGGCCTTTGCACCGAAACTGCTCTCTGGCACCCAGTCCCTAATCCAGGCAGACCTTACCTACTTCACACCGAACCTCCAAGCCCAGCAGACCCTCACCTCATGACGCAAGGTGTCAGGCTTTCTTCTTGAATCCTAATGAAGCATCTGGCTGCGGGGATGGCGGATGGCTGGGCTTCAAAGAAAGGACTGGGAGAAAGGACTGGCAGGGGAGGACTGCCGAAAGTGAAGCTGCACTGCCTGCTGACCTTGTGCTGCCTGCAGCTCATAAATCCTTCCTCTGGAGGCTGGCCGGTGTGGAGGGACAGCGCAGAGGGGGCGGGAGTGTGTGTGTGGGGGGGGTGAGAGTCACTGTTCTGCAACTTCTAGATGCTGCTGTGACAAATTGGGTGAGTCACTTAGTTACTTTATTCCTTGTTTTAGAAGGGTTAGTCTCTCTGATTCCCTGTCTTAGCTATTTGTCTCTCTGTTTCTGTCTCAGTGTCGATGTGCCTCTTATTTCAGTCCTTATGTCTCTGTCTCAGTGTCTCTGTCTGTGTCTGTGTCCCCATCACTGTCTCCATCACTGTTCCCATCACTGTCCCCATCACTGTCCCCACCACTGTCCCCATCACTGTCCCCATCACTGGCCCCATCACTGTGACTCTATCTTTGTCTCTGTGTCTATGGCTCTCTCATGTCCATCTGTCTCCATCTCTGTTTCTGTCTCTCTCCACCTTTTTCTCTATCTCTGAATCTCTGTCCCTTTTTATGACAGACAGACAGACAGACAGACACACCCAGCCCTGCTATTTGATGCTAGCGAATGCCAGACTCCTAAGTTTCTTCTCTTATTTTTCTCCATAAGGCATGATACATCATTAAAGCTA
>OU015745.1:142428143-142461679 GCA_907169655.1 Acomys percivali | reverse complement strand
ACACACACACACACACACACACACACACACACACACACACACACACACATACACTCAGAGTCCCTTCCTTAGATCCTGGGTCTGTTTTGAGACTGAATGCTAATATCTTTCAAAAAGCTTTAGGCTCCTGAAGAAATGACTGTGGACCCATGCCCAGCAAGAAGGCTGTGGGTGTGGGCTGGCAGGCTGGTGATCTACAAGTAATCATTGGGACAAGTCACCTCAAGCTGCAAATTGAACCCTGCAGCCAGCTCTGGGGCCTCATGGTCTTGCTCTTAATACTGTGTGAGCTCTCTACGGCATGATGTCAGTTCCACTCAGTGTCAGGCGAAGGGTGTGTGTGTGTGTGTGTGTGTGTGTGTGTGTGTGTGTGTGCATGCATGTGTGTATGTGTGTGTGCATGTGCATGCGTGTGCATGTGCATGCGTGTGTGTGTGTGTGTGTGTGTGTGTGTGTGTGTGTATGTGTGTGTTGGTGATAGAAAGTCTATTTCCCTAAACACAAAGCAAAATGACACACAAAGTGTGCTATCCCCAGGCAGAACGCTCAAGTGGCTGCCTCCACAGTCCCACTGCACTGTGCGAGCGTCCCCTCCCACCACAGACCATGGCAATGTGTGCATTTTTCATGTGTAATTAGGCAGGGTAAGGAGATCCTCCTGCTGCCGGCTGCCGCTGCCCCGGCCCTGAGAATGGCTCCCAGACCCCACCCCCATCTCCTCCTCTGTCTAGACTCTACGTTGCTATTTTTTTCCCTCCACCCTTAAAGCAGACTCCAATATAAAATGCCAAAAACAGAAGTTCTGTCCCTCTTCCTCATAAAGATGTGGGACAGAGCTCGGTCTGCCAGACGAGCCGGGGCCCCAGACTTTCATAAGACACGTGTCGTCTGAAGCTGACATTGAAGATTGTCCAGGCATTTCAACGGGTCATGCAAACTTTTCCCTTTTTTTCCCCTTCCCTTCTAAATATGGTTTTCATTAAGAAAGCAAGTATTTCTAGAGAGGTGTGGTACTGTTCGGAGGTGGAGTGCTGGGAGGGAGCAGACGGCAGGAGGGCAGCTGCTGGGATTCTCTGGTAAAACAGCCTTTGAGGGGTGAGGAACACTTCAGTCACTGTCATCAGGGGTGTGGCTTGTTGGATATGTTGTTCATTCAAACTAAAGCAGTCGCATTAATAAAAGAAAACAGAGAGGCTCTAGGGGCACCATTTCCTCTATGGAGTCCTAGAAGTCACGTGCACCACACTCTAGGGGAACGAAAGATCCAGTTCTCTGATCGCAACCTCAGAAGCATTGGGATCACAGGAGATTCCGGGAAGAAGCCGAGGTGCTGCGCTGCTGGAGGTCCGCAGAAGGAAGGGGAGCTCAAGCTGTGGCCTGTGAGTTGTTTGTTTAAGCTCATTCCGAACTCCTGCAGTGTTTAGGGAGCTGTGACTTCCCTCCTTCTGCTCTGGTTAGCAGAGCTAGCTTCTTCCTCAAGTATCCAAGCGGGGAGGGGGAGGAAGGACAGGGGATGCGGGGAAGGCTCAGTGGTTAAAACCACCAGCTACTGTTCTAGAGGACCCAGGTTCGATTCCCAGCACCTACGTGGAGGCTCACAAACGGTCCGTAACTCTGGTTCCAGGGAATCTGACGCCCTCTTCTGGCCTCTTAGAACACTGCATGTAAGTTGTGCACTGATGTACATATAAAGCAGTAACATTTTTAAATTAAAGAATGACAGTTTGGAACAGTGACCCCACTAAGAAAATGGTAGATGAGATAATACTGGGCTCACTGAATATAACAAATATACTGGTATGTTTTCAAAACTTAGAAGCTGGATCTGCTCCCACCTCTCTTTACTCACTCTTCTGTTGTTAGAAAGACACAGCAGGACCAAGGCTGAGAATTCTATGTCTCCATCCACAGGCGGCAGAAAGAGCAAGAGCCACGTATCCAAGCCTAAGGACCTGGTTGTAGTTTGTACTATAAGCTCTGGAGGACCCGTCGCTAATTGTGACAGTCAGCTTTAACTGTCAACTTGGCACAACCCACCACCACCTGGGGAAGAGAGCCTTATGAAGAGCTACCTAGATCAGGTTGGCCTGTGGACACATCTGCAGGGGATTATCCTGATTGTTGGCTGAGGCAGGAAGACCCGCCCTGGATGTGGGTGGCACCAATTAGAGGAAGCCAGCTAGCTGAATGGCCTTGGGCAGTTAGGTCGGAGGTAAACTGTGCGTGTTGGGTGGCCTGGCTCTCTCAAGTGTGACTGCCGAGACTTCCCCACGTGATGGTTCGGAAATGGGACATGTGCAGAGCTCGGGTGGTCCTGCCAGCTTCTCAGAAGCCACTTCCAGGTGTGCACCTGTCCTTTGGGAACGTATGAGCTGAGGGAAGAGCAGCAGCTCAGCTGTTTTGAGTGGGAGTGGGAAGCAATGGCCCAGCGGTAAGCTGCGAACTGCTGCCCCCAACAGTGTTCCAGGAAACCCGCCAAACGAGGAAGAGGGTGCAGAGACCCTCGGGATGCGGGAAAGCCCTCCAGTCTAAGGAGGAGATTAGCAAAAGGCGAGGGGTTGTGCAAGAGATAAGAAAGTGGTTGTGGGAGGAGGTGAGGTAGGCAGGGTGGCCAGGGAAGGGGAAGGGCAAAGTAACTTTGTGGAAACAGGAGGCTTGGTGAGCTGAGGTCTGGGAAGGTTCCAGAAGTTTCCCTTGTAAATTTGCATCCAGATCTTTCAGCGGTGTTAGGCTCTGGCTTTCCCTCTTCCTAGAGACAGCACCCACACACACGTTGGGGGCATTCCTAGGTTTTCATTAAGGACGCTCAACCACCCTTAGCGACACAACTCAGGCTAAGGTCTTGATTTTGCTTCAATGGTTGCTGTTGTTGTTGTTTTTTTAAACAATTATTTGTAGTGTGTGTATCCAGGGGAGGAGTACTTGCACCACAGTGTGTGAGTGTGGAGGTCAGAGGTCAACCTGCAGGAGCTGACTCCTTTCTCATGACAGCAGGCTTTGCGTAGCAAATGCCTTTACTCCCTGAGCCATCCTGCCAATTCTTTAATGGAGGTACACAATGAATATTCAAATTTGTGCTAGAAAGTTGTGTCAACTATATTTTGTCCATCTCTCTGATAGTGACCCTTCACTGTCGACTTGTGCAGATTTGGGGTGACTTAGGAAACACACCCCTGGGCTTGTCTGTGAGGGGTCTCCAGAGTGAAATCATGAAGGAAGACTCACCCTACATATGGTGGCATCATCCCATGGCCCGGGGTCCTGGACTGAATCAGGAGGAGAAAAGGAGCACACAAGCTGAGCACTGGCATTCCTGCCTCCCTGCATCCTGACTGGAGGCAAAGGGACCGTCCTCTGAGAGGCTTTGCTCAGGCTGTCTTTGCTTGGATGACTTCTAAACACAGCTTCACAGACAAGTTGTAGTTACCATTTGCTTAAAGCCAACGGGCTCTGGTGATGGTTCAGACCTTGCCTGCATCTGGGATGGAGCCCAGGTGAGTTGTCCTGTGCTCCTCCAGGACCGAGGAGATGCTGCCTCCCCAGATGACCTCAACGTCCACTATCTGTCCGTCCTCATTGTCTGGCACTCTGCATCTGTGCACTGGGTGCCTGAATGGGTGTAGCCTTTTCTTTAGATGGTACCGGTACCGGACCCAGCTGTGAAATGGCTGGGAACTCCGAGCTGCTCTGTTTAAGGAGTTCCTGCTTGGTCCCTGGTGTCAGCAACGATGGTACCCACCCCCCCACCCCCAGCTAAAATCTCCATAGCACTTTTTGCTCTTTGTGCAGTCCGTCTCACAGAGCCTCTGTGTGTAAGGGTGGGTGCCGGAAGTTTCACGTAAGGAAGTCAGTTCCCGGAACACATGTCGTTTCGTCCTACGTGGTTGGGACCCGATTGCATCAGCACAGCATAGGATCCTGAGAACTTGGTGAGCCTTTCCAGGCGCTCCCCAGCTTCCCTCTGGATCAGCAGTGGTTCTCCACCTTCTGAACACGGCGACCCTTTAACTCACATTGTGGTGACCCCCCAACCGTAAAATTATTTTGTTGCTACTTCATAATTATGCCTTTGCTATGTTATGAGTGGATAGTGTACATAACTGATACACAGGACGTCTGATGCTTGACCCTGAATGGGTCACGACCCACAGGTTGAGAACCACTGGTCGAGCGTGTCACTAAGTGGGCAGGTCTGTGAGTCACCTGGTCATGAATTTCCTTATGTAGGGCTGTGACCTTGGCCCCAGGAGGAAGGAGAGTTCTTTGTAGCAGCAGCAGCTTTGTTATTCTTGAGGAAAACTTGAAGGGTCTGTTTTTATTTCTCAAATGATGTTCACAGATTCTTCTGAGATTGGGTGGGAAGATTTGACCCAACAGGGACTAAGGGACCGGTCTCCATGCTTCTGCTCCAGTTAGAGTGAGGAGAAATTAGACCCCAGAAAAATCTGCTGATGGATGTCTCTGTAACACAACCTAGGAATCTGTGCGCCGTCTAGCTTTGGTGCTCCATCTGCCAAACATGCGGCTGGGGACCCCTGTGCGAGCCACCATGGGAATGGCAGCCTACAGTGCAAACCAGGCTGCTGCAGGGCTCATATTCTGCCCATGGGTTTTTTTTTTTTCTTCCTTTTCTGTTCACAGAAGAGAGCACAGGGCCGAAGCTGTTTTCAGAAGACCGGGCAGCTCCCCATTTAAATTATTCAGAAGTTGTATTTGGCTGGATGTTGAGTTTCGTTCATTCTTAAGCTGGGATCATGTCCAAGAATTGTTTTTTTGTTTTTTTTAAGGCCCAGCGACTTTGGTAGCTGAAGAATGGAGCTACTTTAGTGGGAGAGCCCACAAAACTGGCAGCTCACATCACAGAAGAAGTCTGGAGCGGGTGATGGGACACCCACTGGGACTCACGCAGGGGATAGCCACAGAGTGACCAGGAAAGGAAGGGGGCTTGTCGCTGGAGAAGGCACATAGCCCTGATGGCTTAGTCTGGGGTTAGAATACTGTCAAGAGTGCACCCCTTTCATCCCAACTGCTGAGGGTAAGTGGATACTGAAACGTACCTATTCATTAGCAATTTGGCACTCAATTGTGGGCCTAGGGAAATTCATTCCTGGAGATCGGTTCATGGTTTCTTTTCTTTGGAGCTGGGTAATGAGATCTGCGTTCCAAAGGGAGTCATTCACCAAATATGAGTATAACTGAGCAGAACTCTGCGTCTGATTGATTAATGGGATTAACACAAAGTGGTTAGTTTTAAGACAGAGCAGGGAGGGAGGGAGGGGAGAGGAAGGGAGGGAGGGAGAGAGGGAGGGAGGAGAGAGAGAGAGAGAGAGAGAGAGAGAGAGAGAGAGAGAGAGAGAGAAACACAAACACCTTTGTAGTTTTGCCTTCACCAGTATATTTTAATCCAAGCCAAAGTAGATTTAATTCATTTCAACCCAATTTTAAAAAACATTTATTCAATTTTATTCAGCACCTCTCATGTGCCAGGATCTGAGAGTACCAAGATAAATAAGGCAAAGTGGAGATGCATGTACTCACTGGCATGTGCTGAGCTGTGTGTCATGGAGGAGTGTGTGAACAGCCCCGGAAAGCAGCACATCCTGCCCTGAAGACAGACAGCATGAGAGACCCCGAGTTCTGCTGGTTGTGACACTTCCTCCTGCTGCTGTCTCTTTGGCTTTCACAGGCACACAGGTATTTCTCCATGCTCAGTACCTCTTGGGTCCAAGCTGCATGCGTCCAGCCTGCTCCCTGTAGCACATGAGTCTTACAGCCGTCGTCACCCATGAGTGGCCCGAGGCTGTGCCATCTGATTTTTATTCTTCTCCACACTACTTCTCTGCATCTTGGGTTAAAAGTTCAGAGCTGAAGAGAAGGGAAGAGTCTGGTAGTGTGCAAGGCAGTGGCTGACCCGCGCTGGCTTCAAAGGTGATGGTTGGAGGCAGGGGGGTTTTCAGGTGACATGTGACTGGGATGCTATCTTCTTTGGCTGTTAGGAAGATTCACAAATCCAACTGCTCCTCAGTGATGGGATCCTAGCTGGTCCTTGGTCTCTATAGTAGTATCTCAGCTCCTAAAGCCCAGCACTGGCCATGACACTTGGCCATGACATCTGGCCATGACACCTGGCCATGACACCTGGCCATTGTTTACTGCGAGGCCGTGTTTGCCTTTTCTTCTACTTGCGAAGTAGGCTGGCTTAGTATCCGTGCTGTGGGATGATGGTCTGGACATGTGGAGACCCCAGTGCACCTGTTGTAGTGGGTGCTTCTGCTGGAGTCCATAAAGAACTGAGGGGTGTGTGTGTGTGTGTGTGTGTGGTATGGTGTGTGTGTGTGTGGTGTGTGGTATGTGGTGTGGTGTGGTGTGTGTGTGGTGTGGTGTGTGTGTGTGTGGTGTGTGTGTATGTGTGTGTTTGTGGTGTGGTGTGTGCCTGTGTGGTGTGGTGTATGCGGTATGTGTGTGGTGTGTGTGTATGTGTGTGTGTGTGGTGTGGTGGTGTATGTGTATGTGTGTGTGGTGTGTGGTGTGTGTGGTATGGTGTGTGTGTATGTATATGTGGTGTGGTGTGTGTGTGTAGATGGGTGTTGTGTGGTGTATGTGGTGTGTGTGTGGTGTGTGTGTGGTGTGGTGTGTGTGTGGTGTGTGTGTGTGTGTGGTGTGGTGTGTATGTATGTGTGTGTATGTATGTGTGTGTGGTGTCTATGTATTTGTGTGTGTATGTGGTGTATGTGTGTGTGTACGTGGTGTGTGTGTATGTGTGTGTATATGTGTGTGTATGTGTGTATGTATGTGTATATGTGTGTGTATGTGTGTTTATGTGTGTGTGTGTGTGTGTGTGTGTGTATGTGTGTGTGTGTGTATGTACGCGCCCCTAAACGTTCTACTACCCACCAGCTGTTTAGCAAGCAAAGCTTCACCTTGGCAAGAAAAATATTTTCACAAGCTTTTCATTTGACCCAATAAATAGTCCCACCCAATATATAAATATATATAAAAAAAATAGACACCCAATAAAGGTGTCCCTCTGACAAGATGCCTGCTAACCTGCCTCGGCATCTCTTCCCAAGATGGCGCCAGGTGTGAGACACTGGCAGGCTACATGGCCACATTTCTCATGCTGCCTGTGGTGAAACCCTACTTTTCTGTTTTTAAAATTTCCAGTATGAGGCTAATGGATGTTTTGTAAAGTATGAAAAAAAATAAGTTACCAGAATGAGATGAAAAGAGACATATGAAATCCAAGCTCAAATTTTTTTTATTATTAGGTTAAATGAGCATAAAAGCTCGCTGTCAGACTACTATAAATGTTTTTCCATACTTACTGTCAATTTATGGACTTATCTTGTCATAACTGGTAACAAATACCACAGACTGGTACCGAGCCAGGGACCACAGCAGGAGCAGCAGTGTCTCTGCAGACTCAGTGTGCCATGGTCTCTAAGGAAAGGCCCTCACACTCTTGGATTTTCCTCAGCCTCCATGCGTGGGACGCCCTGGGAATTGTCCTGGCACGCCTGCGCACATCCTCCTTTTATTTGCTGATTGTTACACACCAAGGCTCAGCCACACCTTCTACCTGACCTGCAGACCGGCAGGCTGACTTACAAGGTTGGCCATGGTGTTTCTGGATGTAGCCGTCCTGTGGGGTCTCAGCATGCCACTCCCTCCTCTTCCCTGGCTCTGGACTCTGGATGCTTCTGGGGAGCTTGTTAGAGCTTTGGGACGAACAGCTGCCCTGCCTTGGAGCGTCGCTCTCACCTGCTCCTCATGTCCAGGCAGAAGGCAGAGGCAGCCATGGAGGCTCACACTCTGTTCCTCCCTTCGTCTCTCTCAGGCTTCCGTGGGTTGCTGAAGGAATCTTTCCCCATGCTATCTCTGCTCTTGAGTCTAAGGCCCTCAGCTCTTTCCCGGTGGTGGGTGGAACTCTCCGTTCGCCTCCACCGTGGGAGCGAGCCCTGCGCTTGCAAAGGGCAGAGAGTCACACACAGAGAGAGGCAGCCTGCTCTCGGGCTGTGTACTCTGACGTCCCTTCTCCACCAGCAGCAAGTCTCGGGGTGCACAAGCACCCCCTCTTCCAGGCGAAGCAAGTGGCATAGTGGGAACTCTCAGTTTGTCATCCTAGTGGGCCCACACGAAAGCTGACCACCACAGAGGCGGTAACTGCAAGATGGGGCACAGGTGAGGTGGCTCAGGTAGACGCCAGGAGCCAGGAGGGCAGTTGAGCCGGATCACAGTGGCTGGATGTGAGGGGCAAGAGTCAAATATATGTATATTTCTGTGTGTTACAAGAGCACCCAAGTGACTTCTGAGTGGGCAGTCACTTGCATATACGGTGACTTCAGAGCAGTGAGTGCAGGAAAGAAGTAAGGCACCGGGCTGGGGACGAAGAAGAGTGCCAAGCTGGACATGTGGTGGGTATTTGAAGAGATAGATTTGCATCTTGACTCACCTGCTGTGTGAACTTGGCATCCTATCAGTGTCTCCAGTGTGGTCCCTGTCTACTGTGGGCTGGGCTTGGGGGTGTGGGTGTGGGTGGGGGTATGGGGGTGTGGGGGTGTGGGTGGGGGTAGGAGTGGGGTTTATAGCCTTGTCCTGCTTCCAGTTCATGCTCTTGGCTTTCCGTGTGACCGGATGTGCTCTCCGAGCTTTCCGCTTCCATGCCTTCCTAATCGTTATGGAACTCCCCAACCCTGAAACCATGAGCTGAAATTAACTCATGATATTTTATCACAACAGCAGAAAGTAACTAATGCGTTAGCTAAGCACGGGACTTCCCAGGGAAGCTCGGTCTTAATTTATCTTCACATATTGGGTGATTGGGAGGTGTTAAAAACAGCAGCTCTTAGCCAGGCATGGTGGTACACGCCTTAAATCCCAGCAAGGCTCTGCCTCCCAAAGCTTCCACAGTGTTTCCAAACAGCATCTCCACCTGGGAAACAAATACGGGAGCCCATGGGAGACATTTCTCATTCCAACTACCACAGAGAGTTATAGGCCACCTACCTTGGCCTCATTCAAAGTCTAAGAAAACTGATGCCTCAAGTGGCTGTGACCCGCTTACCCCAGGTCATGTGGTGGGTAACATCTGAATCTTTGTTCCTGAACAGTGTGGCTAGTCGTTAGCGCATTATGTTTGAGTAGACCTTTGGGCCGCTTAGGTCATACCATCATTTATAGCCAGATAAGTTACCACCAAGAGAACCAGATAAATGATTGAGATATTGGTTTTACTTGTGTTACTGTGCTATGTTGATATATTTATCAGCACAAAAATCATTGAGAAGAGATTGTCTCAACCTCTTTAATAGATAACTACTCTCAGCCATAAGGGACCACATAATTAAAGTGCACGTGACATGACAAGGTTGTCACAAATAGAGCTGTCGTCGTATCAGCCGAAACGCCAAGTGAATTGCCCAGATATAATCATCAGAGGGGCTAGGGTAAATCCTCTTGTACTCTAGATAATTCCATTTTAAAAATACAAATAGCGTCTTGGGTCCATTTCGCATAACCCCTGTCACCAAAGCTCATTGACAGATGTACAATGTGTTTCACATCAACTTACTTTGTGCATTATGCAAGTTGATAGGAATTATGCATTATGCAATTTTACGGAGAAGGTTGTGGTCGCCATGTGTTATTGGGAACTGCTGTGCAGGCTGCAGACAAATTGCATCTGAGACACAGACTGAGACATCGAGAGCCTTGCACAGCACTGGTTTGTCTGGAAGGGTTCAGAACACCCCAACCTGACTTCTTAGCTGTTCTAATAATACAACAGTGATGCTGAGGAGAAGAGTGGGGACCCCCTCCCCCGTGCTAAGGGAATGCACCCATCTTTCAATGACAGCCATCAGAAATTGGGGTGAGTATACTGTTGGGTAGAGAACCTAGGGATGGCACATAGAGCGCTCCTGACTCCCAGCTTTCCAATTATCTCCACCCTTTGTCTGCTGGTGTCTGTGTGTGATGGCCACCAAAGAGGCCGGGCTTGGCATGCAAGGAGGCAGAAGGACCTCCCCTTAGTGATGTGAGCTTCATCGCAGCTGGACAGAGAGCAGCCCCAGTTAGTCCAGTAGAGGCTGTGGGAAGGGATTCAGGCAGTCAGCGGTGATGAAGGCTGCACATCTCCCTTGCCAGTAGTGCTCAAATGTTAACTTCTACCACACTGGAACTCACTGACGACCCCACTGTGCCAGTGTGACAAGCCAGGCCTCAGCTGGAACTGAGACTTCCTCTCCAGTATTTACTGTAGGGGCACAGCTACCCTTCCCATATTTAACACATGCACAGAGCTGCTGGGTTGTAAAGTGAGCTCAAAGACACTCAGGCGAGGACAATAAAGCCCAGACCTTCCAAAATGATAACCAGGGTTTTATAACTCATAACGCCATGCCTGCTATATTAAAAGTGGAAGACTTTTTGAACTGCAGCTTTTACATACCAATCCAATAGTCCTCCCAGCTTTGAAATACCCTCAATTTGAATTTTATAGGGATTATTTTTATTATAGGTAAAACAATTAAATCTCCATATTGAAGGACATAAACCTTTTAAGGCCCTTCTCAGACTATCAAAAGAGAAAGAATCTTATATTTAACAGGTGTGACAACCCAGTGCAGGACAGTCTGCTGAAAAGGAACTTGATATTACCCAGTGACAAACACTTAAATTAATCCAAAACATCTTTTGGATAAAAGGGATTTTTAAAAAGAATTAGATGGACCACAAAACTTTATATAGGAAGACGACCATCTCATGGGTGAGATGCTTAAAAAAATACTAATTCTATTGGTATGTGTCAAACAGGGCTCCTCAAAGCCTTCCTTTTAAGCAAGGTTTTAACTTAATTAGAAGGGCTGTGCTAGCCTGCACCATCTGCATCACTTGTGTGCCACTGACCTCACAAATTAACTTACTGATTTACTGCATCCAAACGTATTTCCTCCTGTTTGACCTCAATCATCCATCACACCGACCATGCTGCGGTCATGGGACGGATTAAATGAACAGACAGAAAGTACTTTTTAATTACGACTACAAGATGAACCCCTCTGAGCAGATGGTGTGGAAACCTCTGTGCGAAACTGTGGCTCCGGATGATAAGGTCCTCTAGAGTTAAAGATCCCAGCTTCATGAAAAGGCTCATCCTGAGTCCTCCTCCCCTCCTCCCTCCCTCCTCTCCCTCCCTCCTTCCCTCCCTCCCTCCTCTCCTTTCCCTCCTCCTCCTCCTCTTCCTCTCTTTGTTTTTGTTCCTTCCTTTCAAGAGACCCACCCATCCATGTTTAAAGGATCTTTTGGAGAATGAGGGGAGGGTAATGGGGGGGGGAGGAGGGCACCTCACAAATAAACCTATGCTGAACCATGTTTTGTAGTTTGGGTTGGTAAGATTATGTCATTTTCTCCATTACATGGTGGTTCTTTACTTGGCAGACTATGTCCGGTTGTCACTGAGCGCTCATAGTTTGATGTCACATTAATCTGGGGGCTCCCGAGGACTGTGAGAGATGCTCTAGGGCAGCAATGGGTTAAGACGCAGAGGCTCCCTGCTCTTTGGGCTGCCCAGCTCTCCAGATGTGTTCAGGGTCTGTTTACTTCAAAGTGCTCCCCTAAATGTTAAGGGATTCCTGGAGCAAGTTTTATAAACTAACAATCAAGAGAATAAAATAGAGAGGCTCTGGACCTAGAATGACTAGATGACAGAACCAAAGAACCAAAGGTTGGACATTAAGACCTCATGAACGATGACTCTGTAAATCATGCTTTATTTGGAGCTGGCAATGTAGCTCAGTTCATAGGGTGCTTGCCTCCCACTCACTAAATCGTGGGTTCGGCTCCCAGGACAGTATGAACTGGGTGTAGTGGTGCACAGTCTTAATCCTAGCACTCAGGGAGGTAGAGGTAGGAGGTCCTGGGTCTTCTCAGCTACATAGTTAGTTTGAGGAAAACCTGGGCTACTTGATACCCTGTTGCAAACAAACAGTGTTACCAGTGAGCACACAGGGTGGAAGGAAGCAGTGGACAGAGATGAAGGAAGGAGAGAGATACCTTCCTGTCACTAACTTTGCCTTCTGACCTTTGAATCACCGTCTTACAAACCAGAGGATGTGAGCATGCCAGAGACTTTGTTTCCAATACTAATTATTTTTGCTCTCTCTTCTTAACCCAAGAAGAGAGGTAGGCCTGTATCCCAACTGAACCATTGTGATGCTCCATCTCCTCTAGAAAATTCTAAGAAGTACCCTAGCAATTTTAAGAAAGGGGACAGTTTTACAGGGGAACACTGTTGTCTGGTTAGATCAGTGAACTCATTTTGGCATCTTCAGGGTTAAAGGTCACATTGGATCCCATAGATTTTGGAATAAGCAATTTTTTCCTTTACATTTAACTATTAAGATTCATTTTTTTCCTTCCAGCAAACGCAGAGACCCGACGGCTTTATTTTATTATTATTTTTTTAAGCTGCAGAGTGCCTGGGGAGGAGCCTGCTGGTGCTGCCCACAGACAACCCTAAGCCTGACCCAGACTTGGGGGTCTCTGTGTGTTTTTTTCTCCCCCCCCCTCTTTTTTTTTCTATTATTTTGGCAGACTTTTTGGAATGTCTCGGAGCTAAGGGCTTTGCTTCATGGAGCAGAATTCTGAAGCAAGAAAAAGAGAAAGTTATAGACTAAACCACAGAAAAGTAAACAGTCTGCAGTTAAAATAACTCCACTTTCATTGAAAACACCCCTCCGTCACAATCGGACTTCTGTGTGCTAGCCGCTCAGTAAAACGGCATGTTAATAGCGCCCAATTAATAGATTATGTTGTGTAGCCTTAAAAGTTGAAGGAGTTTTAATTACTATTTTTCAAATTAAAAGAGTGCTTATTCGCCTCCTTCTCTGGGGTGGGGGCGGAGGGGGGGGGACGGACTTAGCTTTCTTTCTGGCTGTTTGCTGAAATTCTTGGCTGTTAAAGTGAGGGAGGAGGGGAGATGGGTAGCTTTCCCGGTGTCCAATGGGTAGAACAGGCAGGAAGGCTCTGAGGGATCAGTTTCTAAAGACCCAGCAGAGAAGGTGGTCTTGAAGGTCCTGCCGACTCCAGGGACAGGAGGCCAGAGACAGCATCAGGTAAGTGGTGTTCTGGGACTCTGAAGTCTCATGTCTGACCTATCTGAGGAGGTGGCGACCTTGAGCCACAGAGTGGAGGAACAGCGCAGCCTCAGCTGTCACCAAGCTGGTCTGTACCTTCCGGGCATCAGGCTCCTCCCACCGCTGACCCCTGATCCCAGTGGCAGGTAGTTCCTGGTTTTCTATTAAAGGCGACCCCCCTCACCCCACCCCCCCGCCCCCGGCACCCACATCTCTTCTTTCCCTGGGTGAAACTTGGACAGACTTTGCAGTTCAGCATCCAAGGCAGCCCCAGGGATGTTTTAAACTTCTGCAGCCGCACACACTGAACTTTTATGTTGCAATTAGACCGGGTCAAAACACAATACTGCTTCTTAAAAGCAACCGGGATTTTGGAGGAGCCGCACCTCCGTGGCGCCATGTCCCAGGAGAGTCCCGCCCGGTCCCCTTCCCTTCTTCCCCTTCTCTTTGCACAGCTTGGCTCCCGTCGCTGCTGGGTTCCTCTCTGCTGGGCGGGCTCCGTCTCTATGGCCCCTCGCGAGGCTCCCACGGTCAGTCTGTGATCTGCCTTGTCTCTTCCTCCCCGCAGCCTCCACTCCCTCCTCCTCTTCCCCATCACTCAGCCCTGCCCGCTGACCCTGCGAGGGGCGCGCGCCGTCCAAACCTGCCCCTGGACACGAGCCCCCTGGCGTTCACAGACACGAGTGCACGCAATCCCGCTGCGTAGAGGGTTTCCATTCACACTTGGACCCGCAAGCACGCCCACACGCACTTGCACCTGGTTCCCCGGCATCCCGTGTCTGCCCCGCCCCCAGCGCACTCCAGGCCCACGCGGGGGCCCTCCTCTGACCGGCCTCCGCTCAGTGATTGGCGGGAGCCAGAGCCTTCCTGAGGCCCGCGCCACAAGATGAGCTGAGCTAGTCAGCATCCCGCGAGTCAGTGTGTTGCCCGGCCCGGCATGTGCGTGGGCACACGCGGGCGCGGATACGCGTTGGTACCCAGGAGCTGGGCAGACCCTCCCCCGATGGCGGCACTGGCCTCTGGGTAAGTCCTTCATGTCCCGTGTTGGTGGTGGCCTTTGGGACTACAGTGGCTAAGAGGCCATGGTCATGTCAGTTCCAACAACAGTGTTGGGACAGAGGCATGGCCATGCGGGAGGCTGGGGTCACAGCTGGTAGGTGGCTCTGAAAGTAACATGGGCTGAGGGTGCCTGGAGGATGCCGTCCTTCGAACCAGGTTAGAGATCTGCGCCTTTCTCTTCCAGATCCTCTCTTCACCTCCGCAGCCTGCGTCCCCCAGTCATCAGTGCCTTAGGAAAGTTGGGCATCTTTACAAATGTGGCTGTAGTTTCTTAATCAGCGAGCCTTGATGGCTTCTTCCGAACTCACACTCCCCGCTCTTAGAGGACAGACAGATGCCAGGGTTGTTTTGTAGTGCGAGGCTTAAATGCCATGGTTAGTGGTCTAACAGCAGTCTAACCTGCCCGAAGGATGCGAGACTGTAAAGCAGATGTGGGTTTCGCACATTTCTTTGTGGATGTAAAGATAAATCCATTTATTTTCCAAGATCAGACTGTCTGTCGTAGATGCCAAAGATTTCACTGTGCATGTGTGTGTAACTTTGAAGCGCAGGGAAAAGTCCATCCTGGGCCAGGTGGAGGAGTGGGCATTGGGAGGCTGTTCTTGTTTTCTCCAGGAGTCTGAGCCCCTGGACAGAGAGCTGTCACATTCCTACAAGTAACCCTTGCTCTGCTGGTATCCGGCTCAGGAGGCCTGCTCCAGCCCAGGACTGTCAGGACACAGAAGTTAAATAAAACCCAACCAAAGACATCAATTAACCGGTGCCAAATAGTGAGCTACTCCCAGCGAAACAAAAATTTTGTGGAGCACAGGGTGTGTTGAACCAATTTGTGCTAATATGTAAAGTTTTAAATTTCTCAAGAAAAGCCATGTGAGCTGAAGACACATCACAAATGCTTTTGGTGGTTTGGGAATTTGAGTCTGATTTGTGTCGGTGACGTTTGAGATGTGTCACCAAGCTAGAAAGCCAGAATTCTAAGTGTGCAGATATTTGTTAGTGAATGTAAAGATTCTAGTACCACGTAAAATACCAACTTTGTGACTTTATGCTTAATACCATTTTGTTTTACAAATTCTAGGTGGAATTGTGACCTGTTTCACGTTTATCTGTTTTTTTATTTTTTTATTTTTCACAAGCCTTTGGTGATTTAACCCAACCAATTCAGTCAAGATTTTAAAAGTCATTTTTTGCCATCAGATGACTGATGTGACAGAGTCACATGTACACCTGTGTGTAAACACCCTTCCTCCTCTTTTGCGGGTTTTGTGTGATATTAAATAAAACCTTTGTTGAGTTTTCAGATGTTTTATGTGTGGTAGAGATCACGGTGCCATGATAGCAAGTCGCACCTGGAATATATCCAAAGTGATTTTAGCTTACCTGTTAATCTAGAGTCTTGCATGCTGTGCACTTATTAAATATTCCTCACATCAAAACAGAACACTTCCTTTCCTAAAAGTGATATTAGCTCTGATTTTCCTTGTTCACTAGCTTAACAACAACAACAACAACAAAAATCAAATCAAAGGGAGCATTTATTTCAAGATACACAAGAGTCAGTGTTTCAAAAATCCTTTCCTATTCCCTGGAGGCAAACGTTCACAGGCTCACGTTGGTCGCTGGAGCCAGGGTTGTGGGGAAACTTTGTCAGGTAGAATCAGTGTCATGCTGCCTGCCCTTTCACAGGCCTCCATTCAGGAGGTGTTGACAGAGGGACGCCTACCTCTTTCTAAGGAGATTTCTGGGGGTTGGGGCCTGAGGGACCTTAAACCCAGAAGTCAGGTCCTATGCGAGGCCTGCTTTGTGATGCTGAGCTCATTGCTGTTAGGTGGGCTGTCTGTCCAAGTGCAGGCGTCTTGTCCCCCTCCCTGCTTATCCCACTGTCTGTCTCTTCAGGGCCCAGTGGTCCATGGTTGGAATGCACGGGGCCGTTGCTGCTTTTCTAGGTGTGTAGACCTTTGGACTTTCCCAGGGAAGACGTACCTTTAAGGGCTGGCTTACGCTCCTTACTCTGAATTTGAAACGCTTTGAAGCTCAGGCTCGGTGTTGATAAGAGAAATGAGATGGTGTGCTTGGGCCATTGAAATAGATTTCAGATAGATTTCAATAGGCATTTAAATAGACAGCTGACTGAAGTTCCCAGTGGTAACCCGCTGAGTGGCATGGTGGGACCTGTTGATCCAGGAGTAGGCGACGCGCGGGAGTCATTACTTTAGATGGCTTCTCCTCAGCATTCACAGCACCCTTGTTCATGGTCGGTCACTAGTAAGTCATGACCACACATCGTCCCTTTGGGCTTCTCACTTCAAGGCAGTCACTGGAAGTCACAGAGAACCCTGTTTACCGACTCTCACCTGACCTGGCTTTGCCGAACATCCTGGAGCATGTTCCTCCTCTCAGCATTACCTTTTCTCCTATAGACATTTTACTGCTGCAGGGAGAGAGGATTCAGTGCTCGGTGCTTGTGAATCCAGGGGCCTGAGCGCAGGCGGGCAGGAGAGCTAAAATTACTTTCCTAAATTTAAGTGCAAATAAAATGTACACAACAGCAAGAAATTAAAGGGTGCGTCTAAAAATGGAGCTCTCAGCCTAAGTTTTGGATCTAAACTAACTTTTAAGTTCTGTCCTCGTAGTGGCTGGTCCTAGCCACGGGGGCCTCTGATTGTGTATGAGAAACAGTTCAATGCAGAAAGGACTCAGTAGGCTTCAAAGTGTGCGCACACAGGGAGGTCCAGTCTCGCTCACCAGGGTGTGTGCGAAGCTGCTCCGCTCGTGCATGTGAAGCAGGCTATTTAAATTAAGTTACCATCACCTACCACATAAAAACTCTGATCTGGGACAAACAGACACCAGATCTGACCTGCCGCAAACTGTCAGCACGCTCTGAGGGTGTTAAGACGGTGACTGTCCTACGTGAAATGCAATGTCTGTTTTAGAACTGGTGGTTGACTGGAACCGGCGTTTTCATATGCTGTCTCATCTCAGGTGTGACTGCGTTTTTCTAGTAGGTTCTCCCTGTGAAGAAGCACACTGTGGATACAACGTGATGGGCGGATCTAGGGCGACTTCTGAAAAACCGCGCATTTTCACATTACTTCATGGTTCTGCAAACTTCCCGAGTTCTTACAGGAAGTGAAGAAGTCTGGAGGGCAGGGAGCAGAGTGCAAGTCTTACCCAGTGAGGTCACCATGCCAAGTCTTACCCAGTGAGGTCGCCATGCCATCCTCTTATTTTCAGGGAGCCAGGCTTTTTTGGCTATTTGTGAGAGGACTAGTTTTTTTTCTGACATCGAATGAGAATGCTGGGCTATAGATTCTCCAGGCTCATGGATGGAATCACAGTTGCAAAGTGAAAGGTAAAGGGCGCACACACACTCACACACACACACACACACACACACACACACACACACAACGGCAGAGCGCTGCTGTTCTGGGCACCTGAAGGGAGGTCTGCGATTGTCTTGAGGGAGCACTCACTAGTGCGTACTTGTACCTGCCTCGAGGATTGAATCGGATGCTTCTGAGTATCTTTTCATGCTAGTCAAGACACTGTGGGCACCCTGTGCTCTTCTGGATGACCAGAGAAACCCTAGCTCTTAGTAGGTCTGCTGCTCCTTACGGCTCAGTATGATAGCTGACAGGGATAGCGATGGGACAGTATTCTTCCTGCTGGCCCTGAGGTTCAGGCAGCCCTTGGTGGCTTGATGGCTGCGTGACACAAGCCAGTTCTGAGTCCCTCACAGTCTAGCCACTAGAGCTTAAGGAACTGCAGCCACTTTCTGCCCCTGGGGACCATTGGCTCTTTTCTGCTAGTCCTGGGGAGATGCTGGCTTTCTGGCCCATCCCTGCTCCTGGGGTCTCTGCAAGACAGTGACGCCTCTTGGTGATGTTGTTTGTGACAGAGGCTGAGGCTACAGGGTAGGGGTAGGGGGCTGGAAAGCCCTGACCCTCTGGTACCCTGAGACCAGAGACATATTGAACAGAAAGTCTCCACAGCAGGCAGGTTCTATGGGATTTCCTGAGTGAGCTTTGTCCATTCACCACCTCTCCTGAGTTAGGGTGAACAGAGAAGAGTGTGACCCAAGTTCTAATCCGCTAACTGAAGAGTTGGATTGTTCTGTTTGTGATGCTGTGGGACCTCCGAAAGCTAAAGTGAGGAGACTTAACTGTGACAGGGCCTTTCGGAACTGTGGAAAACCCTGGATGGAATTCTGTTAAATTAAGTCATTTTCCTTAGTTTCTCAGAGTCATTTATGGCTCCCTCTGCTGCAGTGTCCCCCCCCACGCTGCTGAGAGCAGAGCTGGGATGATAGCAAGACGATGTTACAGCCATCACACCAACTGTAGGTTTTGTAATGGATGGAGAAAGCCGCATGCAGGCACCACGTTGTTGCTGTCTTTAGGGGCAAGTGTGACGGTAGGAAGTTTACGTTTCTATGAAGCGGGGATTTCAGGAACTGTGCTCTGTCCGCAGACCTGTGTGTAACGGATGCGGGATGCACTGACTTCTGCTCAAAGCTTCAGTACCTGAGGACAAAGGGTTCAGAGAAGGGGTTGAAAGAAAATGTAATGAGCGCCCAGTAGGCCGGTGGGGACGGTCCCCACACTGTGAGTGGTGAATGCCTGGACCCTAGCATCACTGCTTCACAAAGCAGTCACTTGTAAAAGGAAATGTTTTGAAACACAAACCGCTCACAAGATCTGAAAGGACAGCTTTGAAGTTAAATGTTTCAGAAAGCAAAGACTTCTTTTAGTGGGAAAGAACAAGAAATGAGCTGCCAGGTTGAGGCTGGAAGCCCCCTTGCCCCGCCCCTGCCCCGCCCCGCCCCGCCCCACCTGCCCCGCCCGCCCCGCCTCTTACCCCCGCCCCCCTCTGAGCTGCTATTAGCACCCTCAGCCACAGAGTCCTGAGAGAGCTTCCCATGGATGGACAAATCCAGGTCTGTCATCACGCAGAGTTTAAACTTGTCTTGTGCAAGGCTTGCTCTTTTTGCAGCGCACCACATAGCAGCAAGATGACAATAAGAAAAAAAAAAAAAGCGAAGAAAAATTTGCCTTTTTAGTATTGAAAAGTACTTTCCAGTCTCTTTGACCCTGGCAGTAAGACTTACTTTACCACGGAGTTTTAAATAGGAATAACGACAATTAAGATCAAGTCTAAGAAGCATTGCAAGTTTCCCAGGCTAGCTCAGCATGTGAGTGGTATGTACCCTAAGCTCTGAGACACTCCACTCCCCCCCATCTCCCCACTCTCACCCCCCCACCCCCAACCCTGCCTTCAAGACGGAGAGGTATCTGTGGATTTCCGTTTGCAGCATCAATGTAACAGTGTGCTGCATCCTGATTAGTGACAATCCCAAAGGTACGATGTCTTGCGACAAAGTCCGATTATTTTATCTTTTTGCAGTTTGCTAAGACAGGCCAAATGCCTCCAAGCACTGCCTTCCTCCTAGTGCCCTGTGACTAAGCTGCACATCCAGAGGAATGCGATCTAAGCCTTCCACATTTTCCTCTGACCCAGGAGGGGCTGTACTTGTGTGCACAGTGAGAGTGCACCTGGGACATGCATTTAGCATCACATTAAAAAAAAAACCATTAAATCATGGTATACTGCCTTCATTAATCTTAAGTGACTTGGGATCTCCTGTTAAATTCAAGCACTGTCCTAAAGTCAAACGGGAGCATGCATCAAAGATTATTAAGTCTCCACGCTTAATCTAGAGATTGGAGAAACTGTTGAATGTTTATTGGGAAATGCTGGAACATTCCGGCCTGCAGCCCATCTGTCCACCTGTCTGTCTGACTCCAGAAAGCCGTGGAGTGCCTCTAAGCTTCTTTTTAAACTAGTCAGCTGGGCGGCATGTAAGCAGGTTCTGGCTCATTTGGCCGTGGCATCCACACTAGGGCACTCTCCTTGCAGGGTCTTTGGGACAATTACCTCCAGACGGAAGTTAACATGGGATCCATGTGCCCCAGAACACCCAGGGGAATGCAGATGAGGGAGAGATTGGGCTGTGACTGGTTAAGACTCTTGTCTGCCGAAGTGATGTGACTGGCTGGTTTAGTTTCTGCTCCGACTCCACTAAGTGATGAGTCCCAGCCTCAGTGGTGGCTCCTGCAGCAGGAGTGCTAATGGGGTCTTGTTTCCGTGTGGCAGGAACAGCCCCGTCCCCCCCCCCACACACACAGGTGGGTGTTGGTTGCTAAGTCAGCTCCTTACTGTAAGCCTTTTCTTCCTAGTGAATTCAGTTTCGGCCTCAGAACCCAGAGCATGTGTCCGAGGCTTCGGGAGGACTTTATGCGCCTGGTCTATGACCCGACTCAGTGAGCATCTCAGGCCTGTGAGCACTGGATTCTAAATCTGCATTTGTGTTCCTCCTCAGTGTTTCACTTCAGGCCCAGCCCTCTCTGTTTTCTGCCGACTGTATTGTGGAGAACCCGGACAAATTGCGTGTGTCCTCGTACACCATGTTTTGGGGGCTTACAAACACAATCGTCCGTGTTCTAAAGTTTTATTTATTTATTATATATGCAGTATTCTGTTTATTTATTATATATGCAGTATTCTGCCTGCACGCATGCCTGCACACCAGATGAAGGCACCAGATCTCATTATAAGATGGTTGTGAGTCATCATGTGGTTGCTGGGAATTGAACTCAGAACGTCTGGAAGAGCAGCCAGGGCTCTGAGCCATCTCTCCATCCCCCCATCCCCCAATTGTCCATGTTCTAAGACGTGAGCATGCTGGTCCTTGTCATGAGAGGATCAGACAGTCCTCTAAAGCTGAGGCAACAGGCAGGCTGCGGCGGTGTTGGGTCGGGACAGACAGGTGTGTAGGACAACAGCCTGCACAGGGTGGGAGAGGGTTGTCCCGCATGTGGACAACATGGAGCTGTGGGGCTGCGGCACACACAACGCGGGCAAGGCACGAGCCCGTGGTGGGTTCTGGGGAGACCAAACTAGATACTTCAGTAACCCAATCAGTGGATCTGAAAGTAGCAGATTTCTGACAGAGAAAGGGAAGGCAGGGAGCTGTGGAAGACGACAGGTGACACTTCCTCAGAGGGCACAGGTTACCCTTGCCAGGACTGTGCTGTCCCAGTGTTCAGAGCAGCAAGGTGTGCCTTGGGGGCCAGTGCAGTTCCAAGGCAGTAACAGCCACCCACAAGGGCATCCCTGGTCCCCCCTGCTTGGCAGGGGAGGGATGCAGAGCTCCATTCCTGGGTCGTTTAAAGTGTTGTAGGAGATGTGTGTGAGGAAACGGAAGGAGAAACTTTAATTACGGTAGTGTGGAGTCCATATCCAAAATACTGTTGTTGCCAATGCGACTCACGTGACAACACTGATGAGCTATGTAGCATTGCTTTCTTTCCCTCCGCCCCCCTGTATTAGATTCAGCATGTGGGTCCCACCTACAGCAGAGGCATTGCAGCAGCCACACGGTCTTGGCTGCTATTTTGGACATTGCATGTCTAGAATGTTTGGCTTAGGGTTCAGATGGACCTTGAGCAACCTTAAAGCTCAGTAAATCACTTTATAACCAAAGTAGAAACTGTCCTAAGATTGCATTGTCACTGAGAACATCATCTAAAGGGCAGCTATGGGGCCAAGTGTGAAGGCAAAAGACAATCAAATGCTACCGGGAACAGGTTCAGCAGCAGCGGGGGTGGCGTCCTGGCTGAAAGGAAAATGTACCAAATTTCCTATTGAGCATGCCACTATTTATTATTGTTGTTATTGTTATATTATTATTAATTACTTTGTGGTGGTGCAGAATGGACCCAGGGCTGCATGCGCGCTAACTTCACGCTTTTGAAGGGCCAAACAAAAACGTGTGCTTTCAGACCGAACTTTATATCCCTCTGGTAACAGATGCCGTTGCCTCTGTGGGACTCGTGCCCTGAGAGCTTCGTGCACGTGAAATATTAGCGGGTGCCTGCTATTTAAATATGTGTCGGGATCATGACACAGCTCTCATTTTGTGTATTTCCTCAGCACTGTGCCATTTATCATTTTGATGATGCTGGCTTAAAGAGCCGGTACCCCAGCGGATGAAAGACTGTCAGTGGACTGGGCCACTGCAGGGTTCACTTTCCAGACGGTGGGCGTGATCTCATAGTTTGTAATGGCAAATACAAGGGAAATCAAGCCCTTCTTTTAAAATGTAAAACCAAAGTTCACGTCTGGATCTTACGAAGTGGATCTAGGCCACTCTCTGCTCCCTGTGGCTGTCTGTGTCCTCTAGGTGACGTGACATTGATTACTTTACCCTTTAAACTCTGCTTGTTTTAAGTCAAGGCATCGTTCTGCTTTTTTTTTTTTTTTTTGGTTGTTGTTGTTTTTCGAAACAGGGTTTCTCTGTGTAGTCTTGTCTGTCCTGAACTCACTTTGTAGACCAGGCTGGTCTCAAATTCAACAGCAATCCACCTGCCTCTGCCTCCGGAGTGCTGGGATCAGCTTTTATGCCAAGACAAATCTTCGCTAGCAGATCTGCGCTCACCCACCCTTCCTTGATCAAGGAGCATGCACCCGGCTCTGGTGCCCACCGCCGTGGCCGTGTCGTGGCTCCCTGTGGGTGGGTGTTTCTGTTGTGGCCAGTGCATAGTAAGGGGATTTCATTCTCTGGCTCTGGTTTACTCCCTGCAGGCGTGCATTCCATAAAAGAACCATTAAAAAAAAAACTGTTAAATAAAATGTGCAAGGCTTCTCTCAACTCTAATTGCCGTATCAAGTTTTATACCTCATTTGGGGCAGTTCCTGGTGGCCAAACATTATGGAGAAGAATATCTCTTGGATTCTTAAACAAAAGAATCTCCCTCCCCCTCCCCTCCCCCCTCCCCCACATTCTAGGCCCACCGTCAAATGTCTCTTTCTGGCTGGGACATTTCATTGCCAGTCACGTAGAAGCAGACAGAAGAGCAAGGCTTTACCTGATGGATCCGTGCCTTTAAATGTAGGCATTGCACGGGCTCTCATAGCTCAGTCCCGCCTCTCTGGGTTTGTGTATTTCCTGAGACAGTATAAGCTTTTTATTGACCTGGCCTCAAACTTGCCATGTAGCCAAGGCTGGCCTTGAACCCCCATCCTCCTGTCTCCACCCTCTGTGTCCCAAGTGCGGGGGTTACTGGATACTTCACCCCATTTACGGGGTGCTGGAGATGGGGTGCAGGACTTCATGCCAAAACCTAGCCGTGGAGTAGACATCCTGAGCCCAATTTTGTGTCATCACCATGTGACAGTGGCTACTGGATTGGGGGGGGGACTTTTGGAGTCGGCTGCTTTCTGTCCTCATTGCGCTGGAGGCAGGTGGTAGGAAGGCGCTTGGTCAGCACCCATGTAGCTGACCAAATTAATTTAAAACCAAAACTGTATTGGGAAGAGCCGAGCCGCTTGGGTGACATTCAGTGCACATGTGCGAATGCAAAAACATGTGAGGTCAGTGATCTAAACACGGGGTGAACATGAGACCGTGCTGATGGAAGCATGTGTACCTCACTCGTTCTGGGAAAACCTTTCTCACTCCAGCAGCCGGAGCCCCCGCATGTCCTCGCTGTGTGGGTTTGTGTGCATCTCCGCTGTGTGTGGGCTGACAATTTGCCATGTCATCAAGGAAGACCCTGGAGCAAACTCCTCATGGGTGCTGTTCCCAGCTGAAGGGCAGCAGAGGTGACAGACCCACATTTACGGGCGTGAAAAGCCCATGATGAGCTCTTGCAGCCTGTTGTATTTAGTTAGAGTTGGAGTAATGACAGCAATGGGATTGGTTTTCCCTTCAGGCTGAGCAATGTACATGTTACAGGGATGTGTGGGTGAGGTCAGTGACATGTGACACCCAGTCAAGTCACCTCATAAAGCTTGATCATGCCTAAGCCTTTCCTGCTCCTCCATAGCTGAGTGCACAGATCGCCACCTCCGCCTTGGCGCATCTGTCTCTTCCCACTGCTCCTGCCTTCTCGAGGTGGGACCCGCCGCCCTCAACAGTTACTGTTTGTGGGGTTTTACCTGCAGTCAACACACACAGGGATGAGCAGAAACAAGCCTTCGGGGCTAATGAGATCAGGCTGCAGATCTGCTGTGCCTCTGCTTTCTGTTCCGCGTCTGGTTCTCATGGAAATTTGTGTCTGGGAATCAGAGGTTCCTGGAGCGGATTTTCTGGGGGCAGGTGCTATATTCCTTGGCCATTCCCACTGGGTGTCAGGACCCTCTGAGGGAGTGGAGGGGCCAGGGCTCTGCCTTGGAGCTGAGGAGACGACCCACCGACCGTTTAAGATGGCAGAGCATCTCAAGGCCTTCCTGGCTTTTGAGAATTATTCATAAATATGCCTAGTCTGGGGTTTTCGTGACAGAAAATGTATTCATCCCTCCATAAATCACACGTGGGACTCCCTGTGAGGTTACTTCTAGATTCTGTGGCACTCTCGTTCACAGCCTCGGGACTGCTGGTGAGCCGCCGCCGCCACTCCACTCGCTGAGACGGACACAACTTGGGATGGGGCATCGCGGGCATGGGCACGGGCACAGGCACAGGCACGGGCACGGGCACAGGCACGGGCACACTCAGAGAAGTTATGGATAAGGACAATTAAGGAAGGGATCGTGAGGGCTGGAGTTTGGTTTTTCTGGCAAAGGAAGCCATATTAAATGTTTGCCTTTGTACTGGTGAGTTAAAAATAAGAGCCCCGTGTTATATATTGGAGGAGGCGGAGGCTTCTGACATTCTTAGTAAGGGACCTTAGCTCACTCACTCGAGAACAGCAGAAATCTGTTTCCCGGGTTGCGCATGTGTCCCATGGCCCCCACGGCCCACAGCCCCCCGGGCCCCATAGCTCCCATGCCCCATGGCCCCCCACCCACCTCCAGCTCCTCCTCCCCGTCTCCTTGACTCCCCGTTTTCTCTCTTGACTCCCTTGCTTTCAGACAGTTACAGGCCAGAAACAATGGGCAGTTGCCTTTGTATTTCCAAAAGGCTCCATTAAATGCACAAAACTGGGGGCTCAGTAAAGGGCTTGCTGAGCACACATGGACTCTTAGCACCCACATAAAATCCCAGGCTGGTGGTTTGTGTCTGTAATTCTAGCACTCGGGAGGCAGAGATGAAGGATCTCTGGGCTTTTAGCCTCCTAGTTGCCCACAATCAGTGGGCCCCAGGTCCAGTAAGAGATGCTGTCTCATAAAATAAGGTGGACAGCACACCTGAGGAGCAACACCTGACATTCATCTTTGGCCTCATTGTGTATGCGCCCCTACACACACACACACACACACACACACACACACACACACACATACACATACACACATACACACTTACCCACCTATACGCACACAAGCGCACCTACACATGCACATGCACACCTACACAACAGACACACCTACACACCTACACATGCACATGTATGCACACACACATACAGACTCACACATATGCATACCTATATATGCACACACACATGCATACTAACACACATACAGACACACACATTCACACCTACCCACCTACAAATGCTCATGCACACCTACACACATATACACACTTACACACATGCATGTACACATATACAAACGAACAGGTGCACACACAACATACGTACACATACACACAAACACACACAAATGGACAAGTGCACACACAATATACATAGACACTGGCTGTGCACTTCTCAGGGTGAAAGGTGGCAGGGTGCCTTTCAAAGTGAGAGACTAGATGAGCCAAGTTGTGAAAGACTGGCCCCTAAGCCAGAGGACTCTGCTTCACGTGCTTGGTAGGTCACGTGTGGACCTGCCTTTATCTCCTGCCCTTCTCAGACGCTCCCTGGCTCGCATGGGCATCCACACGCAGGTCGTGTGGCTTGAGTGCCTCTCCGCAGCTGGATCGCATTGACTAATGTTTGCCCTCCAGTAAAAAGGGAAGCAGGCTAGAAAACAAACAACAATGAGGTAGACATGCCTGAGTTTCAGCCGAAAATCAATCTGAAGAGAAAAACACTTGGGCTGGCGTCAAGGGAAACAAAGCCTCGCCAGCACAGATTCTTATGAAAATGACCGGAGAGTCGTATTTTTATGAAAAGGCAGCTGACTCAGACGGAGGGGAACGCCGTGCGAGGCAGAGTGGAACAGCCGCCCACGCCCTGAAGCTGACAGGATCGCTTAAGTGCAGTTACTAGAAGTGACCCAAGATCCGAAAATAGGCAAGCCAGAGCAGGAGGGAGAGCGGGGCTCTCGTGACGGGAGCGTGTGTCTGAGAAGCCAGCGCAGAGCTAAGAGTCTGCCTGTATTCGGGCTTCTCCTCATCTCCCACTTCCGTAAAAGCCTCCTACCTGCTGGAAGACACCCACCAGTAAATGTGAACGCAGGAGGCATGGCCATTCTTCCAAGAATGATTGTGTATAGCTCTGGCTCTTGTGCTGTGTTTTCTGGTGGTGTCAAAAAACCTTATAATCTGAAAACACCCAATCTGACACTTTTAAGTGCTATGAAGCCACAAGTGGAAAATCCCACAGCTGACCTCATGTGTTAGGTCACAGTCCAAAAGTGTGTAAAAAGCGAGGGTGTACCAGGGAGACGGCCTCACTTGGCAAAGTGCTTTCTGTACAGGCATGAGGACCTGTTTCAACTCTCCAGCATCCATGTGAGACATTAGACATGGTTGCATGTGCTTGTGACCCTGCTGCTGGGGAGATGGCGGCGGGGACCTCCTTAGGGCCTGCTGCCCAGCCGGCTTAGCTGTATCAGTGAGCTTCAGGCATAGCGAGAGCCGCTGCCTCAAAAACCAGGACGGAGAGTGACCTGAGGAAGACACCTCTGACTTCTACGTGCATACACACGTATGGATAAGTTTTCACTGTGTGTGTGTGTGTGTGTGTGTAGTTTGAAGTCTGGTCCCACCAGAAGACACACATTTGCCTGCTATTGTAAATCAGGGCATCAGGAGGCAGCGTGCTCGTGGCTGTGGCATTGGCCAGGGTTGAGAGGAGACAAGACTGCGTCCTTGCTTCCCAGAAGTTGTGTGTCTTCTCCTGCAGCAGGTGAGACTCACAGGGTGCCTGTGCTCCCTTGCTTTTCCAGAAGGATGGTGTCACCTTCCCCGTCCACCCAGGTTTCAGTCCCCGTCCAAACTAGCAATTAAACTATCCCATAAATTCTCTATGCGAGGCAGTAAAGCCTAATTTTAGATTTCCTGTGTGCCCCAGTGTCCTGTCTGATTGCTGCCAGTTGGGCCAGAGGCCGGGCGTGAGAAGCAGGCAGCTCACAGCGTGCCACATGTCAAAGGCCTCTGCTTACGTGCTTGGGGCTCACTTCGCATTCTCTGGCTGCCTGTAGCCAGTCTTTCATTGGTTGAGGACTCTGCAGTTCACTTAGTTCTCGTGTGTGTTTCTGTGTATGGATGTATGTGTTATGTGTACATGTGTGTACGTGAGCCTGCATGTAGAGGCCAGTGGACAAGGGAGCCATGTTTATGGACCAGGAGTGGACTGTGACACTGGGAAGTGTATGCATGGCTTTTGTCCGCATATCTTGGCATGTATTTCCCTACAGTTCTCAGGAAGCTAAAATGATGTCTTTCTGATTGGTAATACGTCGTCTGTTCACCAGAAAGTTCTAGGTGGACTCAAGTCCAGCTCTAGGGAAGGAAAAGGGAGCAATGGAGGCCAAGTTGACGCACAATGGTCAGTGAGTTTGTCAGTCATGGCTGTGTAAGGGGGCCTTGGCGAGAACTCCAAGGTTCCTTCCCAGAAGCTGAACATGAAGGTTCAAAGGAGGTGGCCTGGCCTTTCTCCCGCTCACCTGGGACGGCTCTCTACCTGTACCCCTGTGCCACCGGCAGCAAACCAGAGAACGAGACAGTGACTAAAGTGAGGGGTAGGCAGCTACAGGTCTGACCCTTTGTCCCCTTGGACAGAGTTTACATGTGTCATATGCTGATGGGGCTCACTACTGCCTCCTACTGGGGACAGGCAGGTGAGTGGTGAGTCTATTGGATGGGTGCCTCGCCTCTTCCCTCCCCTCTTCAGCTGGACCCCACAAAGCCCCCTCCGGTCCAGTGGTACTCATTGGTTCAGGTGGGCTGGAATTCTGGGAGTCGCAAATTGCCGTGGTGGCTGACTTTATCTCTCTTAAAGCCACAGACACAGTGGCTGGCTTCCTGCCACTCTTGGAGTGACAGCTCCCCCTTTCTCCCTTCTGATGGTTTTGAAGGTGAGTTTAGGAGGGCAGTGGGTGGCAATATTGCCTGCGGTGTGATCTGACTATTTCCTACAGTGGGAAAGTGGTCCTTTGCTTGAGCCTTGGCAGGGAGCCATGCCCTGTGACCTCTGGGTGAGTCTGAGCGTGTCTGTGTTCTGCAGGTGTCAGCTGATGGGGTGGGAGGTGGCCTGAAATCTATACAAACCATGGCAAGTGTTGAAGACTTAAGCGTTCCTCGCTCTACACTTTTGAGCCTTAAGAGGTGGTGCCAGCAGTTCCTTTGTTTATTATGGACGTACAGGACAGGAAGATGAATAAAAATATTTAAGTTACCTCTTTCTACCCTCAGGACATAATTGCCTGTGACAAGCAATGCATTTAATTTCAGAGTAACGGTACCGTATACAATAATACATGTATACATTTACCTCTAAGTAGATACTTTGATACATTCTTATAACTCAGTTTGTCCAATAGCACAGTGTTACATATCGATGCCATTAAGTGTATTTATTTAAAAAGTTGCTTATGTGCCACGTTTACTTTCAAACTATCTAATGTCCTATTGTGTGGCCTCACAGCATAGATTTGTCCATCTGATCCAGTTTAGCCAAGTTCAGGCTCCTCCCAGTTTTCTGCTAGCCACCAGCGTCCTCAGTCTTGGGTGCAGAATGCGGGTGGGTCAGGTCCCACCCAGGCTAACTAAGTCAGGCTCTCCTGGAGATGGACCCAAAAATCAGCAGGCTCGTAAGTTTCCAGGGTTGAAAATAGCAGTAACACGCCACACTGACCTGGGACCACACATATTCTCAAAGAAAATAAACAGATGTATTTTGAAAAGTTAAGGTTGAAAAAGCACACACCTTGGGGAGAGGTTAGTATATTGTGGAGTATGGCTCTGACGCACTCGGCCTCAAGAAGCTGATTTTGTTGTATCCTGATGGAATGTCTGACATAGCATGAGGGTAGATTGGAAGGCTTTGGTGAGGCTCTCAGAGCAGCATGTGTGGAGGAGGCCTCAGCCTCCTAGGAGGCCTCCTAGTCTGAAGTGACAGCTACGACAAGATTAAAAAAAAAAAAAAAAGATTCAAGTGGTTCAAGTGGCTTTGAAGCAGCAGAGAACTATTTCTCACAGTTCCAAGATCAAGGTCCTGTCAGGCCTGGTGTCTGTTGAGTCATCTTCCTGGCTGCTAGGCGTTGCCTTCCCACTGCGTTCACATGTGTGTAGAAGTGGCGAGGCGGCTCTGTGGTTCCTTTATGGGGATGCTAGTCCCATACAGAAGGGCTCCACCCTTGTGACCTAATCACTGTGCCCTCTCCACCGTTGCCTCGACGGTGGAATACTGTCATATCAGGCATGGGCCATGTGTCCCGTTACAGTGACACGGGACAGTCCTTCAGGATCCAGGGAACACGCTGCAGACCCACCCATTCCATCACTAATTTTGTCAAGTTGCCATACAAGTTTGATCAGTTCCGTAATTCACTAATTATTTTTCTTGTGATACTTACATGTGCTTACTTGTGAGGCTCAGATGCTTCCTGGGCACTTCTCTGCCCTCCATCTTCCCAGGGGACCAAGTTTTGCAGAGCCCGCAGAACTCTGGGCTGATGCTCCTGAGGTGAGCGGAACACGTGTCCCTAAGTGGCATGTGATGCTCCTAGTCTGCTTCCCGTTTGCTCTTGATTTCTGTTAGAGAGAAGAGAAGCTAGCACATGTCTTCTACCTGCCTCCATCTTTCCAGGGTGGGTTAATATGCAGGGTGGGTTACTTAACCAAGCTGTGTAATATACTGTGATCACCCTACACACACACACACACACACACACACACACACACACACCACTTTCAGTGACTTAGTGATGTGTGGATGACCTGTCCTCCAAGCCCATTGGTAGGATCAGCATCTCTCCTCAGAGACCCAGAATGAATTCTCTCATCTCTCAGGAGTCTCTATCTCTGTCTCTCTTTGTCTCTCTGTCTGTCTGTGTGTGTCTCTATCTTTCTCCCCCCCACCCCCGTGTGTGTGTGTGTGTGTGTGTGTGTGTGTGTGTGTGTGTGTCTGTCTGTCTGTCTGTCTGTCTGTCTTTCTAGCATTGAGCTCCTAAGCGGGTGCTGTGGTGCTGGTGCTCAGCCCTTTTATGTGGTAATGCAGGTTCTGGGTGTTGAACTCAGATCTTTAAGCTTACAAAGCAAGCACTTTACTGATGGAGACCTCCATTCTGCAGTGTGTAGGGCCCCGGGAATCCAGGCTGACAGGGCCGTGTTTTCACGAGGTCACAGGCCCCCAGGACGTGAGGGCGCAGTGGCAGACCAAGGTGGGAGCCGGATGTGGGAAGAGCGTCCTGAAGCTACAGTAACTCCTTCCGCCGTAACCCCTCCAGAAATGAGGAAAAGGCCACGTGGAGTTTCTGTTCCCAGCTTTCATCTGCTCTGCACCTCCAGGTGCTCCAGCCTCACCCCCAACAAATTCCTTCAGAGGAAGAAACCAGATGTTCACTCTCGGAGCAGAGGAACTCTTTGTTCAAACACAAAGCCCAAGATGGCTCCCTCCCCCTAGTGTGTGTGTGTGTGTGGGGGGGGGGCCGCCTCCCTCACATCCTTCTTTTCTACACCTGGACGGCACAGTTCCTTTGGAGACCGAGTGACAAGTGGCTGGGCTGTTCACTAATTTCTCCTCGATAGGCCAGTGGCCAGCTGGCCCGGATGGCAGAGCTGGTGGCTGCCGAGGCCAGGCCCGCTCCAGCAGCTTGCTGCCTGCATCTCTCTGGCTTGTCTTAGTCAGAGTTTTATTGCCATGGAGAGACAGCATGACCACGGCAACTCTTATGAAGGAGAACATTCGAATGGGGCTGGCTTATGGTTCAGATTCAGAGACTTGGTCCGTTATCATCATGTTGGGAAGCAGGGCAGCATGCAGGCGGACGTGGTGCTGGAGAAGGGGCCGAGAGTTCCTAAGATGGGGGGTTCCATGTGGCCCAGGCTGGCATGCAGCTTGCTATGCAGTCCAGGCTGCTCTGAGCCCGATTTCTTGCACGTCTGCTCCCCACACGTGTGGGTCACAAGTGTGTGCCTCATATCAGGCTCTTCGTGTGTCGTTTTATTAAAGCCTATGGCTACTGTTAGGCGTTGCTTTGGTATACTTTTTATAGATTTTGACAGGCGTATTCTGACCTGCACCCTCATTACACTTTCACATAGAACAGTTGCGCCGCTGACAAGGGCCTACACTTCGCTTGCCATTCCTCTCTTTCCTTTGTGTTTGACTTTTCTCATGGCTCTATGCACTTAGAGGCCTTCTGCGTGTCGCTCTGGTCCATGAGGCTTGTTTGTTGCTCTGTGGTACTCCACTGCCTGGATGCCTGTCCTACTGAGGGGACACTTCCTGGGTTATTATGTTCCCAAGCATTTCAGAGCTGAAATGAAGTGTGGGGAGAGGAAGAGACATGGTTCCTTTCAGGACAGCCAGGGGCGTCATACAAGCCATTCAGAGATTTTGATCCTGAGTGATGAGCAAGCAGACTCCTCAGGGCAGCTGGTGATCGTACATATAAGTATGCGATACCATGTGTGTGCAAGTGTGTATTCACAGGCATATGGACACAAGTGTACATGTGTCCAGAGGCCAGAGGTAGACATTTATACTTTATACCTTATTTTCTGAGTCAGTGCCTGGGTTGGCAATTTTTATGTCAACTTGACACAAGCTAATGTCATCTGAGAGGAGGGAACCTCAATTGAGAAAATGCCTCCATCAGGCTGCAGGCAATTTTCTTAATTAGTGATTGACAGGGGAGGGTCCAGCCCATTGTGGGTGGGGCCACTCCTGGGCTGGTGGTCCTGGGTCCTATGAGAAAGCAGGCTGAGCAAGCTAGAAGAAGCAAGCGTGGTCTCTGCATCAGCTCCTGCCTCCAGGTTCCTGCCCAGCTTGAGTTTCCTGCCCTCACTGAGTTTGATGATGAGCTGTTATATGGAATTGTGGGTGAAATATACCCTTCTCTCCTGAAGTTCCTTTTGGTCATGGTGTTTTGTCACAGCAGTCGTGACCCTAAGCCAAGACAAGTTAGAATTCATATGGGAAGAGGGAAACCTCAATTGAGAAGATGCTCCCACCAGAGTGGGCTGTGGGCAACCCTGGGGTGCATTTATTTGATTGGTGATGGATGTGGGCAGGTCTAGCTCACTGTGGGCGGTGCCACCCTACACAGGTGGTCAGGGTGCTGTAAGAAAACAGACTGAGCAAGCCATGGGGAACAAGGCGGTAAGCAGCACTCTCCATGGCCTCTGCACTGCCTTGAGTTCCCACCCAGACTTCCCTCATGATGGCGCATAACCAGGAAGTGTAAGGTGGAACAACCCTTTCCTCCCCAGCTTGTTTTTGGTCATGGTGTTTTATTACAACTGTAGGAACCCTCACTGAGACAGGGTCTCTCACTGGTGCTCCAGCTCCCAAGGGAGGCTAGACTGGCTGGTCAGTGAGCTCCAGGGATTCCCCTCCCCTCCAGCCCCCACCCCCACCCCGTCCCTGCCTCCCCAGTGGGATTATTGGTGTTCACCACCGCACCAACTTTTACATGGTGCTGGGAATCAAAGTCAGGTCCTCAGACATGGCGGGTGCCTGGCTAACTGAGCCATCTGCCCACCCCAAGAGCTTCTGGTTTTCATATATTAATTGCTATTTGCTTCTGTTACCTGAATAAGCACTAATATTGATTTATTTTTAAGATCAGGCCCCTTTAAACCTGTGATTATTTACTTTGTAACTTCAAAACTGAATGCATATATGCTTGCATGCCTCCTACTGCCATGAGGTCACATTGTCACACCAACTGCAGCTGAGGTAAGTTCATGTGCAGTAAAAAGAAGCGCCCCCAAATTCATAGACTAATCCAGAGTTTAAGATTATAGCTATGAGAAATGGAGGGAGCTGCAAAAGACTCCTCCCCTCCCCCGCTCTTTCTCTTTCTCCTTTCTTCTTCTAACCTCCCACCCTTAACAACAGTCTACTTTATAGCCCAGGCTGCCCTCGAACTCACTAGGTAGCCGAAGCTGCCCTGACACTCACTCCATAGCCCAGACTGTGATCCTCCTGTCTCAGCTGAGATTACAGGTGTGAGGCACCTCCATTATAGGTGTGAGATCACAGGTGTGAG
>OU015745.1:142394871-142416843 GCA_907169655.1 Acomys percivali | reverse complement strand
GAGATTTCCCCTTCTGGATTTAATATCCTTCTTGTTGAAGATAAACTCGGATAGTCCCTCAATTAAGCGTGGATGAGCATAAACTCCGTCAGCCTTCACTGCAATGTTTCTTCAATTGACTCCATCCTTGCATAATTCTGCCCAATATGTATGTTTGTAGGTTAGCGGTTGTTTTTCTCTCTGCACTTTGAAGGGATGGTTTTATTGCCTTCTGGCATCTACTGCTGCGGAGGAGGAATCTCGGACCCATCAGATCTTTCCCTTTGTAGATAATCTCTGCTCTGTCCCAGCCACCTTCAATACTTCGCTCCGTCTTTGATGTTTCAGTTTGATATGCTGAGATGTGGATTTCATTATATTTCTTTTCCTTGAGTCCTTTTATTTTTTTAAATTCTGAAGAACCATTTCCCCACCCCCATCCTGCCCTAGTCTATTCATCATTTCTCCCCGATATCTCTTGCATACTATTTACCCATATTTTCAATATCTATACCTATCTATATACATACAGTGCGTTTATATGTACATTTATGCAATATCTCTCAGGGAGTCTTGAGAAGCATAGGGCATCTCCTGCCAGCTGATGGCTCCTTGCTTGGCCTCTGCTTTTTTTTTTTTTTTTTTTTTTTTTTTAAGATTTGCCACCAGTTTGGCTTATGGTTTTGAAAAGCTAATTTTAAAAAATTGCACATCAAGCCTTTGATCACTGCAGATCCTTTTCTGCTGTTTCAGCTCTGTCTGGTTTGAGTTTATTTTGTGCCACTTTTCTTTTTTTTTTCTTTTTCACCATTTTTAAAAATTTATTAATTCATTCATATTACATCTCAATTGTTATCCCATCCCTTGTATCCTCCCTCCCATTTTCCCCTTACTCCCCTCCCCTATGACTGTGACTGAAGGGGACCTCATCCCCCTGTATATGCTCATAGGGTATCAAATCTCTTCTTGGTACCCTGCTAACCTTCCTCTGAGTGCCGCCAGGTCTCCCCATCAAGGGGACATGGTCAAATATGGGGCACCAGAGTTGGTGTGAAAGTCAGTCCCCACTCTCCACTCATCTGTGGGGGTTTGAAGTTTACTGCATGTATTGTCCTTGGTTGGTGCCATAATTTAAGCAGAACCCCTGGGCCCAAATCTGCCCATCATAATGTTCTTCTTGTAGGTTTCTAGGACCCTCTGAATCCTTCTATTTCCCCATTCTCCCATGCTGCGCTCACCTAGAGTCCCAATAGGATGTCCTCACATCTATCCCACTTTCAAGTGACACCACATGCTGGCGAGGATGTGGAGAGAGAGGAACACTCCTTCATTGCTGGTGGGAATACAGTCTAGTGCAACCACTTTGGAAATCTATCTGGCATTATCTCAGAAAACTGGGAATAGGGCTTCCTCAGGACCCAGCTATTCCACTCCTTGGAATATACCCAGAAAATGCTCCAGCACACAACAGGGACATATGCTGAACCATGTTCATAGCAGCCTCATAATAGCCAGATCATGGAAATAGCCTACATGTCCCTCAGTAGAGGAATGGATAAAGAAACTGTGGTACAGTTACACTATGGAATACTACTAGCTATTAAAAACAAGAAATTCCCGAAATTTGTGGACAAATGGATTGAACTAGAAATGATCAAAGTGAGTCAGTTAACCCAGAAGCAGAAAGACTCAAATTGTATATACTCACTTATAACTGGACACTAGCCCAAGGGCATGTCCCATGAAAGTTTTATTTTGTTTTTTAATAGCCACTTTTGGTCTGATTTTTCTGCAATACTTGGGTTCAAAAACCCCTTCGGCAGATACTAAGATTGATTTATTCTAATTTTTCCTTTATGTTCATATAATCTTTAGCCAGTTACATGGGGATTTTTTCCCCTCTCTTCTTAATATACTAGCTAACGTGCAGAGATGAAGGTTTCTATGTTGACTTCTGGTAGATCCCGGGGGGGGGGGGGCTTGGATGGTGGTGGGTGACCTGTTTGCCTATCGACTGGTTGCTCAATATGCTGGTTTATCTATTTGTTGTTCGCTTGACGGGTGCATCTGTCAGTCTCTCTGCCTGCCTGTCATCTGCCATCAGCTGAGTGGTCCATTTCTTAATCTAGTTTTGTCTGGGCTCATATAGACTATACAGGCAATAAAAGAATGGCTCAGGTTTCTTCCACAAGGCTGTTTCCTACTTAGAGTGGTGCTAGTGCACGTGCAGTTTACTTTTGGTGTATGGGGAGCACATGTTACAGTGCGCACGTGGAGGTCATACAACAGCTTCATGGCATGAGTTCAGAGTGACTTTGATTCTGGATGCTGGGGGCTTCTCCCAGGGCCTGTGGGTGGTGGGGGCTGGGTTGCTCTCTAGCACCTCTGTGCCTTATTTTCTCACGTGAGCCTGCTGTGTGGAGTGCCTGGGTTCTCCTGATTACACTCCTGGGTGGGTGCAGGGCCAGAAAGAGCTTTCATCGAGAGAAGTCATTGTTAAGCATCTCATTATACAACAGTGGATACAGCGCCTCGCAAAGATCATCTTCCTTATGCACTTTTCCATTCTTGGTATTAAAAACACTAGGATAGTATCAGTTGATTTCATTTTTTAAAAATTTGTAATTACACCACTCCCCTCCCTTTCCCACCTCCAGCCTCACCCATGTCTCCCCAGCTCCCTCTCAAATTCATGGCTTACTTTAATTATTATCGCTGCACTTATAAGTAAATGAAAGTGCTGAGTCTCTTTAGTGTTGTTTATATACATATGCTTTCAGGGCTGACCACCTCGGTACTGGATACTAACCCATGACCTCTCGGCGACACAGATCCCTAAATAATAAGACTGAGCAGTGACGTCACAGCTGACCTGCGCTAAGGGGTGGGCTGGCCTCGCAGAGCCCCATGCCCGTGACGAGCTTCAGGCAGTTCACTTTAGAAACTGTTTTCTTTCCTTAGCTGCAGCCTCATTTTCCAGTCTAGGCCGGCAGTGGACTCTTCCATCTCCCCAGGGCTAGCGTGGTGGGTCAGCACCACCATGGCCAGACCAGTGGCGTGCTGAGAGTTTAAGATATGTGGAGACACTTTTGGGCATGAGAGAACAAGAACTGTGCCATCCACCTGGGGGGAACTAGAAATTCCGCAGTCACGTATGCCTGTGGTTGTGCTGGGGTGGGAAGCGTGTCTCCTGCGCGCTGGGGGCTGTTTTAAAGGGAACTGGCTGTGTCCTTGGTGAGGTTTGAGAGCGAGAGATGTAAGATAGCCCTAAGGACACTCCCTGACCACACCGAGACTCCACAAGGGAACAGATAGGTCATAATTGTGGAGAATGAGGCTGATAAAGCTACATTGGGGATTTTTAAATTGACGCTGTTCCTGCTGGTCATGTCAGGAAGGTGTCCTGTGTGTCTGAACACATTCTTCAGGGTCAAGCACGAGTGTGTGGACCAAGTCAGTGCTCACACAGGACACAAACATAATACTCACAGCTGATAAATATATTGCCAAGAGCTAATGCTTACCTGAAGCGTTGGGAAGACATACTATAATGGCTACAGACAGAAATATGCATGATTTGTAGCATTTTTTTTTGTTTTCTGATATATTCATTATAATAACATACAGTTGCCCAAGATATTTTTTTAATATTTTATTACATTTATTTATGTGTGTGTTTATGGGTGTGAGTGTGTGTGTGTCTATATGTGTGTGTGTGTCTGTCTGACCTTATGTGTCAGTGTATGTTTATGGGTGTGTATGTGTGTATGGTTGTATATGTGTGTGTGTGTATGCTTGTGTATGGGCCTATGTTTATGAGTATATGTGTCTGCGTGCTTTTTCGTGTCTCTGTGGTTATGGGTGTGTATAGGTGTGTGGTTATGAGTGTGTGCGTGTATATGTGGATATGGGTGTGTGTGTTTGTGGGTGTGTGTTTATGTGTGTGCACATGTATGTATTTATGTGTGTGTGGTTACAGGTGTGTATGGGTGTGTGGTTATGGGTATGGGTATGTGTGTGTGTGTTGGGTTGAGTGCCACGGTGTGTACATGGAGGTCAGGGGACTATTTGCAGGAGTAGGCTTTCTTCTTCCATGTCGGTCCTGGGAACCAAACTCAGATTGTCCATCTTGGCAGCAACACCTTTATCCCATGAGCCATCTTAACATCCCCTGAGACTTCTTTTAACTCAAAGAATACTATGGAAACATTAAAAACAAGTTTGTTTATTAGAACACCATTTTTTCTTATTTTTTTATTTAATTAATTAATTCATATTACATTTCAATTGTTATCCCATCACTTGTATCCTCCCATTCCTCCTTCCCTCCCGCTTTCACCCTATTCCCTTCCCCTATGACTGTGACTGAGGGAGACCTCTTCCCCCTGTATATGCTCAGAGGGCATCAAGTCTCTTCTTGGTAGTCTGCTATCCTTCCTCTGAGTGCCACCAGGCCTCCCCATCCAGGGGACGTGGTCAAATATGGGGCACCAGAGTTGGTGTGAAAGTCAGTCCCCACTCTCCACTCAGCTGTGGAGAATGTCCTGTCCATTGGCTAGATCTGGGTAGGGGTTCGATGTTTACTGCACGTATTGTCCTTGGCTGGTCCAGTAGTTTGAGCAGGACCCCTGGGCCCAGATCTGCCTGTCACAGTGTTCTTCTTGTAGGTTTCTAGGACCTTCTGGATCCTTCTATTTCCCCATTCTCCCATGCTTCTCTCACCTAGAGTCCCAGTAGGATGTACATCTTTTAATATGTCGATGCAACTATGTTACTTTGCGTTTGATAATGGGCTTATAGTTATCTGTCCTACTAATCACATTGTATATAATATTTTGTGATTTTTTTTTTCATTTTTGGCTATTCGTCTTGTGATAGTTGTTTCCTTGTACCTAATGAAAGTATATAATTTTCTAGATACTCCAGAATGGAGACACATTGTTAAAATATAAAGCTAATACAGAATTTTGAATGGAAGGAAATGGAGTGGCTAATTTAATACATTTAATAAAGCAAAAAGGGAAAGATGCTATTCTCTAGCCTCAGTGTTTTAGCAAGTAAAGGCCATTTTCATTTAAAAATATGTGTTTCCCCCTTTTCTTTTTCCTTTATATTAGTTCTTTGAGAATTTCCTACAATGCTTTGTGCTTATATTCCTCCCTCCCCCAACTCTTCCCAGATCTGTCCATCCTTCCATACGCACCCCAAATTTGTGTCCTTTTCAAAAACCCACTAAGTACAATTTCTGGTGGGTCACATGCTGTAAGATGTGTGTCCTTAGCCAGAGTGTGCTCAGCCCACCATGGGCCACACCCTTAAGGAAACCGACTCTCCCTCCCCCAGAGGCTGTCAGTGCCAAGAGCTCCTTAGCTAAGAGTGTGACTTCATGCTATGCGGTGCCACCTCTGCATGCTGGGATTTAGTCTGGCCTGAGCCTTCGCAGGCAGGCCTCGTGCGTCCTGTTCAGCTTCCTGCCCTGCAGTGTCCAGAAAGCGCTGCTTCCTGTAGGCCCAGCCATTGCTGCTGTCTCTGACTCTTGCAGGCTTCCCACAGCCTGTTATGCAGGGAACCCTGAGCCTTGGGAGGAGGGAGTGTGGTGTGGATGTGTTTAGGGACCAGCGTTCTGCTATCTCTTATTTATTCCTCTTGATGACTTGTAGGTCTCTGTGTTATTCCACTACAGAAGGAAATGTCTCTGAGGAGGGTTAGACAATGCACTGACCGCCAGAAGTCAGTTTAATACCGTGTCCTTGTAGCAAAGCAGGAGCAGTAGACGCTTGCCCGGGGGCCATGATCTGTCTAGCCACATAACTGGTGCTAGGAATGAGTTTCAACTTGTGGAGCTGGGCCTTAGCGCCAATCAGGAAACAGTTGGTTGCTGCAGTGATGTTTGTGTCCCTGTCGCACCAGTTGACATATCTGGCCAGGCTGGCCACCGTTGTAGCTCGCGGAGTTCGCACCGGTGCAGGGCTGGTGTTTAGTTGTTTCCCCTGGTGGCACCTATACCTGGTCAGTAGAGAGAAGCTTCCAGGCCAGTGCCAGCTTGGTTCCTTCATGCTCCTCAGACACGTAGGGACTCCAGGAGTTAGGTCTCACCATCAGTAACTGAGAGCAGCGGCAGTGACCTGCAGTGGTTTGCGTTCCTCTCGGCACTCTTATTTTCTGAGAACCCACACAAAAAACAGCCAGCTAAGCTGTAGTTACTCAACCTGAATTCTAGAGCTCTTCTGTAATCCTTCCCAGAACAGCATACTCAGATCTGTCACAGCAATACTCCGTGACCCGGTACCAATTTCTGTCCTGGTTCACTATGATAAACACTATGGCCAAAAGAAAATTGGGAGGCAGGGGAGGGTTGATTTCATCGTATAATTCTCTAGGTCACACTCTGTCATGGAGGGGAGTTAGGGTTAAAGCAGGAACCTGGAGGCAGAACTGACGCGGAGGCCAAGGTAGAATGCTGCTTTCTGACTTGCTCCCTGCGGCTGGCTCAGCCTAACTTCTCATAGCACCCAGCACCACCAGCCCAGCAGTAGCAGCACCCATGACGGCCTGGGCCTTCTCACACCAACCATTAATGAAGAAAATGCGCCACAGACTTGACTACGGGCAGATCTGATGGAGGCCTTCCCTCAATTAAGGTTCCAATCCAGCCTAGCTCCAGGCTCAGGGGCCGGGCTCTCTCTCTAGGAAGAAAGTGTGTGTTGGAGCAGGCTATGTGCAGCCATCCCCAGCGGCTCTTTGGTCTCTGTGTCCTGCAGTGCTATGGCATGGACAACAACGTGGCTTCTGCATTGGGTTTTGGGGACTTGTACATCAAATACTCTTATATCTGCCCAGCCCTCTTCCATATGTGTTTTTTTCCCCCAGTGTAGTTTGTCCTTCATTTCTCAGACAATTGCAATTCAATACTGGAACCTATTATAAATTTATTTATTATCTATTTATTTTGAGGTCTTCCATTCATTTCTCAGACAATTGCAATTCAATAATGGAACCTATTATAATTTTATTTATTTGTTTGTTTATCTACTTATTTATTTTGAGATGTTCCACAAGATCTTCGAGTCCAGAGTGATTTCATAGTTTTGCTCGGTTACTGGTTGCTCACAGACCTTAACATAAGAGCCTCCTGTGCTCTCAGGGGTTCAAACATTACCTCAGAGAGCCTTGAGGGAGAAAGACACACACTCCCACACATTTAAGCACGGCTGTTGGAGAGGCTGCTGGCTCACACTGCTGCTCACAAAATAGGGAAGGAGGTTTGATGTCTGAGACTTAAAGTGCCATTCATGCGTCAGTGTGACTCTGCGCTCACCACCCTCGACGATTAAAGCCATGTTTGTCATAAGCCGCTCGGTTTTAAAAAGCTGAGTGTTTATACAGCTGCTCTTGAATAAAAAAACCAAAACAAACACAAACACAAATAAAACAAAACAAAAAAACCCCCTTATATTTCCAATTAAAGTATTCAAAGTTAAAAACAAAAATTAACACAAGAAGTCATCTCATGCCATGTGCAAAGAAGTAGGCAAAGTTAAAAAAGAAAGGCAAGAGGTGGGTCTGAGACACTAGTCAGGAAGGCTTCCCCCATTCAAGGGGCCTCCTGGGGCTTTGAGCACGCCCACTTTTCCACATCCCATGTGACAAATGTATTTAAAGTCGCTTCAGAGGTTCCTTACTAGGAGACAGAGTGGTGAGCTGAAGCACAGCGCACGCACCTTTTCTTACGTGGTAGCCGTGAAAAGAGAAAACAGAGCTGGGCACACGGCTCGGCTGGTAAAGTATGTGGGGCTGCATGATGCACAGTCTGTGATCCCAGTGTTGGGGAGATGGTGGGGGGTTGGGGGAGTGGGGGGTAGGGGGGTGGGTCCCAGAGCTCTAGGCTCAGTGAGAGATCCTGTCTCAAAAAATAGGGCAAGGAAGTGGCTGTTGGCCTGTGGCTTCTACATGCAAAGACAGGCACATCCAGAGATGCTTACCCACATATGGGGACACACACACACACACACACACACACACACACACACACACACACACACGGGGGGGGGGGCGGGGCGGAATATATCCCAGTGCCTCACCAGCGCCAACAATTAAAGCCAACATTTATCAGAGTTCACTTGACCTTGTAAGGCTAGAGAGATGAATTGGTGGCTCAGAGCATCTCTAACAGCAGACTGAAGATTGATTCCCAGGACCCCCATTCCCAGCCACCTGTAGTTACCATTCCAGGGGATCCGAAGCCCTCTTCTGGCTTCTGCACACACCCAGGCGAATACACACGTACACATACACAATAAATAAATCTTAAAGAAAAACATTTAAAAGAATAAGAAGCAAATATGAGGGTGAGTTCTCCACGTTGACTCCTCGTAGAGCATGGCAAGGGAAAGAGAAACTTAAGGAATCAGGACTCCTGAGAGTTAGGTATGGGGGTCCCTCTCCTTTAGGACAGGTGCTTGCCACCGAGGAGATGGTTCAGTGGACAAAGTGCGTACCAGGAAAACATATGCATCGGAGGTCAGACTCCCAGAACCTGTTGGAGCCGGCCAGGCATGGTAGCCACCTGCAGTTTCACACTCAGAAGTCACAGACAGGATTCCTGAGGCCAGCTGAGTAGCAAGGCTAGCTGGAACTGCTGGCCTCTGGGTTTGATCAGTCAAAGAAGGCACTCGATGTCAGCTTTGGGCCTCTAGAAGCATATACATACGCACGTACGTCTGTCCACATACCTGTGCCCGCCTGCCCACACACCTGTGCCCGCCTGCCCACACACCTGTGCCCGCCTGCCCACACACCTGTGCCCAGCTGCCCACAGGCAAAAATATGCGCAGACATAATATACCATATGGCCATACTTATGAAAAACAAAAGAAACAACATTTGCTTGTGATTCCAATCTATCCATATGATTTTTTTTTTTTTTACTCTGCAGAATATGTTTGTTAAGATAACATGAGCCAGGCCTAGTGGCTTATGCCTATTAATCTCAAGCACTTGAGAAGTGGAGGCAGGGATAGATGTCAAGAGTCTAAGGCTAGTCTGGACTACACAGTAAGAACTTCTCTCCAAAATTAAAAAAATAAATTATGGTACTGGATCAATTCATAGTTAACTTGGCATGCCCTTGCCACCGGCTGAGCTGCTTTTGATTTTCGTTTGGTTCTGTGAAGCCTCTTAGGTATTTTGGGAAGCACAGCTGAGGTGTAACTGCGCTTTTGATTGTTCCTGTCACTGGGGCTGAAGCGTGTCTGGATTCCTGCCCTGTGTGGCTGTTGGACTCTTACCTGGACGGGTGGGGAATGTGTCTTGCTGTCTCCGTCCTGCAACTCAGCGGCTCCTTCCATCTTAAGACATTCATCACTCCCGACAGTAAGAGCTGGGAGCCTCTACGCTCATAACCACAGAGACAGAAACCCAGCCTGGCCTCCATCACTTCTGAGTCACTGGCGGTGGACATAGGGACCACATGCAAACCCAGACCTTCCCTGGATGTCCAAAGAGCTAAATTAGGGTTTTGAAATTCCCTGAAGTCTCAAGTTAACACCTCAGTGAGTTACTTATAAAATGCACCCTGTGCATATGGTCCAAAATATTAAAACAAAAATACGCAAAGCAGGCAAAGACCCCTTGGCACCCACATGCCAGACACAGGCTCAATTGCTTGAGTCTACTTCCAGCTGGCCCTGTGATGCCACACATAGGAAACTTTTGCTTATCAAAGCTCCCAGTCAGAAGAAACGGAGTCTGCTGTCTTGCCTTCCACTCAGCTTCAGCACAGGAGGAAGTTGATGTGAGATTGGGTCCCACTGACTGGTCGTGCAAGGAAGCTGCCATATGGGGCCATTTCTGTATCTCTCGTGGGTGTCATTGCATTCAGGGATACGTGGAGGAAATGTTCTTCCTATGGGACAGCTGTAACTCCAAGACACTGGGTTGGGTGGGATTCACCTGCCTCTGGAGGCTTTTGAGGTGGAAAATGGTGTCTCCTTGGATGCGTCAGACTTTGTAACTGGGCACTTCTTCCAGTCCCTGGTCTGTAAGCACACGCTGATCTGTCTGTTTTGAGACCCAGCCATGCCCACAGACAGACACCAACACTGGCTGCTTTACCAGCCCATGATAAGCCCTAGGGAGCAAGAAGGACAAGGAGAGAGGGGTAGCTGGGAGCCGACCTGGGTCACCAGTTCTCACAGACCATCGAAGACTCTTTCCATTGGCACTGTGGTTCTGACCCTGGGGCTACAGCCTGCTCAGCCTTGCTGTCTTTTCTCCTTTTGTTCCTGTCTGTCTTGCTATGAAGAGTTGGGCTATGGCGAACCCTTGGCTATGTGAGTTCTAGCCTCCTCCCACTGTGTAGCTGTGTGTGGCTGGTATCCCCACTGTGGCTGTCACACACTTTGCTTTATGAGCTACAGCCCAGATGCAAGCTTCTCCCTTCTGGTGCACTGTTCGGGTCCAGCAATGCTTAACTCCCTGCCCCAAGTCTTCTCAGGGGCCAAACTTGTGTCATATCATCTGGAGACTGATGGACAGCTGAATTATGGGAAATCTGTATAAACCTGGTGCATACCTGAAAAACAGAGAAAGAGAGAGAGAGAGAGAGAGACAGAGAGAGAGAGAGAGACAGAAAGAGACACAGAGACAGAGAGACAGAGAGAGACCCCAACAGCAAGCCCCCACCCCAACATCTATGAAGAGTATTTGTGGTGAGGCTCATAATTCTTATTTTAAATATTAAAATATTAAATATTCCTTAAATATTAAGGAAGACTTGTAAATCTCTTTAAAGATTTATTTATTTATTATTATGTATACAGTGCTCTGCTACAGGCCAGAAGAGGGCATCAGATCACATTACAGATGGTCATGAGCCACCATGTAGGTGCTGGGAATTGAACTCAGGACCTCTGGAAGAACAATCAGTGCTCTTAACCTCTGAGCCATCTCTCCAGCCCGAGACTTGTCAATCTCTTATTTCCAAATTGTGTTATTTCAGTGAGACCATTTCTTTAAAAAAAAAAAAAAAGATTTAATTATTTTGTTTTAGGAGTATTTTGCCTGCATATATGTATATGTGTGTACCACACGTGTGCAGTGCCCACAGAAGCTGGAGGAGAGCATTGGATGCCCTGGAACTGGGGCTACACATGGCTGTGAGCTGTCATGCGGGTGCTGAGAACTAAACCCGAGTCCTCCGGAAGAGCAGCCAGTGCTCTTAAACATGGAGCCAAATCTCCAACCCCAAAAGAGCATCTTTTTAAAAAAGAGGGCAGGGAGAGAGAGACAGACAGACAGAGAGTACACAAGCATAACTTCCATCACGTGCCCCAGTGACCCACTTCTGCCAGCTGGGCCTGGCCTCCTGAATTTTCCCCCACGTCCCAAAGCACCACCACCAGGCAGAGTCCAAGCCTTCAGCGTGTGAGCCTGTGTGGGGAGCGCGTCATACCCAGGGCACGAGCGAGTTTCATGGCTCCTAAGTTGTCTTGTGGGGGTTGAGTTCTCTTTCTTACCCACAGCTGACAGCTACTTATGAATATTCATGCTGCCGACACATGGGGCACAGAAAATCTGCATGACGGGCTTTTGGGCTAAGATTTTTGAGAGATGAGGAGATGGCTTATTCCTGCCCCATCCAGGCTGCTTGGACAAATTAAATTCTGCCTCTAGAGGGTCAGCCATGTTTGCCTTTGACCATTTCCAGGGGGCTTTTCCATCGTCTCCCCGCGGCCAGTTGAGCTCTAGGGATGGTATCGGCAGGGCTAGCCCGAGGCACACTGGCCTCTGCTGCCCACAGATGCTGGCCAGGCATAGCTGGGCTGGGGTGGGCGTTCACACCCGGGCGTTCATACCCATCCTCCGTTCCTTTGGCAGTGGCAGATGTGTGTTTGGAGCTCTTCAGTCTGCCTTGCACAATTCTCTGTCTTTTTTACTTTTGCACCCTGACCAGGCCAGCTGTTACCTCATGAGGCTGGTAGCATGCCTCTCTCTGGCAAAGCTCCGTCCACTGGATTTTGTGACATCTTTTTGGATCCATTGTAGCTCCTCAGCTGTGTTATGGATAATTTATATTGTCAGATAAATACCCTTAGGATAAGTGAAATATTAATAAATCTATTATACTGATTTAAAAATACTCTTTGCACATATTCAATAGAATCCTCTCTGGGCTTTTACTTTGGTCTTGAAATCAGGCCCAGCACCATCTTCATCATAAATAAGTCGAGCCATTCTTCCAGCCCAGAGGTTTTGGCAGGAACACACAGCATAGTATAGCCCAGTGTAAGAAATCTTAGCCCATGATTTCAAAATTCGTATTCCCTTCGCAACAATTGGAAATGAAATACTGCTCTAACCACTGTCTATGGAAAATAGTTAACTAGGCAATAATCCGTATTGGCTTTGGGGTTTGGAGAAAAGGGAATTTGGAAACAGCTTTGTACACGGATGGTTTTCACAGCCTTGTGGAACGTCATCTGATGCCACCACCCTCCCCGTGCTGTGGAACTCCGGGGCAGAAGATGAGAGCAATACTCATCTACCTGATGTTAAAAGTAACTGTGACCATGCAGGAGGCGTCGGAATGCGCTCAGGGTTACGAAATGATAATTTTTGGTTTTGAGAGCCTGGGAAACACACAAAATTTGAAGTAAGAAGAGGGAGGCATCTCTTAGTGAACATGGATACACTTTTTCAAAAAAGTTTCCTATTACAAAGAAATAAAATTATAAGGAGTTTAGCAGGAAAACAAGAGCCCCTCATGGTTTGCTTTGGAAAGCCCAGCACTGGTTTGTTACCTTTTGACGTGTGTCCTGCCTGCTCCTCCCCTACCCCTTCCTTCTCTCTTCCTTCTCTTCCTTCTGAGAGGTTATGTGAGTTTCGCATCCTGGCCCTGCCCATCAGCAGTATGTTGGTTGTGACATCTGGACTACTGAAGCGAATGTCTGGGCACATGCAGGCCGGGACGCTTTGGATGCAGTTGGCTGGGGCCTTCCTCAGGGGAGTGGGAGGAGACAGTGTTGCCAATGGCAAGTGATGATTTTGGTATAACACCCAAGCCACTTTCTAATATGAAAGTGTTTTTTAAAACTGGAATAGACTCCATTTTCAATTTTCTGCAGACATGATTCCACTAAAATAAATATAATATTCATTAATGGGGTGTTTTCCTTGGAAAGTTGTAAAAAATACAGGTATTCCTGTATATCAAAAGAAAAGATGTTAAATTTTAGATTTGCTTGCCAGGATATTCTTTTTTTTTTTCTTTTTAGCTTGATTTTCTAATCATAACAAGAAAATAAAAAACAAACAATCAACAACAACAACAACCTCCCCAAAAACTTTTCTATTATTTAGAAATTGGGAGAGTTGCTTTTTTCTCTGGACTAAAGCCGTTGTTTAATGATCGTCTGTGGGATGATTTTATTTCGTATGTGCATGCATGGTTCTGTACATCTCTCTGTTCCCTCCCTCTTCACAGGATGTCATATGAATTGTGGTTCTCTGTTTTGAGCAGAGAATATACTAGAAGAATGACCTAGGAAGCCACTGGTATCAGTGCTGGGGCTCTGAAAAATGGCGATAGTGAATAGACGCCTTCTGTGCTAGAGCCTGTTTGCCGAAGATTCCCACCTCAGTCCCTCCTCCATTTTATTACCAAATTTTCCTTCTTAGCACCAATTTCCCTCAAAAGAGTAGAATGTCTCCCCCATCCTGAGGGAAGGATTCCAAGTACCCTCTTTTCAGGATAATTTAAAATAATGTTTTAAGAAATAAATTTTGTCATTAACTATGCAGGTGATCTTATTCATATTTGGTAAAATAAGGTTTAAAGTTTGAAATTTAATTTTAGGTTATTCCAGTGTCTTCGGTGATCTCAAAAAAAGCTGTGTTGGCCAAGAGCAGGGCAAATGACTTCCAGAGAAAGAAGATGGCGGAACCAAGGACAATTAAAGGTAAACATTAAAACCTATGGCATACATAAATAAGCCCACCCCTCTGGTGTGGTCTGGGCACAGCTCATCACTCTAAGGTCAGTTTAATCTCCAGAGTGTGTTGTTAGTGGCACTGAGAGGTGGGGACATCTGCATGTGGTGTTTAGGGGCGGGGTCTCTAGGGAGTGGCAGACCTCCCTGACTCAGTCCTGGAGGTTTTATAAGGATGAGGTGAGAGACTGACAACAGACACTGTATGGTGTCACAGAAAAGGCCCGAGGACCCCTTAGCAGGGACTATGACATCGCTATGGTCTACAAAAGGTGCGCACCAGCACCAGAGGAGGGTTCAGGCCAGAGGGAACTAAGGCGGTGGCTGGAGGAGGGGCTTGGAAGACGTCAGGACTAACAGCGACAACTCCGAAATCCGAAGTGTGGGAAGGAACGGTGCTGGGACAGGCCTATGGTTTGGGGAAAGTACTGTTTCTTCGAGGCAGGGTCTCTCAGTTGAGCACACTTCGCTCACACAGCTGGTCTAGCTAAGCAGCCTGCTCGGGGGACCCTTCCTTCTGCCCTCTGGAATCACAGGGGTAATTATCCACCAAACTCATTTGGAATATATGTGGAGTCTGGGGATCTGAACTCCAGACTTCATGCCCACATGTGCATCAAGCATCCTAACCTCAGCCCTGCTGTTTCCTTTTCTTTATAAGAAGAATATGTATACTGGGTGAGTTGATACTTTTAATTTCGTTCTTTACATAAAGCTCCTACCTCTAACCACAAACTCCTGGGAACTGGTAGTTAGAACTTGTGTGTGTGTGTGTGTGTGTGTGTGTGTGTGTGTGTGTGTATGTGTGTGTGTGTGTGTGTGTATGTGTGTGTGTGTGTGACACAAGTCCAATCCCAGCAGTGGGCATATTTATCATTTACAAAGATAAGCCCTGTCTTCCAAAGATACTCCCAGATTTCAATGAAGACACAGCACATACTGAGATTCTCGCTCTTCCCTCTCTCCCCCCCCTCTTCCCCCCACCCCCCCAATGTGGTGGGAGCTTCCGTTACTGTGTGAGACAAAACAAAAGGCTGAGACACTGAACTTCAATAGAAGAAAGATTGATTTGGCTCAGGGATTTGGAGGTTTGAGCCGTGTTAGCTGGCCCCGTGAGGTCCAGTGCATCATGGGAGCAAGTGGTAGAGGAGGCTGCTCATGTTACAGTTGCCAGAAAACAAATGATGAGATGGGGGGGGGACAGGGGCCTCACTATCACCTTCAGCAGCACGTTGGCCCTTCTGAAGGCTGGCTCCTCGACTTCCCGCTGGTGTCCCGGGCTGTGGACCCAGCCTTCGACCCATGGTCTACCCACAGTACCCGCTTATCTCTGGGCAGGTGCCGGTGTGTGAACTAGAGCAGGCGCAGGCAGCACAGAGTTAAGCTGGCTTTCTCTACACTTGCACAAGCTGGAGAGGGGATGCCCACTTAGCTGTGGCCCCCAGGGGTCTTCTGCCTCCCACTCCCTCATATTCTTGGGATCCTAGCCTAGGACTAGTGGGTGCTGATGCCCCGGGCAGGAGTCAGGCACCAGCAGTTTTTATGCAAGAGTGTTGTGAATAAGGACAGACATGCCTGCTCCTCCCTCACCCAGAGCACGTGCACCTGCGCCAGCTCTGTCAGAGGCTTCCGAGCCTTTTTGCTGTGGACCCCTTTGTCTAAATTATTTTCACTTAATGACTCGTTAGCTTAAAATTGAAAAAAAAATTGACAAAGGGCCCTTACAAAAAAGTAGCAGATTATATATCATGTTTCTTCATGTAACAACATTTTATTCTCTCAGAATCATCTACTTGGAGGTATTTTTACTTTTTTCTCTCACACACGCATTTGTGTGGTGTATGCATGTGTGCGAGTGCACATGTTCATGTGTGTGCATGCACGTGGAGGATTGAAGTTGATGTTGGGTCCCTTTCCAATTCATGAGGGCGGGTCTCTCAGCTGGGCCCAGAGCTTTCTGACTAGTCAGCAGACTTTAGGGGTCACCTCTCTGTCTTCTAAGCACAGAATCTACAAGCGGGCTACCACACCAGCTCGGCATTTATGTGGGTTCTTCTGAGCTCCAGATGGCGTGCTTGGGAGGTAGGAACTTCAACCCCTGATCCATGGCCCCCAGTCTGATTTTTCCTTTCCTCACGCCACTGGTGCCTTCCCAGTAGATGCTGTGTGCCTGCATCCTGACAGACTTCACAGGCTTATTCTACCATCCCCCAAGAGCCTGGAATGGTGCATGGAGGAGGCTCAGCTTAGATAGCAGCCAGTCAGGGTAGATTGCAGCCAAGTCTCACAGCTATACTGATGCCGATTGCCAGAGGCTGTTTGCTTTGTTTATTTCCGGACACTAAACAAACTGTGTTTCTGACAGCACAGCCCTGTTATCTAATACCCTGACACTAACTGAGAATCTGACTGTTCAGTTCGCTGCCACCAACTACCTGGAGTTAGCATCCAACGCCACCACACGGGCCTTCATTTCAGACACACGGCCCACCCTTGGTTACTACATCCTGAGGTACCCATGAACTCACTTTTGCTTTCAGTAATTTATGAGATGACTCCCTAGAACTCAAGAGAGTGAGGAACCACTACAGTGGGTTAGGGCGGTTACCCATGGTAAGCTGATGAGGATACGCACCTGGCGATTCTGAAAGGATTTAACACCTGGTAGAACGCCTTCAGGGCGTCGTGTGTTCCTCAGCCCACATCTGTCTGTAACAGTTTCCTTTGAGACTGATACGTTCTATCCAGATGTTTACCTTCTTTGACCGGAACATAAAGAGTTCAAAATAGCTTCAGGAAGTCCCTGAAACTGACCAGATTCTCTATTGCCTCCCTGTGGGACGAATCAATAAAACCTGAAAGTCCCGCTCAGATATGTCACACTGCAAAGACTCCTGAGACCAGACCAGCTGCTCAGAAGAAGCAGAAACCAGAAACCAGCTGAGCTGCCTGGAAGAGGTTTAGGCCAGCTTTAGTCACTTGTAAAGGACACTCTCCAACCTGCTGAGGTGCCTGCAGGCTGTGCAGTGTGCTCCAGGTTCTCAGCTTTTGTGACCCATGCTGGGGTGGGCTTTGCTGAGATAGCTGCCCTTGGGTCATTTTTACTCCTATAATTAAACCCTTTACCCATCATATTCCTGTAAGTAACCTGTGGGCGCTTGAATGAGCATGCCTCCCTGCCCTTCAGGCTCATATACTTAAATACTTAGTCACCAGGGAGTGGCGCTATTGAAAGGACTAGGAGGTGTGTCTTTGTGGGAGGAACTGTGTCACAGGGGTTGGGCTTTGAGATTTCCCACGCCCATGTCCAGAAGCCCAGTGCCACTTTCTTTCCAGTGGACTGTGGTGTTATCTGTACATTGCTCTGCCCTGGGCTCCCTAACTGGGATGAGTAGACGTGTGTGTTGAGTCTCCCCAGGAAAAGTTTTACCACACAACAGCATCTCTTGAGTGTTACCAGTAGTTTCCACAGAACTTTCTCATTAGGTAGTCATGGCTGGTCAGCTCACAAAACATTGCTTTGCCCCATCTCCGTACTCCTATGCTATCCAAGAGGTTGCGGAGAGAGTACAGGTTTAAAACAGTAATCAGGGTTTGATTTTTCTGGGAACCAGTTTCCAACCTAAAGCTATGACCAGGCCCATCACAGGTCATTAATTTAGGACAAAAAAAAATGCTCATTTCTTAGAGAATCCCAACATTTGGATGGGGGGGGGGGGTGTGTCTCCAAGCCATGAATCAGGGAAAAAGACCTAGTGCGTTCTTAGGATAAACTACGACATCATTGTCCCTATCTTATGGATGAGTAAGAAGGCTTTTAAGGACCCATTGACTTTCCTAGATGTCTAAGGAGGGAGATGGAGATCTGGTTCTCATCCTAGACCCAACTTTACACCTGTGCTCTTGGAGAGCTCTTATGCCAAGCTTTCTAGAGTCTGGTCTTGTAGCTACCCAAACCCTAAGCTGTAGGGTACCTGGGAACCCATAGCTACTGTTTGTCTGGACAGGCACCTTTGAGTGGATGCCAGCCTTTCCCGGCACTTATCCCTTCAGGCAGATTCCTGGGATTGGAGTGATGACTGTATTAGTTACTTTGCCCATTGCTATGACAAAATACTGGACAATAGCAGCTTATGGAAGAAAGCTCACACCTTGAGGCCCAGCACAGCAGGGGAGCTCACACCTTGAGGGCCCAGCATGGCAGAGGAGCTCACACCTTGAGGGCCCAGCACGGCAGGGGTGCTCACACCTTGAGGGCCCAGGACAGCAAGGGTGCTCACCTTGAGGGCCCAGGACAGCAAGGGTGCTCACCTTGAGGGCCTAGCATGGCAGAGGAGCTCACACCTTGAGGGCCCAGCATGGCAGGGGAGGTTTCCTGGCAACAGCAGCACCAGGAAGCCAGAGAGAAGCCCTGGTGGTCACACCATTTTCCTACTAGTTAGTCTGTGAACCCAGCTGACTGGAAGTAGGATATCTGTGCTGAAATGACATCAATTTCTTTTCACTTTCATCTTTGAGTCTCCTTTTATGGCTCTGTCTGGAAAAGCTTTAAGGGAGATCTTAGAAACTTGAGTATTCAGGACATAGTGAGTAGATCTGTAATCTGCTGCCATAAAAACGCTATTACAAGCTGCCTCTCATCTTGATGGCTTAACGCATCCAGCACACATTTAGCCTGTGGTCCTTTGGGATGGCGTATGAGCAGGCCTGCCTTCGAGCTTCTGCTTTGAGTTCCCACCTTGCCTTCTCCAGATGAGGGACTGTGTGTGACCTGGACGTGCAAGCCAAATGCATCCTTTCTGTCACAGAGATGTTCTGGTTCAGGGTATCTGTCACTCAAAAGAAATGAAACTAGGATGGTGGCGTAGGGGGTGAGATGGCCAATCTGGCCTGAGTCCTGCTTCTGTTACACACCAGGAGGGGGGTGGGGTCCCGACCGAGCTACCATGGCCGATGGCCTCAGGTGAATTATCTCTCAGTGTCAAGGCCAGGATGAAAGGGCCAGGCGTCCTTGTGGTCCTTAGCCTGGGGGTTGGCACTGAGCGTTCAGAATGGTAGCTGTGCTGTGAGATCTCGACAGTGGAGGATGTGCTGGTGACAGCTGTCATCCAAGCACCTGGGAGGAGGTGGAGGATGCAGGATGATCAAGAGTTCAAGGCCAGTCTCTGGAACATAACACCCTGCCCCCAAAACAAAGCAAAATGAACTTAGTAACGAAGCACAAACACTTGTGTAAATTGCATTGATTTGCAATGGAGCTTCTAAAGTCCACTTTTATTAATACAATAGATTTTTAAAAATCCTGTGTTGTTTATTTTCTCCATTCAAAGACTTGTCACTGATTGCATATGATGTCACCCATCTTTCTGAAAGTGTTCCTTTATGATTGGGAGATGTGATTATACCCCGTTGTTGCTTTCAGTGTGATAGATATTGTAGTACATATGTGACGTGTGGTGGTCAAGGTCAGGACGCCTCCCATGTCTGTCATGTTAAGTGTTTGTCATTTCTTTGCCTCGGATCCCCATCTCCTAGTTATTTCATCCTTGCCCTCCATTGTGAGAGTATGGGACACCAGAACCTGCTGGTCTTCTTTGGTTGTATGGGCCATTTCGAGAGTTCAGCCTGAGTTCTGCTGTGGCTGAAGGTGTGTGGAGTCCTCAGCGGCCAGGGGCAAACCCTGCTCACCTGAGGATGCTCTGGGACTGAGGCACCAAGGGCAGAGGGGAGCGTCTCTAATGACACTGTTCTGTGCAGTCTTGCTGGGGAGTACAAGCCAGGAAAGCCGGCGTTTGCCATCCACTCTCCCCTCTTTTGTCTTGTAGCCGTCCCGGGTTCCGCGTGGCTGGTGAGTGAGCCCGCGGCCTGCTGAAGGACATGGTCCGCGGTCCAGACTGTGCCTGACCCAGCAGCGCGTACTGCGGTAAGCTCCGTCATGGCAGCGGGTGGTACAGTGCCCTTCTCAGCTGCACTGCCCTGCCGTGGCTACCGCCCTTGTATCAACTAACACAGCGTGTGGGCAACAAAGCCAAGGGTGTACTCCGACTCACTGGGAGCCAAGGAATGGCTTTCACAGCTTTAAATACTAAAAAAAAAAAGTCTTAAAAAGACTGTTTATAGTGCATGCAAATTGTATGAAATTTACGTCTCATGGGTGTAAATAGTTTTAAAGTAGTAGTAGTTGTTGTTATTATTATTATTACTATTGTTATTGTTGTTGTTACTGTGTGTGGCTAAGTGCAGGTTTGTCCCTGCTATAATGTACCTGTGGAGGTCAGGAGACAACTTTGTGGACTTGCCTTTCTTCTACTTTCTGTGTGTCTGGGGGATTGAACTCAGACTACTAGGCCCTCTCCACAAATGCCTGTACCCGCTGACCCCTGTCTCCAGTCCTAGGGTATTTCACAGGAAGCTGCAGGCTCCTCCTGTATTGGCTGCTTGTTGCTGCCCTTGGTGGCTGAATAGAGTTGACCAGCAGGAGTAAGCGGGCGTGGCCCCAGGCTGAGGGCCTTCACTCTCTGGACCTTTATGGGGGGGGGGGGACAATTGCTGGCTCAGTTTTAATTCCTCATTCGTATGGGTCCTGTAGGAACTGAGGTGTGCTGGGTTTCAGTGTTTAAATGTGAGTCCGTTTCAGCATGCTGACCCTCTGGAAGCCTTGTACCCCAAACCTGACCACTGCGCCCTTACACTCCTGCCCTGAGGCTCTGAAGGTGAAGGGAGGGACCAGGGTGTGGAGAGCCTACCTGCCCCAGTCACTCTTACACGCATGTTCACTCCCACCATCCTGGTGAGGTATGGTGACGACTTTAGTATAGTCGACACAAATAAAGGCTACAGAGGGAAAAAAAAATCCAACGACTGGGGCTTGGGCTGCTTGCGCCTGCACTAGTTTAACATTCTTTTGTTTTGGTTTGGTTTTTGTTTTTTCAGAGACAGGGTTTCTGTGTGTCTTAGGTCTTAGGTGACCTCTGTGAAACGGTTGTTGAACCCTCAAAGGGGTCTTTACCCACAGGCTGAGATCCATTGCTCTGGGGCCTCAGGACCCTGTTGTGTGGTGCAGTGTGTGTGGATGGTGGGAGAGAAAGCAAGGAAATGAATGGGGAACTGTGGGCAGACTTACCTTGTGGGGAAGGTGAGTGAGGGACTGGCGTGCGGGGACTTAGTGTTTTCTGGGGCTGGTGATGCGAAAGGGTGCTTGCTTCTTTAACTGATCACATGGTTATATAGCCTGTGCCTTTCTAAGTGTGATAAATACAATGAAGAGCTATGAATGCTGGGAGAGGACAAAGTGTAATTCAGGGAAGGGTGTTGGAAGAAGCCACTGACTGTGTGTGAGTGTGTGTGAGTGAATATATGTGTGTAAGTGAGTGTGTATGTGTGTATGTGAGAGTAAGTGTATGTATGTGAGTGTGTGTGTGAGTGTATGTGTATGAATGTGTGAATCTGTGTTTTTGCACACATCTGTGTGTGTTTGAGTGTATGTGTGAGTGTGAATCTGTGTTTTTGCACACATCTGTGTGTGTGTGTGTGTGCGTGCGCGCACGTATGTATATGTGTTGGAATGTTGACTGCCTTGATTCCATGCACACAGCCACAGCTGCCCTGGGTTCAGGAGCAGTGGTCTTGTCACACCTAGGTGACACTGATTCACCCATATCCTCCCCAGCCTCTGGGACTCTTTCCACCCTCTCTTCCATGGTGCTCGCTGAGCCTTGGGAAGGGGTGTGGCATTGGTGTCCCTTTTGTGACTGAGTGCTCCACAGATATTTCTCTCTGCACTCTGCCAGCTGTGAGTGTTTGTATTGATCACTGTGCACTGCACACGGACACTGGTCTGGAGAGGGCTCAGAGTGGCACTAGTCCTTCTCCGTCTTTTCAAATGTGATAGTTTTGTGTACTATTTGATGACTTCACACACTGTATTTGATGACACTCCTCCCACAGATCTTCCAGGTTCTCTCTCTCTCTCTCTCTCTCTCTCTCTCTCTCTCTCTCTCTCTCT
>OU015745.1:142362014-142375490 GCA_907169655.1 Acomys percivali | reverse complement strand
CCTAGAGAGAACCAGATTCTCCCTCTCTCAGCATCCTGTATCACTTAAAGCAATACTGTCATTTTCACTCAGTGCTGATAAAACAACAGCTAAAACTAAACACTATTTTGTGTGTTTAATGACAGTGGCTGAAGCTGCCAAGGGCTCATCCAGAGTCACCTCTGGAGCTCAGGGGTCCACTGATGCCCTTTCAGCTATATTTTCCTGAATGGGAGACTCTTTGCTGGAAAATATCACTGGATTTTTGGAAGTATAGGTATATGAGCGCTTGTTCCTGGAGGCCGGAGTGATGGTGCAGCCAGCCATTGTGGCTGTTGTACAGGCACAGTGACCTGACTCTGCCCCCAGAATCCACAGGAAAGCTCAGGGCATCACTGGTTACACACCTGCAACCCCAGTGTCGGGAGACAGAGACAGATAGGTCTTTGGGGCTTGCTGGTCAGCCAGCCTAGCTTACAGGGTGAGTTTCAAGCCGGTGAGGGACCTTGCCTCCAGAAAACCAGGTGGACAGCATCTGAGGAATGGTAGCAGAGGCTGACCTGCAGCTACCATGTGCACGCACACATGCATGTGTGCGTGTGCGCGCACACACACATGCATACACACAAATAAGTACACACAGTTCACAGAAATATGAAGAATAGCTTTTAGTAATAGCCCTCTCACTTGGTTTAACTTGCCACTTAAAATGAAAATGGCTTGGATAGTTTGGCATCCCATAGAGGTAGAAGTCTGTCTTTGTTTAGAGAGAGTTACAAAAGTGCTCATGAAGATGAAGAAATGCTGCTGGGTCCAGCCAGGGCCGGCTGTGGTCAGACATTAACTCCACAGCAAGCATCATAGTCAGTCAGGGTCGTGTCTCAGGTGCTGCCAGAGGCCCTCTCACTCCCAGACAACAGCTTATGCCTTCCTGGGACATTGTCATATCGGCACCTCCAGAACATTTCCTGTGAGAAGATCTTGTAAGTTGTCAGTGTCCTGCAGGTACCTGGGAGCCCATAGTCAGGCCAGAGCTCACATCATGCTTGCTCCTGTTTAAGTGCGGGAGTGAGGGGGATTCTGTTACACCAGGGAACAATGCATGAATTCATTAATCTAGGGCATTTCTGTATGTGTATATACATATAGCGAGTGGCAAAACAAGGTTGCTGAACAATTCACTAAGACTTTCAGTCACAACGGGTTTCTTAGTAATATCCCGCAAGTCGCCCATTCTGAGGTAGTGACAAGCACGGGGCAACTCAAGACTTCAGTGTTGATCCTGGAACCGAGATCGGACTGCTGGCTGGAGACGCTGGCTCCTCTCCGGCAGAGAGAAGCAAAGGCCTTTATTGTGACTTAGGCATTTCTGTTTATGTGACAGCTGAGTCATCTGTTAAGCTGAAGAAAGACAGATTTTTTTTTTTCAATTTAGAGCTTAGAACCTCTTTCACTAATTGATAGGACCTCAATCAAACAAATTAAACAAACAGAAGGCCTTTGACTCCTTGGAAATAATCCCGGGGAGTGATTTGAATGGAAGCTAGTGGAAGGGTGTTGGCTTCAGTGACTGGAAGTAGACTCCAGGTCCGCCCTGTTGGTTGGGGCAGAAGGTAGTTCCAAATTTCTGAATGGCTGGCATCAGGTGCCTTACGGGCAGACATGGAAGGCCTTTAGGGTGCACTGTGTGAGGGTGCACGTGCTGGTACGTCATCAAACTGTTAGCTTATCACGGTGACACAGAAACTTTACATGCCTGTGGCCCATGACTTAGTGTTCTTCCTACGTTTTCTTTCCTAAGTAGCTGGAGACATTTAAAAAGATCTTTGTTCTGAGTCTCTGGATGGTGAGTGAGAATTAATTGTCTGCTCTGAAGGAGGAGGTATAAGCCCTGCTCTTGGCTTGTGTGAAGCTGTGGGTGAAGCAGCCAAACAAATGCCTGCTTCCGAGAGCCTGCATCGAGCGGAGGGAGCCATCGCTGGGGTAACTAAGAATCTGTGTGCATGGTGTGAGATGGAGAAAAAAAAAATCAGAGAGCAAAAGGAGAGGTGCATTCTGGGAAGGAGTGGAGTTTTAACATCATGCAAAGTAGTCTTCAAGGTTTCCTAGGTAAACTGACATTGAGTTAACAGTTAAAGGAGGTAGGGGTAAAAGTTGCCTGGGCACGTGTGTGTGTGTGTGTGTGTGTGTGTGTGTGTGTGTGTGTGTGTGTGTATGTGTGTGTGTGTGTGTATGTGTGTGTGTATGTGTGTGTGTGTATGTGTGTGTGTATGTGTGTGTGTATGTGTGTGTGTTTGTGTGTGTGTTTGTGTGTGTGTATGTGTGTGTATGTGTGTGTATGTGTGTGTGTATGTGTGTATGTGTATGTGTGTGTATGTGTGTGTGTGTATGTGTGTGTGTGTGTATGTGTGTGTGTACACATTGTAGGTAGAACATGCTTCACCACAGGCACAGAGGTCAGAGTGTACTAGGCCAGGATTTGGGGAATAACTCTGGCCTGGATGAGCAAGAGGTCTCCAAGCAGCTGGTAAAATGGCAAAGCAAACCTTTGTGTGTCTACAGGGAAATGCAACCAGAATCCGAGTGGTGTGGGGCTGCGTTTTAAAATGAAAACACAGACGATGCCACTGTAAGGTGGACAATGCCACGTGTGGCTGTTGGCAAACTGAGCCGCAGGTCTGAGAAGTCCACTCAGAAAGTTGACAATGACCTTTTCTTTCATTTTCTATCTAAACAGATCTAGGCTCGCAGTCAGCTGTGGTGACAGCATTTAAAGTTAAAGGGGCAAGATACTCTAAGCCCAAAGTTTGCCAGATACTGTTGGGAATAATATTTATGTATTAATCACACACTATTAATTAATTAATAGTCATTATTACGAAGGCCTTCTACAGCACCCCAGTGTATAATAATAAGCACTGCATGGGTTCAGTGTGTCCCCCTAAACTTTTCACTCGGATGTTCTAATTTCCAAGAACCTCAGAGTGTGACATCCTTTGGAGCTGGGCTATTGCAGATGTGGCGGGGTTGGGCCCTGATCCAGGATGGCTGAGGTCTCTATAAAGGATGTAGTTAGAGGCAGAAACCTACAGGACGAAGGTGAAATAGACACTGTGCTCAAAGGAGGGAAGGCCCGGGATGGGCAGGAACCGGATTCTCCCTACAGCCCTGGAAGGAATGGATCAGGAGCAGGTGTCTTCAGTGCTGTGACCACTGATGAGGAGAATGGGTTGCTATAAACAGATGTTCCTTTACACAACCCTAGTGAAGCTCAGTCACACACACGCACACGCCTGTGCACACACTCACACATACACACATACATGCACACACTCATGCATGCATACACACATATGTGCACATATACATGCACACACGTGCACACACTTTCATACACACATGCAGACACACATATGATGTGAAAATAAAAGTGGGGGACTGGCTGGCACGAGAAAGGAGGTTAACTCCTGTGGAAGGAGAACACCGTGAGGTGAATATGATTGAAATGTATATACATGTATGAAAATGTCATGATGATATGTACCCATTATAATGCATAATTAAAATATGTGAATTAAAACATCAGGACTAGGTCTGGAGGTCCATGCTGTGTGAGGCTCCCTGCATGGTTAGGATAGCACTGCATACTTAGTGTGTCTTTGTCACAGTAAAGATTCTCTATGGTGGTTGTTTAGGAGCTACTGGCCTCGTAGCTTTGGGGGGAGGGCACTCAGGACACTCAGCCACCTTCTGTCCCTGACAGATCTTACCCTGCTGGGAAGTTCCGCTTTCTCTCTCTTTCTCTGGGGGAGGGGCCAGGGAGTCTAATTAGTGAGAAGGTACAGAGAGCACAGTGGGTCCCTTCCAGCCGCGTCCTTGTCCACACTCGCAGCTGGCCTATGCTGGGTGTCATGGCTGCCGACGGTTTCCTGTACTGGAAACTGCTGCTTGCAGAAACCATGTAGGGGTTGCTGAGGCAGTCATCCCTCAGCGGCCACCAGGCGTTCTCCATGCCTCACACTGTAGGAAGTCACCTGCTGAGAGGATTCCACACTGGAGAGCGCATTACACAGGGCCCCAGTCCTCACTAATCAGGGACGCCTGTGTGGCCCCAGTTTCCCCGCAAACACCCAGAGCCTCTGTCGCTGGCACTGGTGCCTTCGAAGAGCTGTGCTGTTTTCTCATCTATAGTCCATCTGGAATGTTCCCCTGACAAAGTTGCCCTCTCTTGTGACCTTAACTCTCACCAAGGGCCAGTATTCAGTAGGCCATGTTTCTGGCTCCTTACAGACATTCCTCATGACCTCTGATCTCCAGGAGGTCAGTCTTGGGTCAGAGGTCGGGAATCAGCTCAACATTTCCTTATGAAATGGTAGACTCCTGGCAGATGGCGACAATTTTCTGTGACCATTTTTTTTTTTCCCTTACGGTTTCTGGAGCTGAGATCCTCTTAATTTTTACTTTAAAAAAAAAAAAAAAAATCTTCAGATGCTTTTGTCGACTCAGCATAATTTCTCCTTTTTGCCATTCCATTTTATATTTTCATCTATTTTTTTTTAAACTGGAGGCCTGGGGACATAGTGCATTTGGTAGAGTGCTTGCCCAGCAAGCCTGAGGTCTTGGCCGTGAGCCCTAGCAGGCTTGATGGAACACTACTATAATCTTACTGCTAAGAGGTGGAAGCAGGAGGATTAGGAGTTCAATGGCTACATGGTGAGTTTCAGGCCAGTCTAGGCTATATGAGACCCTGTCTCCAAATGAAAAATAACAAACCCTGAAGCACTGGGAGGGAACCCGGAGCCTCTCACTTGGGAACACGGGTCACTGAGCGAACCACTTCTCTCTGCGGCGTGTGGAACTGAGCTGACATTTTTCCTAGGAACATTTGTGTTCCTAGGAGAGAACACAAAAAAGAGGGCACATTGTACGAAAATGCCATAGTGAACCTATTATTTAATATAATTAATGTATGCTTTTAAAGGGTAAGAATTGCCCAGTGCTGACAACAATATTGCATTAAGTGACTCTCGCAAGGAGTGAGGCTTCACACAGAACAGACAGCAGCTGTCATTATGCAAGACCAGAATATCCACTGTAGAAACAAGATGGGAACACAAGTGGGTGAGTAGAGATGGCCCAGATGGTTCTTGAGGCTCTTTCCTGCCACTGTGACATGCAGATCACACCCCTTGTCCCTTGGGGACCCTCTACCACCTCTCTGGATTGGATCTCATGGTCCACATCTCTGCCATGGGTTCCAGCCATGTGCAAAGCCAATGTTATGGCTCAGGGTTTTCTTTTCCCCTTACAGACTGACTCCTTCTGTGGCATCCGTACCCTGCAGCCCGGCTGGCATCTCCGGATGGCCACTGCTTCTCAATGCAACAGGAGCAGCCTGAGCAAAGCTCCCTCTGCCTCCTGCCTCCCCGCCCCCATGTTCCTTTTTCCCTCTTGGAAATGAAAGTGAGACACAGGTCTCCCCCACCAGTCACCCCCAATCCTCACTCTCAACTTATACCCAATATCTTACTGGCTTTACCTCCTAAAGGCCATCGCTTGACCTCAGCCATGTAGCTCTCTCCCCTCCAAGAGGACAGGAGCACTCATGAAGGTAGTTGAATCCACCCAGGATGCATTGCTATTAATCCTCTGCAATTGCCGAAGGGGGAGGAAAGCAAGCTAAGGCCCCAGAGTCTGTCTGTCAGTCCTTCCACTGATCCCACCTGTGCTGGGTAGTTTTATGTCAACTTGATACAAACTAAGGTCTTCTAAGAGGAGTAAGCCTCAGCTAAGAAAGACATTGCCTCCATAAGGTTGGGTTGTAGGCAGGCCTAAAATAAAATTTCTTACTTAGTGATTGTTGGGCAAGGGCTCTGCCCGCTATGGGTGGGGCCATCCTCGGGCTGCTGGTCCTGGTTCTATAAGAAAGCAGACTGAGCAAGCCATGGGGAGCAAGTCAGTAAGCAGCACCCTCCATGGCCTCTGCGTCAGCTCCTGCCTACCGGTTCCTGCCCTGACATCCTTCAATAATAAACTATGACACAGAAGTGCAAGCCAAATAAATCCTTCCCTCCCCAACTTGCTTTTGGTCGTGGTGTTTCATCACATCAATATAAGGCCTGACTATAAGACAGCATCTTGGGTTGGGAAGCAACTCAGGGAGCTACCCGTAAGGCAAGCAAGCTGCTGGGGATCCGAGCAGAGCCGTGCATTCACTCATTTCAGGAAAATGAGATGACAACACATTGAGGATTCCTGTTCTGGACATAAGCTTCACGCTGTTTGGTTATATGAGGGAAAGTGGGGTGCAGATCCTAAGGGACAGAATGCAGCGACTCTTGGAGTTGAGGCGTAGGCAGCTGCCTGGTGTGGTCCCTTATAAGCACAGATGCTGACAGGAGGGTCCCTAGGCAGGAACTCTCTCCCTCTGGGCTGTGGCTGGAGGACGGAGGCGTTAGAGGAGTGACAGAAAGCAGACAGCCCAGAGATGAACCAAACCCCTTGGAAACAGGGACCCAGGGCCACACCACTTAGGAAAAAACTGTCAGTTTCCCCCGTCTCCGCTAACAACTCCCGCCCATCTCATCCTCACCAGCCCTGGTAAGTCTATATCTAGGGTTGGATCTACATTAATTAGATGTTTCTAGAAACTGCCTGAGGAAAATGAAGGCTGAGTGCGCATGAGTCCACACCATGTCATGAAGGAAGAGGCGCCCATGAGACAGGAGAACAGCCACAGATAAAGTTCACTCCAATCTTGGTGATGTGAAAACGTTAACCTCCAAGACCCTTTATGCGTTCACATGCGAATGCATGTGCCCTAATTGCATATGAAGACTAAATATGAAGACTAAAGTAGCCACCGCGCGCGTTCACTTTGCCATAAGCACATGTTCGCTTTGAAAGTAGGAAAGACGAGCCGTGGTATGAAAACACGACTAAGGGCGGTGGAGCTCACAGAGGGAAACCTGCTCTCCCATTCTGGGGTGCGGCTGGAGCAAATAAACCATGGATGAAGCTAACTCCCTCTCCCTCTCCCTCCCTTCCCCCCCCTTCTCTCTCCAGGACAAAAACCAATCTGGATGTCCTTCCTGTCCATGCTATTCTTTGAGACAGGGTCTCTCACTGCCCTGGAGTTTATTGATCTCACTAAGCTAGATAGACAGCAAGCTGAGCTCAAAGGATCTGCTGGTCTCCAAGCATTGGAATTTTAATCATATGATAGCCTTTTTAAAAACCAAGGTTTTGAGGGTCAAAAGCAGGGTTTCTTGCTTGCAGGGTTGGCGTGTCGTGGACTGAGCTATATCTTTAGTCCAGGGGGCGTATTCTTGGTTTGTGGCTGGTGGTCTCACTGCTGTATGACCTGATTCTGCATTTTCTGTAGGAAGTGTTGTCCACGGGGGCTGGAGAATTCTGGTGCTGCGGTGTGTCAGTGGTCACCGCTGGTCTTCCACCACCAAGCGGTTATCCTCTCCTCGTAGGCTTTTGAACCTTTCCCAAATAAAAGACCCCGTTTCTGCATCAGGAAACCCTCACAGTTCACTCTTTAAATAGTCACACAGTTTCTGTCCACCTCAGGAAAGGAAAGCTCTGACTTCCTGGTTTTTAGTTATATAGTATTTCATATAAGCTTTCCCGTACTTTATTTTAAACTTTCAGGGATGTATCTCACCCTACTCTGAGCTAGAGCGGAAGTCAGTGGCCCGCTCCTGTAGCTGATACAGAACAGTACCCATCTGAGGCCCAGTGAGTTACAGGGAGGGGGAGCCTGGCTCCTTGGTGCCTCCAGGGCCTCCTCATCCGAGAGCATCGGCAGAGATGTGTGTTGACTGTGTTCCCAGCAAGCCATGGCTGTATCACTTTTCCCTGTCTGGTGGTCGGCTCGCTGCTGCCACTTTGTGTCACATTTAAATTTATTCTCTGTTTATAGAAATCCAAGCCAGAAAGACTCATAGTATTGGCAGTTGATGAAGGCAATTCAAGCTTGATTTTTTGACACCAGGATTCAGTGTGAGTTCAAGTCAAACAGTGCGTTTCATCTCCCTACCCAGTGGGCAGGGCTTTGTGGCTGGCGAAGTCACGGTCTAGCTTGGGTCAGGTCTCACGGCTTCCAAAGAGAGCTTTGACTGAGAAATGATGGGGTTTGAAAGGCGCCATCCAAAATACAACTTTCAGAGGTATGAACTAAAAAATAAAATAAAATAAATGCAAGAAAATTGGATTAGTTCTTATAATTTTACCACTCTGATTCTAAGTTTACAAAACAAAACGCCCCTTAAAGAAAGCCAAGCCTTGACTCCAGACATGAAGACCAGGAGCAGCTTGAGGGGGCCAAGGGCCCTGAGGGGAGAAGACCTATCTGAGAGACCTTCAGGCCCTGATGGTGATGGCTGGGCTCTGCGGAACTTTCCTTGTGAACTCTTTTGAAATTATGTTTTTTGAAACCAGATCTTGGCCCCATCTGCTGTTGACTGTTATTTCCATGTGAAATAACATGGAAACCGAGTAGCAAGTCAGGCTGAAACCCAATGTGTTTTCCCCATCGGTGATGAGTGTCGGCCTGAAAATTCCACTGGCACGTAGGGTGAGAACCAGAGCTCGGGTGTGCAGCTCAAGGACAAAGCTCAAGCCAACTGTGCGAGGCGTCCAGGTTCCCGCTCCAGCTCGGCGCCTCCCTCTCTGACTCTGAGCAAAGGGCTTGGCCTGGAGGCTCGGCGAGCATCTTCACCTGTGCGATGGGAGGAAAGACACCAGCCAGGCTTGGTTAGTTTCTCTTGTCATCTGGACACACCCAAGAGTCACGTGGCTAGAAGAAATCTCACCTGAGGGATGGGCCTGTGGTCACGTCTGTGGGAAACTGTCCTGCCTGTTGACTAATGATGAGAGCTCACAGCCCACTGTGGGCGGCACCACCATGCGCGGGAATCCCTGGGTTGTCTACGACGGTTTTGTTCCTGATTGAGTTCCTGCTTTGACTTCACTTATTGACTGAAACCTGGAATGGGTTGCGGCCTGCAGGCTGCATTTAATCAAAATGTTTTATCATGGCAATGGAAAACAAATTGTGGTATGGCCTTGTGATGGGCACTGACCATCAGGCGTGTGCAACACAATGCCATGGCAGCAGGACACCTTCATCTACAAAGTTCCTGCCGGAGTTAAACCATGTGACAAAATTAAAGCAAAAACACCTCCAAGCACACACAAAAGCACCAATGCCAGTATTTTACCCAAGCGTATACTTTCGTGTTGAGCCATGGTCATAGCATCATGTGGCTGGCAGTGCCTCATGGTTCATCAGGCATGTCCTGTGACTTCTGGCCCATGATAAGCTAGAACAGGAAACCCCATAGTCACAGCCAGCAGGCAGCCTTCCTCCTCACAGGAAATAGAGGAGAGATGATCTTATGCAGACATGTTTCTGGGTGGTCACATTATCTGTCTGTAATGCGCTGCCTTCTGACGCCACATGTGCACCTCTGCTGGAGATACCCAGCACTTCCATACCTCATTTAACTCCTGTGATCAGAAAGGAGCCATGCAGAAGGCAGATGGGATGTGGGTGTGAGTCGCATGGTTTGGGGCACGGTTTTCCCACTGCCCCAACCCTGAAATTTTAAGGACTCTAGATTGTGGGGCAAAGGGTGGGATTCAGAGAGGGAGCCAGGATGTGTGTGATTCAGTGGCATTTATAAAAATGATGTTGGGTGGAAATCTGGCCCCTTCCAGACACAAAGCTTTCTTTCTTTCTTTCTTCCTTCCTTCCTTTCTTCCTTCCTTTCTTTCTTTCTTTCTTTCTTTCTTTCTTTCTTTCTTTCTTTCTTTCTTTCCTTCTTTCTTTCGAGACAGGGTACCTCTGTGTAGCCTTGGCAGTCCTAGGTTTGCTTTGTAGACCAGGCTGGCCTTGAACTCACAGTGATCCACCTGCCTCTGCTTCCCGAGTGCTGGGATTAAAGGTGTGCACCACCACGCCTGGCACAAAGCTTTCTTTTTATATTTTTGGCTATGTGTCTGTGTGCATATGTGCAAGTGAGCATGGGGCCTGCAGAAGCCAGAGGCAGCACATTCCACAGAAGCCACAGTTACAGACAGTTGTGAGCAACTTGACAAGGGTGTTGGGGACAGAACACGGGTCCTTTGCAAGAGCAGTGCATCTTCTCAGTTGAGCTGTCCCCAGTCTGGGGCCCCCGTGATTCCTTTTATAAACATTTTCACTTTCAGAGCCACATGAGAAATGAGTGTGCTGGTCCACAAGGAATGGCAGTGTGAGGCCCATGGAAACTGGCTAGTGGAGCTTGAGCCTTGCTCCGTTTCTGTCCCTTAGTGGTCTGAGAAGAATTGATGGAGCAGGCCTGCCCAGGTTTCACATCACAAGAAGCCAAAAGCCAGTCGAGACCGGTGTGAAAAATAATGAAATAAACAAGAACGTATTTTTGCCTTTGCCTCGTACGAAGTTGATTTATGAGATGGGGCCTGCATTGAACTTTGATAAATAACCAGGAGTTCTTTTGAGTCCAGTCTTCATGTTGCATCATGAACCGTTATGTAGATAATTGCTTGCTCAGAAGGAAATATTTTCACATATACCGGTCACGCTGTGAACTGCTCATTAAAAATAGAGTGTTTTGAACCTGGCCAGTAGAGCAGTAATGGGAGAACTGGCTTATAATTTAAACCCACTAACTGGTTGTGATTTTGCACAGCCATTTATCATATTGTAAATAAGAGAATAGAATTGGCACATAGATGTGAATTTATGATGTGTCTTCCTGAGGTTCTGATACATTCTATCTTCTCCAGTGTTAGGAAATCAAGATAAAATACCTTATTAACAAATTTATAGATGATAGGAAAAGTGGAAACACATACTTTGTAAAAATACATTGCTTCAGACTTAAATCTTCCCTTGCATTTGATTAAAAGTACAAATCTTATACCTTTAAATTTTATTAATTTTTGCCAAAATGTATATTTGAAGCAGCTCATGATTATACTGTGTCTTCAAAGCAATTTTTTTCCAGGCAGTGCAATCATTTGCTGGGAACATATAGAGAAAAAGTACCGATTCTATCCTGGGTTCAAATTCAAACAAATTTCCTGTAATAGAAAATTTCCATTTTGGAATGTTTTTATCTGTAGATGTTGCCAGTAATTATGATCTCACACAATGGGAGTTTCTGCTGATATGAAGGATAATTGTCAATTTGCACTGAGATTCTTGAGTTTTTAAAACTTATATGTCATTTAATTTATTATTATTATTATTATTATTATTATTATTATTATTAGTAGTAGTAGTAGTAGTAGTAGTAGTAGTAGTATGTGGGTGAATGCAGGTACATATATGTTATCATATGTACAAAGAGGTCAGAGGAAACTTTGTTGTTGGGATTAGCTCTCTTCCTCCATCAGTGAGTCTCAGGTATTGATTCAGGCTGTCAGGCTTGCATGGCAAGAACCTTGTCTCACCAAGCCACCTTTCTAGCCTGAGATATCTGAATTTTATGAGCATAATTATTTTATACTCTAAAGGGGTGACACAGTGAGGAAGGCATTAACTGTACCAGGCTGATGAGAGGATTTAGGTCCCCAGAGCCCATGTAAAGGCTTAAAAAGCCAGATGCGGCACTGCACATCCTTAATACTGGATTCCTGCAGGGAGGTGACAGGCAAGCGAATCATCTGGAAGCACTCAGCTCAGCTGGCCTGCAGCAGCAGCAACAGGATGAGAGACCTTCCTCAAAAAGATGGAAGGAGAAAGTCGACCTCTGAAGGCTGCCCTCTGACCTCATGCACGTAATGGTGTGAGCGCACACAAATAAATCAAGCTTAAAAAAAAAAAGCACGTTTTTCTTTTCTCAATGATTTATTTTTATTTTTAAATTGTGTGAATGTATGATTTAAGTGGCGGTATTTGTGCATGAATGCAGCTGCTCTTAGAGGCCAGAGCAGGCCATAAGACGCCTGGAATTAACAGATGGTGGTGAGCTGCCCAACTTGGGTGCTGGGAACTGAACCCAGGTCCTTTGCAAGAGTAGTACATGCTCTTGGCTGTTGAGTTACCTTTTATTCTTCCTATGTTAATTAACACAGTAAATTATTAAGGCAGTCATTTTCTTTAACCAGCTAGTTCCCAAAGGACAGACACAGCAGCTACGGTTTATTTTTAAGCTGCAAGCACTATGCTGGGCAGAATCTGAGCTACTCTAATCCTGATACCCTTAAAACCCACATCTAAACCAACTCCTTGCCAGTCTGACAACTTCGGGTCGGCTTCTACTTCATCAGTCTCTTGCTCCCACCACCTGCTCCACCACCCTCCTTTTGTTTTGCCCACCCACCCGCCCCTTCTCCCCGGAAGCCCCACCTTCCACTTCCTGTCCTTCCGCCCAGCTGATTGGCCAAACAGCTCTTTATTGACAACTGCTACACCCACTCAAGGCATTCCTCCACGCTTGACCCCTGAGCAGTCTCTCTAGCCCCACAAGGCGGGTTATCACAGGCAGATAATTGAATTTTATTACTTACACTTCTTTTGCTTCAAATTATTTGAATTTTCTTCCCAATGTTTGTTTGCCAATTTACCGTACACCGATTCAGACAGCATCTCATCTTTGATTAAACCTAGTTTTGTCACAGAATAGATTTTCTGCTTTAGGCAGTGTTGGGCTTGCTTTTCCATGCCACAGCATGACTCACCTGTGAGGGTGGCCTGCAACTTCTTTCTAACCAAATGGTGGCGGTATTGTGGCCCTGCCTCTGTGGCAAACTCACTCCCTTTTCGCTTATTTGGAGGAGTTGACTAAGTTGGCATCAGTTGTTTTTCAGTTGGATTTTAGAATTTGCCAATAAATAAAAGAATGCTTTTTCTTTTCTCCTTTTCTTGTTGGCATATTCCTTTAAGAGCAATTTAAAGTCATCCAACCTCGTTAGTAGTTAGAGGAATGCAGACTTTCCAGACCTGTTTACTGGCTCAAAGAAGGAGATTGAGAGAGGCTGAGCTGTGTTTAAATTAAGAAAAATCTGAGATTTAAAAAAATGTGTGTGTGTGTGTGTGTGAGAGAGAGAGAGAGAGAGAGAGAGAGAGAGAGAGAGAGAGAGAGAGATTGATTCATAGTTACAGGAGGTCAATCTTACTTTTCTAAGAAATCTAGGCCAAGTATGGTGGTGGACATCCGAAATTCTAACTCTTGGGAGGCCAAAGCAGGATTGTGAGTTCCAGGTCAGCCTGGGCTAATAAGTGAGAAAATGTCTCTAAGAAAATGAAAATGTGATTTCTTTTGCATTTGTAGATAGAGGGTTGAATAAAATGTGCTGCCAGTTAGCACATTTAGTTATATGACTATAGCCATAACCTCTTCAATTTTCAACTTTGATTATTTTAATCCTCAATCCTCACTATTTAATTGTATTCAGCAGTGGTTTCTAAATAATCTTTTAAAACAACCAGGTGTGTGTGTGTGTGTGTGTGTGTGTGTGTGTGTGTGTGTGTGTGTG
>OU015745.1:142349035-142362004 GCA_907169655.1 Acomys percivali | reverse complement strand
TGTGTGTGTGTGTGTGTGTGTGTGTGTGTGTGTGTGTGTGTGTGTGTACATGCCATGCATGTGTGCACTCATACATGGGTGCCAGAGATTTGAACTCATTCTCAGGCTTGCACACCTATGGCTGTTACCCCCTGGACCATCTCTCCGGCCCAGATTTGGCGATGTTAACCTTCTCTGATGTAGACTCATTTTCTAAAGATTTTATTTTCCTTTTTCTTCCTTTGTGTTTTTCTACCTTTTTGATTTTGAGACCATTTCCCACGGGCGAGGGGTCAGCTGCGTCCTGTCCTCTGAGCATAGACCACTAAGAAGATCATCCTCCTGTTTTTCATTTCCTGCATCAGGTTTGTTTGAGTAAAAGCACAAACAGTGGCTGCAGACGCAGAACATTCTCTAGGCAAATTGCTATGCATCTCTTCCTTTGAGTTCTCCTGATCCAGAAGCAAGCCCTCGTCTGCGGATATCAGTACTGCCCCACTTGGCGAATCTTCCTGGGGCCGCCTCACTTGGGCCTTCTTTGCTCCTTTCATGTTGAATCAGATCCTTTGCCTAAGGCTTCCGAGTCTGTCCTGCTGACTGATCCTGTCGCTTCCCTTGCAGTCCGAGGGTCCTGCTTCTTTGATACCCAGCTCAAGTTTCATTTTCCTCATGAGTCCTCCTGATGTGTCTCATTTGCTGTTTACGATAGTGTGTTTCATAAGCTAGGTCTCAGTAAACACAAGTTTCTGGCTCTATTAATAGTTATTTGGTATTCCATAAAGTTTATATGATAGCTGGTTATGTTTTAATGAATATGTCAGTAGACAAAATACAGTGTAAGGTTGTGTCTGTTATCACACTGATGATAGTAGCTTGTGCATTTCATCCAGTAATATATTTTCTTAAAATATGAATTATACCCAACTTTCCCAGTTATAGTTACAAATACTTGCTGACCATATCCCAAACTTTCCCCAAGCACTTGACTTAAAAGATGCCATTTGCCTCCTGATCTCAACCTCTAAGATGCAGTGGGGATTTCCATGGATTTGCCATTGTACACATGACAAACTTTCAAGCAGCATAGCTTGAGATGTTTTCTATAAAGCTCATTTTCATCTGCCACATTCCTCTAATTTGCTCATTTCATACACTGTAGACTGAGCACAGGGCATAAGCAATATTCCCAATGCTGGTTTTGCTTTTAGCCCTGAGGCAGGGTTGCCTCCCTGAGCTGCCCTGGCTGGCCTCCCGCTTACGGCTCTCCTGCTGGAAGAGCTAATGTTGTCTGGCTGTTGTTGCAGTTTCTCTTGTTGTTGTGACGAAAGCAACGTCAGGGGCAGCAGGTCCATCCTGGCTATCGTTCAAGTCCGCAGCAGGCAAAATAGCTGCTTTCTATTGTTAGGATAAACCATGGCCAAGACAGGTTACAGTACAGTACGAGGGGTTTATTTGGGCTTATGGTTCCAGAGGGTGAAGAGCCTGTCACTATCATGGTATGAAGGTGTGGCAGCAGGCAGATGTGTGTGTGTGTGTGTGTGTGTGTGTGTGTGTGTGTGTGTGTGTGCACATAGAGTATTCTCACCTCTTCACACTCCCGCACACATGCATACACATTTATGCCCCCACCCAAATCTCTACATCCACAACCCCTTCACATCTCTCCCTCCACCTATAACCAACCCTCCACGTCCACTCCCCCACAACTCTCCACCCTCACACCCCTCCCTCCATGCATGCCCGCCCCACACCCTCATGTCCCCCATCCCCCATGCCTCCCCGCTCCCTCACCCCTACACATGCACACCCCTTGCATCTACCCCCAGGACCCCCACATCTGTCCCCTTCACAACCTCCACCACATTTTCAGTTCCCAGCATACAGTAATCGTACTGTGACACTGTCTGAGTCCACATCACCCTCTGCCTGTGGATATCCCTGGGACAGGTTTGCCTTCAACTGCAGACACGTGGCAGTGTCTGAAGACAGTTTTGTTTCAGTGTCACTGAAACAGGGGGAGCAAGACTGATGTCCTGTTAGTAGGCGTCAAGAAGCTGCAGCATTGGTGTGCTCTGCAGCATCCCCACAGCCAAGTGTGCAAATGCTGAGTGTGGCAAGAAGTCTGTGGTGGTTCTGAGGACAGGTTTATTTTTTTCCTGATTTTACAATACTGTGTCAGTGAGAGAGAGAGTGGAACCTCTCACAACAGACTGGAAAGAGTTATGGTCAGTTCTGATCAGTAGAATTAGTTTTTCTGAGGGACGTGGGAAACCGTGACAGGCTTTTACCTCACTATCCACACTTGATTTGATGAACTAGGATAATAAAGCTGCTGTGCCTTGCCTGTTATCTATTCTCTTCACACACACACACACACACACACACACACACACACACACACCAATATAGGAAAACATAGCTGTGTCACACACACACACCCCTACATAGGATAACATGGCTGTATCTTACACACACCCCTACATAGGATAACATGGCTGTATCTTACACACACCCCTACATAGGATAACATAGCTGTGTCTTACACATACACCCCTATGTAGGATAACATGGCTGTATCTTACACACACACCCCTACATAGGATAACATGGCTGTGTCTTACACACACACACCTACATAAGATAACATGACTGTGTCTTACATACATACATACACACCCCTACATAGGATAACATGGTTGTGTCTTACACATACACACACACACACCCACACCCACACATCTAGCTTCAGTCTAGGAAGAAGAAGAAGCTCATGTGTGGGTTGTTGTCTGTGTGGTTGCTGTATTTGTGACCATTAAAACCCAATCAGTGGTAAAATAAAATAAAATAAAATAAATATTTAATAAAAAAAGAAACCCAATCAGTGGCTTGTGAGACAGCGGTTCATCTCGGAAGGGAGGGAGCTTGCGGTGCAGCCTGGGTTTGCGCCCTGGATGCACGTAAGGGAAGAAGGGCAGAAACAAGTCCTCAGGGCTGTCTTCTGGCTTCCACACCATGTGTGCTCTAATAATAAAAGATTAAAAAGGAAAGCAGTGTTTATCTGTGTGTCTATCTGTATTTTACACATGTTGAAGATAACATGTAATATTCAATATGTAATCTTCCTTTTGATTTTATTATAGTAAATAGATGTGCTATTGATGGAGTGGTGAAAACGGGCCCCTAATTGGTTTCTTCATTTGGGAAATCTTAAGCCATTTCTGAATGTATTGGTTCTTCTCTTTTACTTATATTTATTCCATTGAAATTCAGGAAAATTATTGCAAATTAAGCAGTTGTATTGCCAGAGACACATTCCTAGAGTCGTTAGAACCTTGTGGGGAGACGTCCAGTGTTTTCTTTACTCATACACAGTCTGACAGTCCAAAGAACGCTAGGAAGAGGGTGTGACCAGGGCATCTGATGTTCAGTATAACTTCTTCTAAATCTTGCTTCATTAAAGGTGATAACTACTTGTACCCCATCACAATCAGGCGGCAGAGGCGCGGCCTCCTGGAAAGGGCCTCAGTTGCCGTTCTATCAGACAGGATCTATCTATATGTGGTCAGATAGAAACAGACGCCAACATGGGCTGTCAATTCTTGTTTGCATTTGTAAGCGAGGAAAAAAAAACCTGAGATGGTTTAAGGGTGGCAGTTTTGAGTTGTTAAGAACGGCTGGATTGGCCTGAGCCTCCCTGGGTCACTCCAAGGTAGCGGCTGGTGCTCCACATCTGGTTTTGGTTTGCACTAGCTGACAAAGGAGTGTTGTGTATGCATGGCCTCATTGTTAATAGTCTCCGCTCTTTTAGGGACAAAGGGCTCCTTGCTCCAAAGGTAATAGAAATACTTTTAACTCCAACTTACAGATTAGGCAAAATCTCCTAGGTTAAAAGTCACCTAAAGAAGGTTGAAAATTGTCTTTGTGAACCTCCCCACTTTCTGGCTATTAAAGAAAATAATAAAATAGCAAGCGTTCTCTGTCCAGGCATTCCATAGAAGAGAGAGCTGTGTGAGGCACACTAATGCTTTCCAGTCCCCAGGAAGGCAGCTCTGAGTCACGTGGAACCAAGTATTTCAACCCCTGGCTCAGCCTGGGAGGGGAGAGTCAGGTGTCCGGCCACTACCCGTCTGGAATCGGGGCCTCACTGCTTCCCAACAACGATGACACTTGACGGTGTGGCATTGAGCTGGGCCCTTGAGGCGGCAAGCATCCATGCTCTGGGTGCTTGGGAGACCGAGGCAGGATGACTGCTTGAGTTCAGGAGTTCTAGGACAGCTCAACAAACTTGCTCAAGAGAAACAAAAGGCAATGTAATCCTCTTCCAAGAAACCTCTAGGTCGGGCAGAATCTTTCTGACTATTGCTCGGTTTGACGAGATGGGGGCCTGCTGTGTGTAGCTGAACCCACTTATTTTTGCTCACAGTGAGGTTGGACCCCACCACTAGTTTCCGTCAGACACATCTCAGTATAGTCCAGTTGCCCGGTGGAGTCCCCACCACACCATGGGAACCTCAGAGACCACGGCAAGGAAGAGAGTCCCTGGTGTTTCAGAGAACAAAATGGCAGCCCCTCTGCCCACTTCGGAGTCCTTCCATATAATAATAGCATAGGGCAATGGGTCGTCACGCCTTCTCTGGCTGCTCACTCAGCACCTCTGCCTCTGTGGATGCTGTGGGAAGAGTTTACTACCTCTGAGGACTGAGGACAATAAAGGTGTAACCCTGGGGGCCCTGTGCCATTGATGGATAGAAGTGGAACAGGAAGAGTTAGTGACGGTCACTTCTCTCTCCTTTTCTTTGAGTCTAAATGCTGCTATGATACTGACACATTTTCTCTCTGACTGATAGGTATGTTTTCAGGAGAACAGCTTTCCTTATGGCCTGGCCCAATGCTCAGCATGTAGCTAATGCCAATAAGCATTCATGGGCAGATGAATGACCTCACGGGAGGGCTCCTTCTGCCTGAACAACCTGGCCAGCCAGACACTGTCCCATGGTGTTCTGAACACCTCTGGCTGCAAGGACTCCTCACGGCCACAGCGATCCCTTGCAGAGAGCAAGTCTGCCCTCGCTGTCTTGCTAGTTTTGCAGTCAAGTGGCATTTGGGCCTGGAGTCCTCTGGGAGCCTCCTTCACTTACATCTGGGTTAGCTGTCACGGCTGGCGCTAAGAACACTCACCCTCATCTCTCCATGTGGCCCAGCCTTTTCCTACTGTGGAGGCTAAAGTTTATGAATGGCTGTTACCTAGGAAACCAGCAGATACAGCTTTGGAGTTCTGGTAGCTGAACCTATGCCGTAGACATGAGACCACCAGATGTGAGGTGTGGGTACCTGGTCCCCACCATTTTAATGGAGAAAAATCAATGCTTTCAGATGGGTTTGGGGGTGGACCATCTTAGGTAGTGGAGTTGCCATGGTGATATGGTTAGTGTGTAGAAAGGCAATGAATGCTCTGTGCTCTTGGTCTCTACGGACACGTGGAACCGGCTCTTATACTGAAATAGTGTGGCTAAGCATGGTTTTAGGCAGTGTGGAAAGTTGCAAGTTGCTTTCAGGGTGATGGCATTGAGACTCGGGGAAGGGAGGGAGGCACAGTGACAGACTGCTTCTCTGAGCATGCTTATGTGGTGCATGATGGGAGTGATGACTTTCCATAGACGCCCAGGTGACTCTGCCACCAGCTCATCATGATACACATAAAACAGAAAGTGTAGGAGACTGTGTACATTTGTGTGTCATGCATGTCCACTTGCAGCGGGGTGCAGTGTGGACACTGAGGAGGGGGGTCTCATGAGTTGGAAGTCCTCACAGAGCCCACTAGAGATTTCTTACTTGCAAATGCTTTGGTCAGAGTAGTTGCTCAAAAGGCTCCCACCAAAATGACCCAAGATCTGGAGGTCTGCAACTGAATACTCTCAGTGGAAAAAGGTTGTTGGGGGAATTATGGAGCAGGGGCCTTTCTCTTTGTTTCTGTCTTGTGTGTGTGTGCACACGCGTGTACATGTGTGGTGTGTATGTGTGTAACTGCTGTGTGTGTGCATGAGTGTCCATGTGTGTGTATGAGTATGTATGCATGCTTGCATGTGGGGTGTGTGTGTGTGTATGTGTGTATGTGTGTGTATGTGTGTATGTGTGTGTATGTGTGTGTGTATGTGTGTATGTATGTGTGTGTGTATGTGTGTATGTGTGTGTATGTGTGTATGTGTGTGTATGTGTGTGTGTAGGACTAGGGGTGACTCACCACTTAGTTCCAGCTGTTGTCTTGTTTTTCAGTGAAAGCCTTAGCATGGGGTATGCTCAGACGGAAGCCAGACATGGTGAAGACACTGGGTATGTCCTACACAGATGTGGAGGAGGGATGGCCACCACTGGTCTTCCCTCAGGTGAACTGTAGCATCTCAGGTGTGAAGCATGTAAGGCCCTCTCGAGCCGTCCTCTGACCAGGGTGCTTCACCCCGACCCTGGGGCCTGCACTCCCGCCAAGCTCTTGCTCTTGAGTAGCCTGTCTTGACTAGATAGACACTGATTCACATATTGCCCTCCGCTGATGCTCCTGAGATTTGATTAAATTGCATGCGTGTGCATGCGTGTATGTGTGTGTGTATGTGCGTGTGTGCGTTCATTCGTTCAGAACATGCTGTTTGAGAACATTGAGATTTGGGGATGAGACGGTGGCACAGTCGTAGAATCCTCCTCTGAACATACCTGCAGATATGTGCGTGGGTCATACGTGAATTAAATGGTAGTTTGGAGTCACTGACCTGACCTGACCCACAGCCTCTGGGATGAGCGCACGGTCTGGTCTCCTGCTCTTGTTCTGTGGCCTGCCTTGGAGGACCGTCTCCTGCAGCGTGCTGGTCCAGCAGTGGTTTGGGGAGGCAGAAGGTGGCTCTGGACTCACTTTTCCTGGTCTCTGCTTAAGCCATGGGAATCCTGGGCTGGTGATTCGGTGCCTTGGTGCCTGCAGTTCTCCACGCCTCTATGACACTCAGCTGTGTAGTGCTCACGCCCTACCCACTGTGCGATGCTGTCCACACTCATGAGCCATGTCTGTTTCCCTGAGCCAGCAACAGCTGAGGGAATAAAACCTTGCCTCAGCTACCTCACTGAGCAGCGAAAGCAGCGCTGGCCTCCGCGGGCAGATGGGGTGGAAAACACGCGGTGAGGGCTGCACCTGGGCCTCTTAGCGGCTGGTCAGAGCTGTCCACACTCACTCCACCCACAGGCTAGACCCAGACAAACAGCCCTCACCCACTGACCTCACCAGCCCTTGGTATATATGCTCAAGTCGAAGCAGAAACAAAAACACTGCAGTTATTTTAAGTACAGCTGAGCACAGGGTGAGTGGCAGAGGTCACGCAGTGTTTGGAGGACACTGCTGAGGCTCTTGTGTTTACGTTTAGTATTTTGCTGACCTCAAGGTCGATGGGATTGTACATTAGCATAATTTTCAGGAAAACTACCACATTTGGTTGTGTATAAAATTTTGTTTTTATGATTTGAAACAGAGTCTTATAGAACTGAGTCTGGCCTCAGACTTCCTATACAGCCGAGTCTGACCTTAAAATCCCTTGCTTTTCCTGTCTCCTGGGTGCTGGGATTTTAAAGGTGTGAACCACCACATCTGGATTATGTTTAGTTTAAAAACTTCATTTACTGTCTCTCTATGTGTGTATCTAATAGCATTTTTAGGGAGTGTTGTAAGCATGACCCATAGTACTATGGTGCTCTGTGTGTGTGTGTGTGTGTGTGTGTGTGTGTGTGATGTGTATGTATGCTATGTGTGTACATGTGCGTGTGCATGTGTGTGTGTGCTGTGTGAGTACATGTATGTACTGTATGTGTGTTAAATAGCTACAGCAAAGTGCATCTACTTTTTACACTGAACATATTATGATAAATCCTTATACTTTCACATCTTGCAGTTGTGTGAAGAACTGCCAGAGGTCAAGGATTAGGTGGGATGCTCAGGCCCAGGCACAGGCGCTCTAATATGCTGCTGCTGGTTTGGTCCAGCTCTGGCTAATCGTGGCCACCTCTGAATTGCTGTGAGCTAGGCCCACCCAGGGCTCTAACTTCCCATAGTGCTGTAGAGCAGGCGTATAGTGCCCAGGGCCGCACCTGCTGCAGGCAGACGGACACACACGCATGCTTGCTGCTCCAATGTATTTCCTTTTGTTCTGTAAATAATACTTGATTCAAAGTTTTTCTTTCTTAAACTTTATGAATGTTGGGTTTTCTTGTTGGTGAATAAAGCCAAGACAGCTTTGTGGGATAATAGCAGTTATTCCAGGAATTTCGAGGCAAGCCCTCTGCGTATTGGTGTACTCTCCTCCGGCCTTTTACAGGGACACGTAGTGCCCTCTAGTGTCAAGGATTCCAGCCCTCCAAGGCCCTAGCTTCTGGGGAGCTGACAGCAGTGCCTTTTCTGGGGCTGTAGGTGGCTGCTTCTGCTTCCTGCAGCGCTCCAGGCAGGACTGTTGTTACAACTATAAAGGAGGGTTAGAATGCAATCTGCTGGGACCTGCAGGAAATGGTCTCTTTCCTTCTCTTGGATCCCCATATCTGGCATATCAGAAAGGGTCAGGAAGATGGCTCAATGGGTAGAGTGGGTATAGATGGGTACAGAGTTCCAGTCCCCAGCCTTTACATTAAAAGCCAGCCATGGCGGTGCCCACAGCCCTGGGTGGTGGGCTGGGAGGAGACAGGAGGACCCCTGGGCCTCAGCTCACCAATCCAGGATCATCTCTGGGGCCTGGGTTCACTGAGAGACCCTGTCACAAAAACAGATCTTCGCCTGGGTCAGCAGGAAGAGAAACGGCCTACGTGGATCTCAAGCCGTACTTTGGGGCCTTGTCTTTGCGCAGTGGGAGAAAACAGCACAGAGGTAGTATGCTCCCTGGGGATGCAGTGGCAGCTGCTACAGTGAAACCAACCCTGAGTACCCTGGACTCCAAACCTGGCCTCGGTTTCCTTAAGTGTGTGGGTTGGGTGGTGAGATGTGAGGAAACAGAGTGTGATTTCTGTGTTGGCTTCAATACTGATGACATTTGTGATAGAAATGAATCAGCAAACCATGAACCAAACTAAGTGATGTCAAAGCAAAGCAAGGCCGTCTTAGTCATTTACAGAAGCAAACGGGAGGAGCGACTCTTGCATAGATGTCGCCAAATTCCCAGGGACGGAGCAACACTGTTGTGCCATTGGCCATCATGCTTTAAGATAGTATCTCTGCTTTTTGTTATACAAATAATTTGAGTCTAAAAATTTTTTTTTTACTTGTGTGTGTAGTGGAGGTAGAGGTGTGTGTGTGTGTGTGTGTGTGTGTGTGTGTGTGTGTGTGTATGCGCGCATGCGCGCACTTGTGGAAGTCAGCGGACAACTCTGAGGAGTAGATCTTTTCGTCCCACATTTACCTAGGTTCCAGGCATGGGACTGCCAAGGTCGCTCAGCAGGTGCCGTTACCCACAGAGCCATTTCCCTCAAAGAAGCAGTTTACAAAGTAATGACAGATCAGCAGATGGTGATGTCTAGTCTCTTACAAGGGAGACAGATACACTTTAAAACATCGCTTAAGATTCCTAATCATTGAGCATTTCTTTAAGTGTTTCTCAGCCATTTGATATTCCTCTGTTGAAAATTCTCTGTTTAGTTCCAAGCCCCATTTCTCAATTGGGTTATTTGGTTTGGTGGTGTTTAATTTCTTGAGTTCTTTATATATTTTGGATATTAGACCTTTTCAGATGTAGGGTTGGTGAAGATCTTTTCCCAGTCTGTAGGCTGTCGCTTTGTTCTCTTGACAGTGTCTCCTGCCTTACAGAAGCTTCTCAGCCTCATGAGGTCCCATTTATTAATTGCTGACCTTAAGGCCTGGGCTGTTGGTGTTCTGTTCAGGAAGTTGTCTCCTGTGCCAATATGTTCCAGGCTCTTCCCCATTTTTTCCTTCTAACTGACTTAGTGTCTCTAGTTTTATGTTAAGGTCTTTGATCCTCTTGGGTTTGAGTTTTGTGCAACAGTTGAGTGGAGAGTGGGATATGACTTTCACACGAACTCTGGTGCCTCATATTTGACCATGTCTCCTGGAGGGGGAGACCTGGTGAAACTCAGAGGAATGACAGCAGGTCACCAAGAAGAGACTTGATACCCTATGAGCATATGCAGGGGGAGGAAATCCCCCTCAGGAACAGTCATAGGGGAGGGGAATAAGGGGAAGATGGGAGGGAGGGAAGAATGGGAGGAGAATGGGGGATAACCATTGAGATGTAACAAGAATAAATTAATAAAAAATTAAAAAAAAAGATTCCTAATAGTGATAAAAATCAGAGTTAATCTTAGCGGCCCAAGGGTACTGACAAGGACAGTACCGTGACGGGAGACTGATGCCAATGAGGGTTAAACTGCATCACAGTCGCCACAAATATGACCAGGTGCCTCCGTGTACCCTCTGACGGCATGTCCGTCGTCGCAGACCAAGCCTCAGGGTGACTGTTAGGAAAGTGGAAAGTGATGTCTCTAAATACCCCAGTCAGGTGTCCAGCATCCTTGAAGTGCTTTGTATAGAGGCCTAATAATGCAACCAGGACATTTGAAAGTTACTTTCAGCTTAGCTGTTGTGTCAGAATAATTGTGTCTCCCTTAGTCTTTTTTTTTTTTAACATGAGTAATGCATTAACAGGTTTAGGGTCCCTGATGATGGCGTTGAGCTCCCAGGATTCAGGGATGAGGATGAACCGGTTTAGCATACACTTGAGGACATGCTGGATGCTGAGGAAATCAAGCTTATTGGAACTGTTGCTTCATTTGAACCCACAGAGCTGAGCCGGTACCTGCCTCACAGTGAAGGAAATTGCAGCATGGGTGTTGAAAGCTGAGGATTTAGTGTGTGATAACAATTTCCTTGCTTTAAATTCCTTCAAGTCAACCAAGAGGCTGAAGACCATATTAATACTCAGAGAAAGCAATAGTTAAGCAATAGTTACTTACATGGTAATTTGATTGTTTCTTAATTACCTGCTGGAGGGTATGGTGAGTACAAACATAAGACACATTCATAGACACACATGTGCACATATATACACAGACACATGCCTAGACACACATTTATATACATCTAAATACAGACAGATGCTCAGACATTCACACATGTACACACACTCATGTACACATACACAAACATATACATATGCATATATATACATAGACACAGACAAACACACACATATAGACATACATACATATAGGCAAATATTCACACACAGTCATGCACACACACATACATACACATAGACACAGAAGCAAGCATGCACATGCATACTCATGTACATTCACACGGAGCTTTGCCTGACAAGGTAAAACTTTCTATTTGCGCACTCTAAATAGAAAGAGTCTGTAGGCAGTGCTGACTGGGCGACCTGGCAACGACAGCATCTTATCACCCCGCCCCGTTCCCAGGCGAAGCCTCTCCCTGATGTAGAAGGGAAAGTTCCACAGCGCGGTGGAGTTTTCCACTGTGGGACAGCTCCAGATGGCGGATTCTTATCTCTAATCTCAGGCACGTCCCTGGCAAAAATCCTTGGGACATCCTTCTTGCAGGGTTCTTGTGAATAATCCAAACAGTGTGCATTTTAAGATTCATGTGTCATCCGGGAAACAACGCACAGCATTTTTTTGGCCTTAAAAAGCCTGCATTTCTTTCATGGATGAGCTCCAGGGCTTGCAGGTGTGTGTGTGTGTGTGTGTGTGTGTGTGTGTGTGTGTGTGTGTTTGACTACTTTGACATGGGCTTCCTGAATGCTAAGATCACTAGTGGGTTAGAGCCCTGTCACCCTGGCTTTGTTAGTGCCCACTAGAATTTCTGGTGTGAGAAATGTGTGTCCTCAATGCCAGACCGATGAGCTGTGGACCAATGGCCGCCATAACACATTAAGACTTTCTTCTGGAAACTTGATACCCTAGCATCATATTCAGGGGGAGGAGGTCCCCCTCAGTCACAGTCATAGGGAAAGGGAATGGAGTGAGAGCGGGAGGAAGGGAGGAATGGGAGGATGCATGGGATGGGATAGCAAATGAGATGTAATATGAATGATTTTATTTTTCAATTAAAAATACTTTCTTCTGGACTCTCTTTACTAATATTATATTTTTTAAAATAATGATTCTTTTTGGTGTGTAGACATTTAAAAAGAAGTGTGTGTGTGTGTGTGTGTGTGTGTGTGTGTGTGAGTGTAATGTGTACAGGAGCCCAAGGAGGCCAGAATAGGAGTCAAATCCCTGGAATTAGATGCAGTTGTGAGGCTCCTGGCATGGATGCTTTGAGCCACACTCAGGTCCTCTGCAAGATCAGCCCGTGCTCTCAACTGCTGAGCCATCTCTCCAGCCCCAGCAGAAATATGCTCTGAATGCACACAGGTCTGCCAACCCTTGTGTATGTCAGACCTTTGTGTGTGTGTTGTATGTGTACAGAGCTTGACTGCATTTCTCAGGTATTTGCAAAGCAGTAAGTTGCATATTACTTATCCATCCTAATGTAAAAGTTTAATATGCCTATTGCAGGTGTTTTAAAAATATAAACGAAACAAAGAAGATGGGGCGGGGAAGGAGTCAAAGAAAGATTCTCTGCACTGGCAGTGCAATGCAGAGCTTGCTGCTATTTCTATTCTTGTCTTTGCCTTTAAAACAAAACACATCTGTGGAAATTTCACATGGTGATTTCTACCAGGCAACAATCTTCCATATCAGTATTTACGCACTACATAATAATTCCTACGGTGTTTGTGTGTGTGCATAGGTACACGTGTGTTGCACATATACATGTGTGTGTGGAGGTGGAGATGTCCTCGTCTGATGCTCAACATTTTATTCCCTTGAGACAGAGTCTCTCGTTTAACCTGGCACTCACTGGTTTCTGTGAGCTATAGCACATCCTCGGCACTGGGCTTGCGGGTGGGCGTGGCTTCACCTTGTTCCTTGCGGGTGGGCGTGGCTTCACCT
>OU015745.1:142336836-142346864 GCA_907169655.1 Acomys percivali | reverse complement strand
TCCTGTCCCTCCTCCCTCCCAGTCCTCCTCCCTCCCTGTTACCCATTTCTTTCTCCCCCTTCTCAGTTAGAACTGTTGGGGCTTAAACCCAAAGCCACTGCATGCACGCACGAGGCAGACGTGGGGCTCCTGGGCTCCATCCCTGCATCTTGTACCTCCTTTTCTTTTCTTTCTTCTTCTTCTTTTTTGTATCTTAACATAAGGGGTGGACGTGGACGTGGACGTGGATGTGGACGAGGACGAGGGGGAAAACAAGAGAAAGGAGCTAGTGTGTGGAGTCTGGCAGAGGTGACCTGGGACGTCTGAATGAGTCCAGCTCACTGCCTGCCTACCCCAGGAACCACGGCTTGCCTGTGACTCAGGCTCTCTGGCCCATTGTGCTCCGTGGGTCCCCGTGAGACCACGCACACTCTGTACTGGCCCAGCTTTCATGTGCTTCAACTCAAAGCAAACTGTTGTTCCTTCCACAGAGCAAGTAATTTCCTGAAAGCGACTAATTGAAGGCCCCAAATCCTGTAAGGAATGTTCAGGACTGTGTCAACTCCACTTCCTTCAGAGTGGGGGTGGGGTGGGGAGCAGAGCTATGGCCCTGAACCACCTGCAGATTGGGTTTTACGCACTTAATGAGAACTTCTCGCGGCCTCCTGTCTGTAGCTCATGGTCCACAGCATGGTTGTCTGTCAGAGGGGCGTATGTTCTAGAATGTAAAGACTAGTTATTGGAGTGTGTGTATAGGCATTTCTAGTGGATATATGTATGCCTGTATATAAGGCATGTATGTTTGCTCAGGTGAGCGTGTGTGTGTGGCCAGTAACCCTGATGTTAGTCTTCAGACTCTGGTCTGTAACTGGCCGGTTGGCATAGGCTGGCCAGCTGGTGAGCTCAGGGCTCCCCAGGATTGGAGTTGGAGGTGCGTGCCACTACACCCAGCTTTCTGTCTGAGGGCTCTGAGGATTGAACTCGGGTCCTCATGCCTGTATAGTAAACACTTTGCTGGCTGAGCCACTTCCCCGGCCCATTAAATAAGTGTTTGAAAACAAGATTTTGATATATTCTTTTTTTCTTTAGTTTTCTTTGTTAATTTGGTTCCAGTGTCTGCATTTTCAATTCATTTCTTGGGGGAGCAAAGACTGATTTCACATATTTGGAAAGAGAACCCCTGAAGTAGTCTTGGAGCAGTCTATGGAGGCATTGAATAAACCAAGGTTTATTGATAGCTGGCCGGCAAATTGCCCTCATTAAAAGTGACCACATAGTAACATCAAATAGGTTTAGTTAGCTTCAGCCCTCTGTCCTAGCTGGGTGGCACTCCTGGGGAGGGGGGGAGCCATGAAGGACAGGCACCCAGGCTGTGAGGTGCCTTCCACCTCCCATGGGCGGCCTTGCGGAGCCCCATCACATCTGTATCCTGCTTTGGTCTGGTGCAGCCTGTCACCCAGAGTCACACAGGTCACACCTGCTGTGACAGTCCCAGCCTCAGCCAATTGATGCCTGCCCCCCCCTCCATTTTTTTTAAATTAAAAAAAAAAATTCTCCTGGCTGCATATCATCAAGAAAAACAACATTGTTTTCAGGGTCTCTTATCTCTCCACTCCCAAATATCCTGTTTCTTTGGGCTGGGCAGCCAGGACCAATAGAAACCTCTTCCTGCCATTGGCTGACTTCATTTCCCAGACTTAGCACAATCTCATCCGCTCTAAACAACCTCATCAAAACTACTTTCTGGTCAGAGAGAAGCAATAATTATTATTAACATTTATTAACGATCAATAAACTTGATTGCATTATGGCCAGCACTATTAAGGTAAGGAGAGGGTTTCTCTACTTTCGACAAAATCTTGTTCTTCTTGTGCTCGCTCGGCTTCCTTTATCAAGGGCAGATAAGTCAGGGTTGGGCAACACCCCCCCCACCACAATAGAGGACAACAAGGTTTCCTTTGCGCTGCCTAGTAAATTTCCTTTTTCCTACTCCGACCATCCGCAAGGCTTAAAAACTTCAAACTCAGAAAAAAATTGAGGTTTCTAAATTCACCGTCGAGCGCCGTGGATTACTTTTGCGATGGCTTTTCGGAGCGCCTTCTGAATTTTCCCCGCTCTTTACCTGTTCCTAACGGTGTCTGGATGTGGGTCCGATACAAGGCCACACAGTCTCGGAGGTTGGAGGGCAGGGTCAAAGAGATGGTCTTGTCAATGGTGAATGTTTGGATGCACTTCAGGGAGTCCTTACCACCAGGCGTGCCAGCACGTCCCCATGGAAGTAAGGAGACTCTCCGTGGCTGTTGGTAACAGGATGGACAAATGTTGACTTTGAGCTGTGGGACCTCCACGCTGAGAGGACGTCTTTAAACTCAAATGGTGGTAACTGGGTGTGTTGGTTTATGTGTCTGTCACAAATAAAACACCTGCCTCTCTACGCACTGTACGCTTTCTTCCTAGCGATGTGTGGCCTGTGGGGACCGCAAAGCAGTGGGCGGCTGGCCTCCTCTCTGCTGTGTTTGGGTTGGTATATGTGTTTTCTTGTAAATGTTTCTAGAAGAAAGCTGGTAGAGTGTAGTGTGGAGACAAAGCTGCGTGGATGGGAACTAAATGTGGGCTGGGTGGAAGCTGTTGTACTATGAGGCGGTGGGTCTGTTTGACTGCATCCCAGGCCACCAGGCTTTGGTGACGTTTGTAGCCAACATAGGCAAAGAAAGGAAGCCAAAGAGTATGTTACCTGTTGCGTCTTCAGTTTTGTGGCACGAAAGATGAGACGTGACCTGTCTGTCCAGTAAGAGATCTGCTCAGCTTGAAAACTCATTTAAAAAATTGGGGTCTGCCCAGAACTGAGATGAGGCCTTAGAAAACCGTTTTTGGTTTAATGTCCGTCACAACTTGACTGTCATGTAAACTCTGCTGCGGAGCTCCGTCCACTTTTCGTTTCTCAGGGTATATTCTGTAATCTAGTAAGGCTCGTACCAAAGGCCTTAGAGTTTGTGTTCTCTGGCTTCAGGGATTAGTGCCAGCTGCAACATGGTGACCTAGAGGGGAATTTTAACATCAGGTCCGATATATCCTACTTTTAGATAAATGAGTAGAAATGATTTGATTTTTATAACCCCCAAACGCTGCCTTTTGGATCCTGCTTTAGACTCTTAATTTTATCCATATTTCAAAAACAATAAATCAAATCGTCTCTATAAATCTTAAAGAACTTGAGTAGAAGCTTATGTGGGTTCCTCCCCACTCCCCAAATCAATGCTTTTAAAGGGCCTAGGAAGAGCGGGCCGCCTTGTGCAAGGCGGAGAGCATTTTGACAAACATTCCGGTGTGTTGCTCTCCTTCATTTATGATCCACAGTTATGAAAAAGTCACTTTTTGGAGTCTGAATGCATTTTATTTCTTGAATACATTTGGGGACAATTGCTTGCTCTGCTGAGGGACTCTGGCCATGGGTGATTTCAGGATTACATGTATGTCCTATATCTCCCTGCGATTGAATTCCTCAAGGCCCCCCGTTTAAAAGCAGTCTCTCCTGAGAGGTGACTTCCGTGAAGATGAGCTTTCTGTGAGCTTTCCTGGATAAAGCAGTGAGATGCTTTTACGGCTTTGCTCATGGGGTAGGAAAAGAGGCCTTGAGTCTGTTGACTGCAACTTTGATTATGCTTATGGTGGCTGGAGCAAGCCTCAGCTTAGCATAGGGAAATGTCCCCTGAGGTTAAGAGACAGTCCCCTTACTAACACTTCCCCATGGCAAACGTGCTCAGAGTTAGGTGTTTCAGTCAGCTTTGAGCTTGTGAAGGTGGCATGCCATCTCAGTGGGGTTATTTCCTTCAGTCACTCTGCCTAAAGCCCCGTGAGGCACTCTGTTGGTGTTCTTTCCCGGCTTTGGTGATTTGCGGTTAGACAGCACAGTGGTGATTCAGTGGGGAGAGGTAAAGGTGTTTTAGGAACTGCTATGTCTCTCTGCACTCATGGGCCTCAGGATGAGACTGAGGGTTCTGACAGGAGCAGGTTAGTAACCGAACCAATGCCTGTGTGCAGGTGGCAGGAAAATGGCTGCGACCGCTGCAGCACTGACAGCTGCTTGACCCTGGTGCCCGTTGTCCCCCGTTGTCCCCCGTTGTCCCCAGCGTGACCCTGTGTGCCTCAGTTAGGGCTTTAACTCAGCCCTCCAAAGGTTGTCCCGACCTTGTTTACGGAAGCCCAGGATCTGTACGTGTGTCCTGCATTTAAAAACACTGGGTGGAAAACTTAGTAAGGTTACGATAGAAACAATCTGACCCTGAACAAGCATGGCGGACGGGAAGCCTAGGTGGCAAGCCTTAGTTCTAGAGCTGAACTCTGTACTCGCGCATGTGCGCATGTGCAAAGGAAGGGCACAGAGGGAGCGTGTTCAAAAAGCACCTTGAGTGGAGGCAGCTTAGGAATCAGACAGGATGTGGAAATTTCCTAAGAGTCCCCAGGCGGGCCGGGTCTGGACAGTTGGAAAGTTCCTGAGGAGGCTCACAACACTCTGCGCTGGGGATGACGCGTGGGCTTTCGGTGGATGTGGCTAAGGGTCCTAACAGCAGCTGTGTTCCTCCTCCACCTTCTGGCATCAGGGGAGTAGGCATGGCTTCCTCGCTGCTTTGTGGGGGGCTCTGTGACTGTGGAAGAAACTCCAGGTGCCAAATGTTGTTGTTCTGCTGGGTAACTGCCACATCCCAGAGCAACCCCCCCTTCCCAGCCCCCCTTCCCACTCCCCATCCCCCCAGAGCAACCCCACCCCCATGTCTGCTCTGGCTTAAGTGCACTGAAAAGACAGGGCTTCTCCAAGCAACATCCTGTGTGTATTGGGGCCACTCTCAGATCCCAGCTGCCCTCTGTGGTATAGCAGTATGCATATCCATGAATGCACGTGTGAGTGAGTGTGTGCATGTTTGTGTGCACCTCTGCCTACCAGGCATCCTGGCCCTGTTGAGCAGAGTTTGAAAATGGATGAACCTCATTTAACATGTTGCAGGACCCCCACACTCAGAGAATGTTCCAGAACAAAACGATTCCTTCATCGTCTGTATCTCCTTTAAAATCGTTATTGGCTCTTTTTTTCTCCCTTCTGGAAAACAGATCTCAATCTTTAAAGACATTATTCCCAAGCACGCGCGCACGCACACACACGCACACACACACACACACACACACACACACACCACACACACTCACCAGTGTTTCTTTTAAAAGCACGCATAGAAAATAAAATACAACAAGAATATTCCTTGTGCTTTTAGAATGTCCCTTCAGCCAAGAGGCATTGGTCTAGCTATTGGTGTTCATGAGGCACTGTGGAGACCCACCCGAGTCCCTGAAATGAGCAGTGTCGGCAGTGCAAATCTGCAGAGATGGTTTTGAAGACGTGCTGTCTCAACATTGCTCTGGTGAGCCTTGTCCTGTTGCTCTAGGGCCTTCTGCTGTGATAGGGTGACTGACATCGCTTCCTACTCTGCCCTGGGAACACCTTCAGATTACCGCAAGGCCACACACACACATACACATACGCTCGCGCATGCACACACACACACACACACACACACACACACACACACACACACGCAGGCACGCACATGCACACACATGCACACACACGCGCACACACCCCCGAGTGTGCACACACATTCATGCATGCACATACACACACACACACACACACACACACACACACACACACAGACGAATACCCATACTTGCATTTACGTGCTCTGCTGGCTTGTGTCTATGGCCAAGGCCCCTCAGACGCCTGACCCCAGCTTTCTCACCGTCGCAGAAGCCCGAGGCCACAGAAGGAGCAGCAGGGTGACTTCCCACGGTCATAAAGTAGCCACTGCGGAGCCTGTGGCAGAGTATGCTGGGCTGCGGGGATGGCGGGAGCTGGTGATCAGCACCCAGCTGCCCCAGGTGACAGTGCCCTGGGGTCCGGCTAGCCTGCTGCCTCACCTGGTCGCTGACAGCAGGAGGCCTGCGCTGCGTCTTGTTCCTTGGTAGCATGGGTCTCTGGGTCCTCCCCAGCCCAGTTGTCATCATAACTTTTAGGGGACACATAATTTTGCTTTGTAAAGTTTACAAACAAAAGAATGAAAGACAATTTTCTTTTTTCTTTTTCTTATTTTTTTTTTTTCATTTTGGTTTTTTGAGACAGGGTTTCTCTGTGTAGCCTTGGCTGTCCTGGACTCACTTTGTAGACCAGGCTGGCCTCGAACTCACAGCGATCCTCCTGCCTCTGCCTCCCGAGTGCTGGGATTAAAGGCATGGAGCCACCACCGCCCGGCAATTTTCATTACAGGGAAAGTACAAAGATGTTATGAAATCAATTTAGGTTCTCTTCATCCGAGGAGGCCACAGTAGCTACTGACCTCTGGTGTGGTCTTTCTGATTGTGTGTGTGTGTGTGTGTGTGTGTGTGTGTGTGTGTGTGTGTGTGTTCTTCTATACAGCTAACTGTTCTGCTTTTTGTCCTTGATACTAATTTGTATACATTCCACCACCATGTCACGTATAAGCCTTCAATTAGCATAATTTTATGCTTCTTTTATTCCACATAAAATAGATGTCATCCTTTTACAACCAATGTCTGCTGCATTCTCTCTATGATTAACTTTGTGAGCGTTGTTGCTTAGAAAAGAAATTCTTGTGCCCCAAATACGCCTATCTTTAATATCCTTGTCAACGTTAAGTACCTTGCCAGGTCTGCAGATGTGTGCCTGCTCCCCCTGAGAGGGCTTGAGTCACCCAGGGCTCCTTGGATATTTTGACCTAACCTCTGCTGTGACCCTTCTCCTAATTTTGACTCGAATTTGTATGTGTTTTAGCATTTGCTCCCCCCCCTTGTTTCTCCTGAGAACCTGTCTCAGTTGTCCACTGCAACTTTTATTTTTGCCCTTCCACGCCCCATTTGACGCAGCACGTTTCCCAGTGTGTCTCCCACGGACCTTGTCAGGGCCTGGGCTCCCTCTTCCCTCTCTCCCCTCCCATGCGTTTCCTCGTTTCTGCCCGCTCTCCCTACTGCTTGCCTTGGTTTGTTTGTATATCAGGAACCCACAGGGCCTCGTTCTTAGTAATAAATAACACACACACACACACACACACCTCTTCAGCAGTGTCAGCAGGGGCTGGCAAGCATCGAAATAATGTATTTTTAACTAAAATCCGTTGCAATCGCTAGGGAGGAGGTAAGGGATCAAAAATAAAGTGGTCCATTGTGAAGTCACAGCTCCTTAGTGGGTCTCTTTTCCCACTGAGATGAAGTGGATTAAGCGGAGTGTGCGAGCATTTAAAGGCACATAAAACGCTTTAAAACATGAAGCGCTAGGACTTTGCGTTTGTGATTCCAGTTTGATGCTGGAGCTGCCTGTCAGGCCTTGGGCTAAATAAACAAGCACCCTGTCTCAGATGCTCAGGGCAAGCTGGTGCTGTAGCTTCCTCACGGGTAAGGACAGAAGCTTTGAGAAGGAAACAGATGGGATGGTCTCCTTTCTTGGCATCCTCGGTGATCTCTCTAGGCCGGTTGTTCCCTGTCTCCCTGGCACTAAGTTTCTCAGCAAACAAAGGTGTGCTGAGTGCTCTGAAAAAGAGCAAGACACTGGGTCATGAGAGTCCTTGTAACTGTCTACCCTGTGAAAACAACCCCACAGCAGCCATCCTGTCTGTCACAAGAGGCAGCTAGGCAGTGGGCTGCTGGGAAACTTGAGGGTGGTGGCATCTTGCTGCTGCTTCTGTGTTTGCTTGGTGACAAGGACTGTTTTAGACTGTTTTACTTTTTGAATTTTTGAGATGGCCTCACTCTGTACCTACCCCCAGAATAGCAGAGAACTCATGGCAACCCTCCTGCCTCGGCCTCATCATTGTCAGGATTGCCTGGCTTAAAGGAATATATGCATCAAGTGATTTTTCCTCTGCAGTAGTGGGGATGAAACCCAAGGCTTTGTGCATGCTGGCAAGCTAGCTCTCTGTCCTAAGAATTCTTTCCTTATTTGGCAGTATCTAAGGGATTCAGGTCTGTTGGTGACTGGCTTACGTGTCCTCAGCCCAAGTGTCAACTTCCTTGCTCTGCCTCGGGCGTCAGTAATGAAAGCTGGGGTTGGAGTTTTCCGCTAGGCCCCGCTGAGTCTTTCAGTGGGGTGTTGGGGGAACTCAGGCCAGGGAGGAACAGGTGCTGTGCTGTTGTGTGCAGATAAGTGCTGAGGGTCTCAGAAAAGAAAAATGCTAAAGCCAAGTAAAATCATGTATGTTTTCAAGTGCCACATCAGGCTCCAACCATAACATCAACACCAGGGCTGTTACTTCAAACACTTGCTGAAAACAATGCGTGCATGCTTCTGGAAAATATGATGGGAAACATCAACCGGAGATGCTACAGGCTTGACTGGTGCACATTCAAGGATGTGCGTGTGTGCGTGCTTACGTGTGTGTGTGTGTGTGTGTGTGTGTGTGTGTGTGTGTGTGAGAGAGAGAGAGAGAGAGAGAGAGTCTACATGCACCTATGTGCACGGATGTGTGGTCACTAGAGGTCAGTGCCTGGTATCTTCTTCAGTTGCACTGATTCGGCTGGACCAGCTGTTCAGGGAGCCCCGCGCCCTTCTGTCTGGGAGCCCCAGTCTTCACCACTCCACTGCGGGGTTCCCAGAAGCACCTCCCGCTAGAGTCAACCTTTACACGAGTGCAGGGGACCGAACTCAGATCCTCATGCTTAAGTGTCAGGCCCTTCATGCGCTGAGCCATCATCATCTGTCCCCCGGCTCTGAACAGTCTCACTTTTGAGGCATCCATGTCTGTGATTCACCATTTCTTTTGCTGTCTTGACATTGCAGTGTTACAAATAACACATGGGGCCTCTTCCTCCCCTCCCTCCCATCCTCTCACTCCATCTCCCTCCTAACCCTGTGCCCTCTTTGTTGCTGCAAATAACAAGTCCAGTTAATAAAGCCCGTGTGGGCACAGGTGTGTGGCCACACTTGATGGCAAGTACTCTTGAGCTTCACTCAGAAGGAGAACAGACTGTTGAGCGAATAAGTCGGAATTTGTCAACATGGCTAGTCCATGACTCAACCTGAGGCAGGGTTTCCTAAGACACTGCTTTAAGAACTTGTGGTTTCGTGTTGCCTGGCTCTCCTTGGTGGTCCCGTGTGTTTCTATGGCGGCCATCGGTAGCGGGCAAGGCTGCACAGGACGCCGGGGCCCACAGTTAGCCGCGAGAGGGACTTGATGCTCTATTTTTTTGGTCCTATCATTGCGATAGACTGTGGGAAAAGATTGACTTTATCATTGCTACAGGGCATGGCAGGCACAGACAGTAGTCACAGAAGGGCCAGGGAGAGGGGACTCCCTGGGAGGGGGATGGTGGCCAGATCTTCAGCCTGGCACAGTGGGACCTCAGCAGGAAGCCGGCCTTCCATGGCCTTTGTTCTTTAGGGGTGGGGGGAGTGGAGCTGGGCTGCAAGTGCATCACACAGTGCTTCCTGAGGCCCCAGACAGTGGGGCCTAGGCAGATTGTCTGTGAGCCCAGCCAGATGCTCTCAGCGGGGTTGCAAATCATAGCCCTGGACAAGCCCTTTTCACCTGGGAACACCACCATTCCTGCTTGTGTTGCTGTGGAGTGCACTGGGTGCAGGAGCTCAGAGCTCTGCGTGACACGGGAGCTCCTCAGTGAATGGGAGCCACTTGCATCTGTATCCAGGCTCACCTCCCATCCACTGTGAGCAACAGAGGAGTACAATTGTGTACCATTGTTTTCTTTCAGCGTCACCACTAATGTGTGAGTTCAGCTTTTCCACATTCAAGGGGCTCGTTTGACACTTTTCTCCAAGGGGCTCCCTTCTCTGTATTGTGAGACAAAAGCTCTGGCAGAAATAGCCACTTCCCAGTGTTCACAGCCGGAGATGACATGCCCAGTGCTGGGACATGCCTGATGGTGCACCTGACTGACCCTTTTCTGGATAGACCCACCTCTGTCCCTCCCTCTCCCTGACCTCTTCTCTTCTCTTCTCTTCTCTTCTCTTCTCTTCTCTTCTCTTCTCTTCT
>OU015745.1:142325398-142336436 GCA_907169655.1 Acomys percivali | reverse complement strand
GGAGAGTTGTCCCGTGCAGAACTCATCAACACATGAGGCTTTGGCTTCTCCCGTGTCTCTTTATCCGTGTGGATGCTTAGGACTAAGAAAATGTATTTACAGTCACAGAAAATGAAAAGCATTGCCAAAGGACAAATACAAGTGACTTTCAGAGTTATCTGACTCCAGGAATTATTCTTTCTACCAACTTGAATTAACACAGACAGTTGTGTAGACTTGGCCTCTTTTTTAAGGCAAAGAGGATGAACTGTGAAGCATCTAAAAGAAATAAAATCTGCTTTCAGCCATTAAAAAATCCCCTCTTTGCTTCTTCATATCCCTGAGAGGAACTGCCTGCTGGACACTACCCCTGCCTCTACCCTTTTGGCTTGCTACTGAGGCATAAGCCCATGGCGGCCAGTTTTTAACGATAGTGATTATGAAGAAAGTGCATAGATTTTTTTTTAAGCCTTGTTCTCTGGTGATGGAAAACATCTTTTTTTAGATCCCGTGTTTACTGCTTTGGTAAACAGTAAAATGCTGCTGCAGCAATTACCTTGAGGACAAACGGTTTGTAGACAGATACTTCCTACACTTGCTTCCTGCCCTGATAGCCAGGCCAACCAGAGGCCCGGGTGGCAGGAAGGGCTCCTTCTGGAAGCTTCCTGCCCATGCCATGACTCCTTCCTTATTCTTAATGTCTTCTCCAGTGGGATCAAGACCTGCTTCTGATTTTGAAGGGAGGAACCTGTGCTTTCTAACAGGTGAAGAGAGGAAGCCTTAAAGTAATGGCTTTTGTGTCTGTTTCTCAATCTTGGTGTTATCTCTCAGGACTGCACTATGTCCTGGGGGGGGGGGTTGGCTAGGTCTCTCCAGCCTTTTTGAGTCACTGGAAGAGATTTATGACCCTAGTGGTTCTCCCTCATGCTGGCTGAAATCGGCCAGATTTGGATCCAAAAAATTTCAGCTCTCGGTTTGTTCTCTGTGCTGAGCGTACAACAGTCATTAAATCCCAGGGAACACATTGTTTGGGGGCCCGTGAAGCAAAACAAATAAAACCACAAAGCGCAAGCAGTGAACAATAGAGAGTCATCCATTACCCATCCGCAGGACGTGTCCTTAGCGACTGGCCCTTTTGTAGGGGGGGGGGGAATATATCAAGTCAACAAACAATAACACCGAACAATAACTAAACAAAATAAATAGCCCCAAGAGCCCCGGGGCTCTATTCCTGGAAAAGCCCCAGAGAATGTTGCTCACAGGTTCAACACAGGGAAACCTGCTGCTACCACGGGCCTCCTGCAGAGGTCAGAAATAACCACACCCCAAGAAGCCTCTCATTGCAGGTGCCCCTCACTCCTGGCTCCCTTCCATGCAGATCCCCCTCATTTCTGGCCAGCCTTCTCTGATGCCCCCCCTGGGCCTTCCACAAGGCAAGTGTCTCCTGTGAGTGTTGCAATGCACTGAGAAGGACACCAGTGGGTAGGGGGCCCCTCTGGTCCTGCACACAAAGGGGCCATGTATATAACTGCCCTGTGGAAGCAGAGGCTAGCGTTGCCTGCGGAAACTGTTGCATGTGGATAGGTGAATGATCCAGTGTTGCAAGTGGGTGCTTGTGTCCCCTCATGATTTTCTCTACACAGCCACTCAACATACATATTTTGTGTTTGAAGTGAACAAGAATTGAAATGAAAAGAAAAAATTGGCCCCAAGAGAGTTTTCCCCGTAGCGCCTCCCCAAACCTGTTTGCTAATCTTGAGGGCCTCAGAGTGTAGAATCCTAGCATCCTGTTTGAGCACAGACAGGGTCTCTTCCTCTGCCCTTGCGCTGGGAGGTGTCGTCTGCACAGCGTTGTCACCTGATAGTGATGTTCCACCCATTGTCCCCCAGCGCAGTTCCCCACAGATGCCACCTATGCAGGTTTGCGAGATGCAGGACACCATGGATCCCGGTGGAGTGAATCTGGGATGGGGTCAGAGGGCAGGCATGTATGGATGGAGGGCCTCACCTGTGGGGGTCCCCTCAGAGACCACCTGGACTGTCTGAGGATGCTTGGTTTGCTCCCGATGCTCAAAAGATCTCTTGACTAATATTGGCGAAGTGGCAACATAAAAGTTTTCTTCCTATTTTTACATTTCAAAACAATTACTATGGAGATTTAGAAAAGTAAATTTCAGAAAAGAAAATTAAAAGATTTTATGTCACACCATCACAGGTATGCTGGTGCTTGACTCTTTTCTGATGCTGTATATATGATTTGTTTTGTTTCTTTGGCAGGTATAACATTTGAGAAATGAAACTCATTTTTAAAATAGCGATTTCCTACTCACTTCCTTTTTCATAGGCTCCTTGGGGAATACAGGTACCATGTTGTGTGTTTTTTCTTTCTTCTTCCTTCTTTTTTTCTTTTCAGGGCTAGGAACTGAACCCAGGGCACAGTGTGTGGGCTGCAAGCTCTCTATGCCCTGACCTGTGTCCACTCTTAGAAGCTGTTTCCCTTATCTGATGGGGCAGTGACACCTGTCTTGCAGTCCTGTGACTGAAAAGCTTGGAGCATGCATGACCTTGGAGCATCGGGGTGCGGGGGTGAGCCCTCTAGCCACTCACCCGAGCCTCTGTGCTTTGAAACTTTTAAAATGATTTTTTAAAATATTAATTTTTATTATTTAAAAATGTGTGTGTGTGTGTGTGTGTGCATAAATGCAGTTTCCTGCACAGTCTAGAGGTATCAAGTCTCCGAAAGCTGGAGTTACAGGCAGTTGTAAACTGTGTCGTATCAGAGTTAAATCTGAATACAGGCCATCTGCAGGAGCAGTGAATACTCTCTTAGCCACAGGCCATGTTTTCACCCCCATCTCCTTGATTTTGAGACAGGATCTCACTGTGTAGCTCAGGCTAGCCTTGGATTTGTGAGCCTTCTGCCTTTTCCAAGCTGTTTGGATTATGTTCCACCATATATAGCCTTATCATCATCATCATCATCATCATCATCACCATATATAGCCTTATCATCATCATCATCATCATCATCATCATCATCATCATCATCATCATCATAACATATGTGCTATTTGCTCTTTGGTAGTAAATCAATTATCTTTTCCAGATGTAATTTTCATGTTTGTCTTCAAACCCAGTGCACTTTGGACCCTCAGAGTTTTGTGTAAAGGGGCAAGTTGTGAGAAGTGAGAGACTCAACCGTGCGACCATCTTCAAGTGAAGACCCAGGCTTGAGCAGTTGCACTTAGCTCCATTTTTGTAATCCCAGGAAAAGAGTCAAAGAGAAACCAAGATGGGCTCCTAAGGCATCTCTCCTCCGGCCTTAGTCCCTGGGTGAGCTCTCTGGTGGGCGGTGCAGTTCCGCAAGGAACAGCCGTGGAGTTGAAGGCGACAGTTGAAGTTTTCACCAATTCTCCAGCATGGGGACCTTAGTGAGAGGAAGTGAGCAGGCGTCTACTGAATTATCACAGCAGGGCAGTTCCTATGAGTCAAAGTTTGTGAGGGAGAGAGCCACGGGTTCCTGACTAACCTCTTCTCTCTAGGAGGCTGAGGCAAGAGAACTGCAAGTTCAGAGACCTGCGGAGGCTGCAGCGTGGGGCCCAGGACAGCCTGGGCAACTTTGATCCTGGGTTACAATAGTTAAAAGTAGAAAGAGGAGCTAGGGTTGTAGTTTAATGTAGAGTACCTGCCTCACAGGTACCCTAAGTCCAGGCCTTCAGTCAGCAGTCTGTCTGTCTGTCTGTCTGTCTGTCTGTCTGTCTCTGTTGCTCTTTTTCTCCCTCTCTGTCTCTAGCTCTAGCTCTGTCTCTGACTCCCTTCCCCTCCCTCACACACACATGCACGCCCACGCCCATTAGTTTATGTCACACCAGTCATGATCAGAAACCCCCAAATAAGGGCTGTGAAAACTAAATGCTCTGAGCTGTGAGTGTTACGCCACTCCAGTGAGCAATGCATCCTGGGTAAATGTCTATCTGATGAATGGATAGCTGCTCCAGTGGTTAAGTGTGCAAGTGTGCAAGTGTGCATTGGATCAACAGGAAGGCAGCGCCAGTGCATGACAAAACAATGATAAAGAATCTGTTCTTTTTTTTTTTTTCACGCTGTGGTTTTTTTTCCTTCAACAAATCTATACACTTTTTCCTCCAACATGGCTTAAATGACCACTCACCATTTGCTTTAACGTTTGATTGTGCATGTTTATGGCGCGAGCCTTCATACTCATATAGGTAACGGTAAGGCTACTGTGTTCAAGACGGGTCGTGTTTCTGCTCTCTTCTGTGGTTATGCAGTGTGCGTGTTTATAGTTATCCAGCGTGCGTATCAGGGGTCGAGACTGCTCCGCCTCTGTATTTACCGTGAGCAAAGCTGCAAGACACAGCAGCGTGTTAGTTAGTGCAGCTCTGGGTAGCACATTGCCCCCTAGACTGGATCATCCTGTGTGACTGGTGTTTTCTACCCTCTGGCCTCCAACTTAACCATTTCCTTCCCCACCTTTGATCACTGTTTTCATTTCTGTTTGATTTCTGCCTATTTAACAGTTTTAGCTTGTGCCTGCAAGCGATACCGTCCACTCTTCCCTCCCGTTACTAACCTGTTTTGTGCAGCATATTACCCTCAGGATTCCTCCACGTGGGGCACGTGATAGAACAATCTATCTCCATGCCCCCTCCCTTTTGATAGGAGTTTCATATAGCTCAGGCCAGCCTGGAATTCTCTGTGTAGCTGATGATGACCTTGAACTTCTGACCCTCTTCCCTCCGTCTTCGAGGGCTGAGACTGTAGCTGTGTGAGTCCTTGTCTGGTTTGCATGGCATTGAGCTCGGAACCCAGGGATTCATGAATGGCGGGCCATCCCCGCCTGGACTCTCATTGTTCAAAGACAAGTGCTACTTACATTGCACAGGTTCCGCATTCTTTCACCCACTGGGGCTGTCCCTGCGTCGTGTGTCAGGCAAACAATGCTGCCGTGACTGGAGGCTTGTGGGTATCTTTATTGGGTGTAGACTGAATTGCCCAGGGACTTCTGGAACATACGGCACTCATACGACTGTCCTTGAGAACTCCTGTTGGCCATTTTAGGTCTTCTTTGGGGGAAGGAAAATACCTTTCCATGGTCCTTTGTGCATGCCTGTGCTGGCCGACTGTACAGGGCCGCGCAGAGCCCGGTGGGGTTCGGAGTGTTTGGGGGTCTTTCTCTGGTGAATGTGTCATCTCTCCTCTGGGCTGTGGATGGAGATACTCCCGCTGGAAACTTAGAAGCAGAAAGGCATCTGCCTAGCAGCTGGGAGGTGGGGCACCTCCTTCCTTGACACTGGCCTTTGAGTTCACTGAGGGACAACCCCCTCCACCCACTTGATACCAGGGGTCTGCACTGGGTCCTCTGGCTGGCTGTTTGCTGCAGCTCATTAACCAAGTATTTTTAGACACGAATCAATGAGAATCTGTACTAAGTGTGCTGTTGTAGGTACTGCTAACTTTTCTTCTGTGACTATAGTCACTCCTTTAAAATTACAGTGGCTCTGTAATAATTTAACTTCTTAATTGTGGGTGCTCGCCTCTGTGTACAGTTTCACTCCCACAAGGTTTCGTAACAACTGCAGCTTACACGACTACAGCTTTCATCTACAGCAAATGTAAGATGGCATCTTTATTAGTAGCTAAGTTTCTGTTTTCAACTACAAAATAATCTGTTCACTAGTAGAGATAAATATCAATAACAGAGAATAAACAGTGTATTAAGTCTTGAAAATGGACATTATTTAATTTGGTCAGTCTTACGGATTAAATGGTTATGTAGAAAATGATGGTAACAGGGGGCCAGGGCGGTGGCTCAGTGGTTGAGCATGTTGCTGCTCTTCCATAGGACCTGAGTTCAGGTCCCAGCACCCACATCAGGCAGCTCATGGCCCTGGGCACCTGTAACCTCCATCTCCAGGGCACACAACACATTCATCTCATTTCCGTGGTCACCTGCACACATGTGGCACACACTCATACAGACACAGACACATATGCTCATAAATAAAAAAAAAAAAAATAAAGACGAATGTGGAAAATGGTGAAAATGTGATCTTCCATGGAACTTGAGGTGTTCTGTGAAGATGGTTCAAGGTCTCTGCCTAGATTAGTGTAGGTCCATGTAGTTCTCAGGAAAGACGCAGCGGGGCTCCTGGATTCTTTGCCTAGTTCCCCTAAGAGGTAAAATCTTTTTAAAAATGTATTTATTCCTTTATGATTTCCTACATATGTAACGTACTGCGACAATATCCTCCTATTTTCTTTTCTTATTCCTTTCTCCCATCGAACCCCTTCTTTTTAACAAATCTCTCCCTATCTACTTTCATGTCTTGGGATTTTTTTCCTTTTAGAACCCCTGCATTCAGTGTTGCCCGTGTGAGCAGGCAGGGGCTTATGAACTTGAGTCAGGGAGGAAGACTGCCCAGTGGCTAACCACTGAGGCAATGGACCCATTTACGTTTATATATTTGTTTTTTTTTATTTGTTTTTTGTTTTTTAATGAACATTCTTCAGTTGATTGTTTAGGAAATTATCTCCCTAGCCCATGTAAGACTGTAGATGTTTGCTGAATGAATGAATACATGAAGAAATGATCCAATATATATGAAATCTTTCTCAGGTGAACTGGATAACACAGGGTCCAGTTTGTAAGGAATCAAAGGAAAGGAAATGACCTTCACTTGGGATCAGAGGTTGGAAGAAGTTTTCACTGGCCACTGAGAGCCCATTGTGTCTTAGACTAATTGCATTTCGGATGTGTACACTTAATTGTTCTTGGATAATTAAAAGAGAAACAGGATTTTGATGGAAGAGCAGGTATGCATGGGCACACTTGGGAGTGGACACACTCATGCATGGGCACACTCACGTGTGGGCACACTCATGGAGTAATTTGCTTGCGATTATTGGTTACAAAACATGCTAAGGAAATTATATTTTAACTTCCTTTTATTGTTTCATTTCAACTTTTAACATAGTTTTAAAACAAACAGAGTTTTCAAAACTCTAAAGATGCTTGCACCATTTGCTCCCTGCAGAGTGGCGATGCCGCTTAGGATGTGAACTGGACACATTTCTCATTGGTCCAGGGCTGGATTCTCCCGTCCAGAGAAGTGAAGGCTCTGTCAAGCTAGGGAGTTGACATGAAAAGGTTTATAAAGAAGGATGCGCGCTCCTCTGAGACATCATGGCTCGGTTCTGGGGAAGTTTGGCTAAGACTACAAGACAAATGTTGGGTCATGTGATGCCGTAAACCGGGAAAGTGCTTGGTTGTTGTTACAAACAACAGCCTCATTAGGATATCAGTTTTACAGGGCAACTTGTGACACATTACCACCCCCCACCCCAGACTGAGTTCCAAGCACCACACGTCTCTTCTCTCACAATTAGGGAGACAGCTGTTCCAGCTGCACCTGCAGGGCAGGCTTGGCACGGAGGTTCTGAGGAACAGACCCAGGCCTCTCCTCTGGCCTCGCCTGCCTGCTCAGGAGGCGTGTGGTCCCCTTCATCCCGATTGTTGCCTCCTGTCTGCGTATGGTTCCGTCTCTAATAAAGATGCTCTCACTGCATCTAGGACCAACTTTAAATTAGTGTGACCTCGTGGCAGCCATTCATCACATTGGTAAGCCCCCCAACCTCTAAGCAGACCGTACTCCAAGATCACAGATGAGCACTGTTCAGCCACCACAGGTAAGGAAGAGGCAGTGAAGGCCAAGGAGGCCCTCCTTCCCTGCGCAGTCTCTGCTGTTTGAAAGAGCAGGGCTCAGGGCACCGACTGTGCCTGTCAGGTAGAGCAAGGATGCCAGGGGTTTCACCTTCATGGCTCCATACCAATCAGTTTTCTGTGTGAACAGCATTCTAGAAGGTGGGACTGTGACTCATGCCATTAGGGGAAACATGACACTTGTTGTATGCCTGGCCACCACCACAGTTAAACCCTGTATGATGATCAAAGCGAAATCACTGTAGAGCGAAGTGTTCACTCGGCGGCCGGCTCAGTTTCACAAGATACCCAAGTGATGTTGCGGTTTCTCTTATCACTTGACTTAGTAATAATAGCAAGAGTGTAGTGCGAGGCAGCTCTGGGCTTCGGGCTTTGTTGCCGCAGCAGCCAGTCACATTTCTCCTCCTGTCCCCCCCCCCCCCCACCTTCCCGGGCAGATGAGTGTGCTAGTCACCTCTTCACAGAAAGACTTCCAGTTTCATGTCCTCAGTGCAAAGATTGAACTCACAGAGACGGGCCCGCCTGCTACAGCTACCAGGCACTGTCTCCTCCTTCTTGCTTCTGTGTCTGTCCTTGGTGTCAGCGGAGAGGCCACACATAGAAGATTCGAGGCTAGAGATGTGACCTGCCATGACAGGTGCTATGTCTTCTGAAATAGCTCAGTTTCTGAGGTTCAGAACTTTATCTCACCACTAACAGTGGGGTCTCTGGAAGGTTAAGAAACAGGCTGTGGACTTGGGTCACACACACGTGTCACATCGTCTTTATGCTCTTGCACAGTTCGTGTGCACGACACGGCTGCTCACATGCAGCCGCCCACCTAGCTGTGGTGCTGAGGAGCTTGCGGAGCCATGAGGAGAGGTGGGGGTCACCCAGTGGAATCCTTTTTCCTTGTAAGCTAGTGGCAACTACAGGAGTATGGCAGGTCCCTTAGATGTGCGATTAAGACCATTCAGTGCTTCCGCATGGATGGTCAGGGCTCTTCTCTCCAAAAGGCTGACAGGCAGCATTAAATCGTATTTGCAGAGCAAGCCCCTGTTTCCGGAATACCTTTTCTCACCCAGTCTGTAGTAACGTTTCTCAATGTGACAAACACCTGTGCCGTGCCATGCTCAGATCCTATTTTGGGGCTGGCCTATACCCAACAATGTGGGTGAGGTAACCGTGGAAACGTGTTTGTGTGCAAACATGTCCGTGTCTACAAGGCCTTGAGAGCCATGGCTCACCCATTATGTTCAACGCGGCGATAAGAAGCCAGGGGCTGTTTTGAGAGCTGTGTTAGGGCAGTGTGATGGCTAGAGAGGAAAACCTGGGCAGACGCACTTGCTTAGGGCACACGGGATGCATGCTTTCAGATCTCCTTCATTTTAAAATTAGGGTATAAAGTTGTGGTTCTGCGCACAGAGAACTGGTTACGCTGATCATCAGTCCCCGTGTGGTCTCGCATACACGCTTTGATATATGTCTTGTCTGAATACTGGGCGTGGCAGGCACCCTTTATCCCATTTGTAACCAGTCATGAACTGTATCTATTTTACCTGTTTACCTAAGCATCGTAAGTGTGGGCGCAGCCTGGAGGCTTAGTATAAGCCAGACCTAAAGAAAGCTACTGCCTGGGTGATAAGATAAGAGGTGCAGACCCCGCTCTGGGTTTTCAGAGGCTATTTTTAGCTGCATCTTTCCCAGTAGATGCCCTAACCCTTTTGGTGCTTCTTGAGGGCCCCTTTGGTTAGCTCTGTCCTTACAGTGTGTGCTGATAACGATGTGCTCACAGGTTTGCTGCTGTGAAGCCAGTGGCTTCTCAGAGATCAACAGAACAGCCGCTCTGGCCTCTAGGATCAGGGCTTCCACAGAGCATCCGTGGTCCATAGGCAGGGACACAGAGCGTGTGGTCCATAGGCAGGGACACAGAGCCTCCATGGTCCATAGGCAGGGACACAGAGCCTCCGTGGTCCATAGGCAGGGATACAGAGCCTCCGTGGTCCATAGGCAGGGACACAGAGCGTGTGGTCCATAGGCAGGGACACAGAGCGCGTGATCCATAGGCAGGGACACAGAGCCTCCGTGGTCCATAGGCAGGGACACAGAGCGCGTGGTCCATAGGCAGGGGCACAGAACGTGTGGTCCATAGGCAGGGACACAGAGTGTGTGGTCCATAGGCAGGGACACAGCGAGACCATTTGGTATATTTCTCCTGATCCACAGAGGGACAGGGAGCATCTCAAGCTGCCGTCCAGTGGTGGACACAGCCCCTAAATCAGCTGTGCCTTGTTCTCCCGAAGCCGGGCAATTTGCTTCAAAACACCTAAGTGGGGTTTTCTGCTCATGACCTCAGCTTGCTGGACCCAAGGGCAGGGGTTACCAGTGTGGTCATCTGGGTTCTGCTGTTCAATACTTTTTCCTGAGCTTGTCCGTTAGTGCACATCTGTGAAGGGGCCGTTGACGTGGAATTCAAATCTGGTTGTTTAGTCTACATAGAGCGGGAAAGGATTCTGTCTCTTTAATATTTATAACGGTTGGACAGAACTTGCCGGGTGAAGGTTAATTGCCCTCCACTTTAAGCGGCTCCCTGCCCAGATGGGTTATCAGGGCTGAACACTCGTTACAAGATTAATCTCATTTCCGACAAGACTTCCCTTTCCTTCAACTGATTTTTGCCCAGCCATTGGAGCTGTCATCAGCCGTTAAAAGGAGGGTGGATCGCTCTGGGACAGAAGCACTGGTATGCACAGAAACAATGCAGAGCCATGTCCTATCTCAGGAACATCTTTAGGAGAACGCATTTGGCCCTGTTATAAGGCCAAGGCTCATAAACAGCAGGGACAACTGGAGCTCCCTGAGCAGCGTGCCTGGTGACACATTTCCAAGGTGCTTACACCCCCTTCCCTTGCTGTGGGGTCCTGTCCTGGGATGTGGAGCCACACACTGGGTGGCATTGGTTGGGAGGCTTTCAGACAGTCATAGTGTGATCATCTCATTTCTGAGGACTCCACCTAGGCAGGGACAGGCTCCCACGTCATACCCTGTGCCATTGTTGTGAATGGGAGGCGTAGCTCAGAGGAAGCAGTCTTCGGGGACTGTAGTCAGTGGTTCTAGGTGTCTGTGTGGCACTCCACATGCCTCCTCCCACTGTGCGCTGTGCACCTATTAGGTGCCTCCTTCAATTCCTGTGCATATTCAGGCTTGTGATCAATCTCAGAGATTTTAATACACAGTGAATACACAGTGACTGCACACCTCAGTGAATACACAGTGAGTGCACACCACAGTGAGTACACACCACAGTGAATACACAGTGACTGCACACCACAGTGA
>OU015745.1:142300332-142315690 GCA_907169655.1 Acomys percivali | reverse complement strand
GTGTGAGCACGTCTGAGCTGTGCACAGAGAGAGCAGTGGGGCTATCATTCCTCCTCCGTCATTTCACTATCACCAGCAGTCAAGCCACACCCTTATGGATTTATGACCCAAGAGATAGTAGGTCTTGCTCAAGAGCTGTCTGCACCTTCTAATCTGTTAAATAACACTTTATTTGAGAATAGGATAGAACAATTAATAAAATATCATGAGGGAAAGCAAAGCTCGGTTAGTCACGTCCCATCGTTCATTCCTTAAGGAGTCAGGCTGTCCCCAGCATTAGCACCCTGCTCATGTGCACAGTGATTATGAGCGTTCACGACTGCTTGTCTGTCCAATTCATATCCTGATGGATGAGACTTTTAAAAAATTTTTGTTAAATATTTTTACATCTACATTTATATTATTCATACATATAAAATAAACCACCTGCAGCAAGAAGAACCATGAAACAATCAGGACTTATATATATATGTTACATTCATAGTGTTTTGGCTATTTGTATTTGGCAGCCTTGAAGAAAACATCTTCCCTATCTTGGTGGGTCTAAAATTCTGAATGTAAATTAATTATCTATCCTATCTCATCATTATCAACTTAAAACATCTATCTAGGCCTAAGAACATCTTAACCCCTAAACAGCTAAGCTTAATTGTAAAACTAGGCTACCTGGTCTTCAGCCCCATCAGAGACGTAAGATGGCCACTGAGGCTTGTTCGTCCACCTGTCTGCAGCCCTAGCACGAGCCACTGCTCTCTGCATTTTAACATGGGTTCTGGGTATTGAACCAGGATCCTTATGTGGTATGGAAGCTCCTTTCTTCCTGGGTTTGTGGAATTCAGTGCCATATTTCATGTCTCACTAGACCACCAGCCTCTAAGAGTTAACTGTAGAACAGAACGAGAGAACTTCACACAGCCCTTGAGTGTGTCTGTTGTACGTGTAACTGCGTTTGCACCTTTGTTGCATCAGTTAGGAAGCATTAGTCTTAAGTGAGTAGTCCTAAAACACCCGTGGATTACAAGAGGAAAAGAGCCCACCTGTAGGGCTACCCAGGCCAGATGCAGAAAAACGGGATTTTATTATGGGAAAGGGTGAGATGGCAGGTTTATCATTCCTGGTGGGAATTTCTGCTTTTCAGGTCATTTTCTTACACAGTTCAGGTCAGTGTCCAGGGCCACCCACAAGGAGAAAATGACCTCTAATCCTTACGGAGTGCTGGACACGTACTAATGGCTCAGTTAGGTCCGGTGGCCAGCCAGGGGTAGGAGAGCTCTCTCGCCGTTCGCTGCGGTTGGCATGGCGTTTGTCTTTGGTTGTATCCAGAAATGGCCCAGGGCATCCGTGAGACACACCAACTGGGCGTGTCTCAAACTCACGAGGGGAGTGCCAGCCTCGACCCTGAGTCCCCATACATCAGACAGTTCCTGAGTGTTTAGAGGAGGAAGGTCTGACGATGGGTCAAAATGATGCGGGGCTTCCCGTGCCAGCCCGGGCTTTCTCTCTTGGTTATAGGGGATTATCTTTACTGCTTAGGTCACATAACTGCTGGAGATCATTGCAATGATCTGTAGGGCTACCCAGGCCAGATGCAGAAAAATGGGATTTTATTATGGGAAAGGGTGAGATCGCAGGTTTATTATTCCTGGTGGGAATTCCTGCTTTTCAGGTTGTTTGTGAACTTGCGTGCGAACACTGTTTGAGGCACCCTCCATGCTCTGACTTTACAGTCACAGGACAGAGCATGAGCCGCAGTCTAATGGGAAAGATTCCTGTCACCAGCACCTAGATCTCGGGAGCCACCACACCCAGCTTTTCACGCGCAGCTTTTTGTTTCTTACCATGGCCTCTGAGGGTGTCACTCAAGTGTTTACAAGGCAGGCACTTTACTAACCTGAGTTACAACCTTCCTAGTCCTCGGTTTACAGTCTTCTTGACACGGCCACCTCCTGTTGTACCACAGCAGTTGCTCGTTCCTGAGTGGGTGGAAGAAGGTGAGTAACCTGTCTTTTCAGTAGACTCTCTGCCCAGTGTTGGGCGTTGGAGAGTGAGGGGCTAGCACTTCACCCCGTTCCCTCACGCTTACAAGTTGTGAAGTCACAGATTTAGTGGCACACACCCAGCGCCACCCCCCCCCCAACACATCCCAGTGTCTAGCACTCAACTACTAAACCGTGGCCCATAAGACATCCCGGCTCGGTTCACTTTAGGCAGTGTAGACTGTGTCTCAGCCATGATTAATTCTCTAAATTGTGGGTCTCAAACTTTTAGTCTCAGGATCCTTTTATGTTCCTAAAAGCCAGAAGTGTGAAGCATAGTGTTTGTTTTTTAATGTCAGTTGTGTGTATTCACACTCACAGGGTTAGATAGGGAGCCAGAATATTTGAAACATCTACTTACAAACTCACTTATAAATGACAGCGGTAAACCTCCATTTTAACATAAACAGTATGCTTTTAAGAAAAATAACTATTCGTAATAAGTGTTTAGAGAGAAAAGTATGTTAGTTAGTTACCTGTTTGACAAACCTCTTTAGTGCTCAGCCTGAAGTCTCAGTGGGCTCCCACGTGTTTACGGGAGTGTGCCTGGTCTGTTTTGCTCTGAGGCAATGCAGAGCCTCTGGCAAATGCCCTTGAACATCTGTGAGGGATGGGGACAGGAAAAGGAAACACTGCTTCATGTACCAGGAAGCACTGTTGATCTGCACAGTCCCTGATGGGCCTTGGAACCCTAGGGTGCTCCTGGACCCTGCTTGGATAACTGTAGCATGGAGCCTACCGTTTCGCTGTGCAGAGGCGCCCAGCAGTGAGCTGAGGGCAAATTCTCTGTCATCCTTGAGCTATCAACTGTCAAGGTTGAACTGTGTCTCCATAGCCGTATGTCCTGACCCTTAAGACCTCAGAGTGTGACATTTTTGCTAAAGTCTTCTCAGCGGTGATCAAGTTCAAGTGAGCTCTTTAAGGTAGGCTCTATTCTACTGCGTATGGGGTCCTGGTAAAAAGGCCCCCTTTTTACCCATTTTAGACACAGAGACGGGCATGCACAAAGGGGAGAAATGTGAAAATGCAGCAAGAACATGGGCCTAGGACCAGAGCAGTCCATTTCCAAGCCAAGGAGGCGGGCGTCAAGAAACAATCTGGCTGACATCTTAGCCTTAGATTTCAGCCCCCAGAGCTTTGAGGTGACGAGTTCTGTCTCTTCAGCCACCGAGCCAGTGACACTGTGTCTGTTGGCACCTCAGATGAGCACGCCCCACACTGCCCAGCACTGACACTGGGCTCAAAGGCAGCCATGAGACCCAGGCTTGCAGAAAGTCTTGAGAGCAGAGGAGGAGGTGCCCTTCCTTGGCGGGAAGCGAGCGATCAGACCCTTGAGGATGCTCTGAGAACTGGAATTCTCCACGGGGCTGGCACAGTGTCCAGCAGCTATAAAAGCCCTTTCCTCAAACACGTTGATTCTTTTGTTTAAACAGGAAATAGCTGGTAATTTGCATGGCTGCTCAAGCCCAGTAACTCATGTTCCTGTGTGTGCACGTGAGGACCAGAGAGGGGGTCTCCAGGCCCGACTGACTTCTGCCTTCCAGAACCAGCTCTTCCCCTGTACCTCCCTGCAGTCTTGAGGCAGTGGTGTGAGGCAGGGGACTCCCCAGTGTGGTTCCCCTCTCTGTTGTCACAGCTCAAGTCCCCTGACTGCTTTTCTTAAGGGAACGGGTAAGGGTGGTCTCCGTGGAGTGGTTCATATGTGCCTCGTCTTTGAAAAATCGTCACCGGCTTCCTGGATGAAAGTTCCTGAGGGTCCTGTGTGGGAGGACCGATGGAGGTTCCCGAAACATGTGGGGCAGGGATGGCAGTAACATTTTATTAGGCGTTGGCTTTTGGTGAGCACGCACATGGCAGACACACCACACGTGTTCTGATCGTATTTCGTTTGGAAAATAATAAAACTTAAAAGATAGAACTTTCTGTGTGGAGTCCTTATGAGGTGGAAGATATTAATCTGTCTGAAGAAAGGAAACAGTCTATGGCCTTTGGACAAGGCAGCTAGAGAGGCTCATGTTCCGCCCCTTTCCCCTTCCCCCAACCTCCCCCGCAATGCCAGGTCTTTCCTCAGCCTGGAGGCCCCCGACACATCCCCCCCCCCCCCCCCCCCCCGCCAGGCTGTCACTCTGGTCACTCCCTGCGTGTGTGCTCAGACCTTACCTGAGGGTTCTGGCAGCTCTGGGTGAGAGATGCTGCCCCCCACCTCCCGACCTGAGCTGCCTCCTGCCTTTCCTCTTAGGCACCATCTTCCATCTTCTGTCCCAGTTCTCGCAAAGTGTGACATGGGTTTGATCTGCCTGCGTCAGGAGTCCTGGGATGGGGTGGGATTCTGAACACCTACCGAGGTCCTCGGTGCCGTGTCTTGCCCAGGAACAAAACAAGGTCTTAATTTCTTGATTTTCTCTATGAATCATTTGCTGATTGAGTAGAGGGTGGGGTGAGCATTTACTTGGTAGGTAGTGAACATCTCCGAGAAGCATCTAGGAGCTTCCAGGGTGTGAAAGTTTAGTTCGCCCTTGTTGAACTTATAAGTAAATGTTCTTCCGAGTACAGTGTGTAAATAGAAAAGGCCTCCCTACGAGGCAGAATTCTAACTTTTCTGAATGACGTTATTTTGACTCTGGTCCCACCCATTGTGTGTGGAGTGAGCCGTCCTTACGGTGACAGAAAGCCTGTGTTGCCATCGAAGTCCTAATGGGAGGTTATCAGGCTAGCAGAGGCAAGCATGTGTTGCTCTGTCGTGTGGGAAGATGTGCGCCCAGTTGATCTTCGGAGGACATCTTGGTGGTGTCCGCCCCTCTAGTGTTGTCTGATGAATACAGTCAGAGAATCGAGGCACCGCATGGAAAACAGTGACATGAAGAAAGTCTTCGCGTCTGAAGACTGCACCCTGGACCCTGACTGGATGTTCCCTTCCTCCCGTGAGCCTCTGTGTTCTCCAGCAGTTGCATCGCTAGGTACCTGGGTTACCCGGAGAATGGACCTAGGTATAACACAGCACGTTAGGGAAATCCCATCACGCAAGGGTGGTCCTTCAGGGACAGCTTCAGCCTGGAAATTAAAGTGGCTGTGGTGGCCTGCGGATGGGGCAAGGAGACTGAGGCCACAGGGTGGACGCACAGAGGATGGCCTGAGGAAGGGATACCCACTGAGGGACGTGGCCCAGGGCGGTGCTGAAGGGAAGCTGCAGTGCAGCGAAGCAAGCAAGCAAGAGACAAAGAGTAGGGTAGAGGAGCGAGCGAGAGATAAGGCTGCCAGAGAGGCAGTGCGGAAGCCTTAGAGAGTCAGAAAATGGGCAGTGGTGGGGGTGTGTATGTGTGCGGTAGCCAGACTGGCTCACTCTGCTGGGCAGTTTGTGAAGGACCGGCTGGGAGGCCGATCTGACCGTGCTGCCCGCAGCTCGCTGCTCACCGTGGTGGCAAAGTGGCAGAACCGCACTGCTAGCTGAGGGGAGAGAGCAGGGGCTGAAGAAAGAATTGTATAAGGAAGATTCATTAAAGAGTTACAAACTATTTCAGTACTGACATCCTGGTGGGGGTGGCTTGAGACATTCCGTGGGTACCAAAGCTAAGGTACAAGTGACCCTGAGGTGAAATGGCTCACTGTGTGCAGAGAGCCTATGTGTAGCTTCCTGTAGCCGGCGCTTGGCCGTTTGCAAGCTCCGATGCAATGTTTCTGTTGCACGACTTCTCCCTACACTATATTGCTTAGGGGATAACAGTCAAGGAAATAAGATTCATTAAAGATAGGATTGTTGGCGCTGGAGAGCTGGCTCAGAGGTTAAGGGCACTGACTGCTCTTCCAGAGGCCCTGAGTTCAATTCCCAGCAACCACATGGCGGCTCACAGCCATCTATGATGTGGTCTGGTGCCCTCTTCTGGCCTGCAGGCGTACATGAAGATCATTGTTATACATAATAAATAAATAAATCTTAAAAAAAAAAGATAGGATTGTGCACTTCAGTACAAATTTGGGGTTTTGTCTTAAATATTATTAACTTGCTGTTCGCTAACTCTGTGGGTGGCCTGGAGAGCCGCCTGGCTGAAGGCTCATCCCTGTAAGGCCAGCCGCTATCCACCCCCTGACACACACATTACTGTCTTTGGCTTGAAAGCAAACAAGGCATGTTGGGAGACAGTGGCTGGAGCGGAGAGAAAGGGCTTTGCTTTTAGGTAGATAGTGCACGTGTTCGTTGGATAAATGTAGCTCAGGTAAACGCTGTGAAGAACAGTGTGGTTATGGGGCTGCGCGGGTACAAGGTCGTCTGTTTGGAGAGCTCCAGCCTTCGATGCCAGGGCCTATGGCAGCCTGCCTGTGTGGGCACCACATGGTGAGAGCTTGCGATGGGTCAATGTTGACATCAGTCCAATCTGCCTGTCTTCCTGAGCTCGAAAGCGCAGTGGTTAGGGTCTGACAGTGGCCCCGGGTGGTTTTCTGACTTCCATGGATGAAGCTCTTTACGTCTTCAAGATGGTTATTTTTCTTCAATCATTTTACGGTATGTCCATGATCACAAATAAGAAGAGATAGGCCCAGTTGGATACACCAAGAGAAGGGACATGTGACTTAGCTCGGCTTCCAGGGAAGTGGCTCTTTGATGTTGTCACCTGGCAGTGCACAAGGATGGCTGTGCATGCCGGATGAACGGGCAACTTTGAAAGACCTCTTCACTCAGAAGGGAAGTCGCCTCACAGGCCGCAGGCCCCTCCCCCCTCCCCTCCCCTACTCCGTCTCCATCAGCAGGTACATTGTGAGGTTCAGGATCTGTGTAGGGCTCATATAACTATGTACCCCAAAACTTCCTGTTCCTCCAACAGAGAAGGGGAGTAGGTAGGGATTTTTGTGGCATCCTCCTGCAGGAAGCAAAGAGGCACCAGTAACCGTATAATCCTGAGACTCCTGTGGAGGCTGCCCTGAGAGGACACGCCACCTAGCTGGTATGCATGCGGGTCGGCATGGTTTGGATGTGAACGAATCTTCGGGTTTTTAAAGAGCAATTGGGACTTCCAAGGGAAATATATTTACAGAGGGGCTGAAGCCAGACACCAGGAGAACCCCCGTTGAGTGTGATCAACGTGTGAGCGGTTAGGATTTATAATTCAACCATATGGGGGACTGATGTCAGCGCTCCCAGAGTTATAAAAACCCAGTCTCGCTGGCAAGCCCCTTTGCTGGGGGCACTAAAAGTATAACGTCAACGGGGTGCACCCCGTCCCTCGGGCTACGTCATAGGAAAAGAATGAGGCCAGACCGGAGCCTGCATGCCTGCACAAAGGGGTTGGCACGCTGGCTGCTTGGTCCCCTTCCTGTGCAGCGACCTGGGGAGATTTATGTACTGGAAAATCTTCTGCAAAGCACAGGTTTAGCCTGATGGCCCCAGGGAAGGAGGCGACAGACACTGTTTACCCAGAGGAGACGCCCACCTTGGCAAGGCCTGGACCCTCACAGAGGGGATCAATGCCGCTTCCACGGTGGGTGTGAGTCTAAAGGAAAGAAAAGCCCACAGCACTTGTATCTTTGTTACACTGTGTGTGGCCTGAGCCTATAATTACTGGAGGAGAGGGGTGAAAAGAAAGGAGATCTCGGGACCCCATGAAAATAGTGGCAACTATAGCTGTAGGCTCTTCTGCCAGCACCCCAGTTTCTGAATGACATTTCAATGGAGACACGTTCATTGTGAGTGGTGAATTTCACACATAGAACAACTAGACTGTTGCACACGGGCAACAGAGTCACTGGAAGGCACAGAGCTAGCTCTAGGGCGCAAGCTAATTTATATCTGAAAATTTAAAAGTGTGTATTATGTGTGTCTGCACACGCGTGTGTGTATGCATACGTGTTTGTGGCACCGCTTCCATGTGCATTGCATGTGTGGGGTCCAGAGGTTGTGCTGGTATCTTCCTCAGTTATTCTCCAGTTTTGAGACGGTGCACCTCGGTAAACCGAAGGCACCGTTTCGGCTAGACTGGTTGCCAGTGAGCCCCTGGGGGTCTCCTGCCTTCACACATGAGGGTTGGGGGTTTAAGCATGTGTCACCATGCTCGGCCTTTCTGTGCACGCTGAGATGAAGCTCAGGCCCACACTTCATGTAGAAGCCCTTCAGCCACCGAGCTCTCTCCACAGTCCCCGGGCTGGCATCCTGCTGTTAGCACAGAGATGCCTATAGAGACATAGAACATTAAGAGCTGGAGATTGCACAGAGGAACCTAGAGTAGTCTTCTAACCCAGGTTTGTGGAAACCTTTTAAACTATTTCACCGGCAGTAAATGTGCATCTTACCCCGTATCTGTGCAGATGGAGGAGGCCTTGTCTGTTGCATGCGGCAGGGAGAGAACGGTGCCAGTTAAATAAATCAGGTTTTATTTGGGTGAGACGGGGCCTTAACAAATGTTAGGGGACCAAGGCCCTCATTGAGAAGCCTGGAAGGTTGAACTCCAGGTGACACCGAGGCTCTACCTAGTGCCTGATAGCTGTTCCCAGTGTGACCCTCCTGACACCTGCATGTCAAATCCACTGTGACCTCCGTTTCAGGAAACTATGTCCATTCTTTAAAACTTCAAGGCTGTTGTAAAGCCTTCCTCTTATGGAAAGTTTTAGCTTGGCTGTTTGAAGGCGCAAGACAGACACCCAATGGGCATTAGCTGAGCTAGAGACAGAGCTGTGGGAGGAGGCCAGGACATCTGTGCCTTCCATCTCCCCCTCGCCAAGGTTCTCCATTGTGCCAGAATTTTCTCATGAATAAAATTCTTGGAATTCTGCAGAAAACAATGAATCCATGTGTCAGAGATTCACGGGGGAGACCCATTCCAGATGTGTAATGCGCTGTATTTTTAGCATACGTGATTTCTGTAGAGGCCAAGCACACAGGGCTGCCTGGTTTTTATGGGCCTCCCTCTGAAGACCAGAGGCATGCTGGCCTGCCCGCTATAACAGAAGAAGGGTGCCGAAGGTGCAGCCGGCTGACCTGCTGTCATTTCTGTGCCTCTCACAGCCTCACTCGCCTGACTCTGCAAGACTCAGATCACGGAGGGGGGGGGAAAGAGGGGGATCATGGCAGTCTTCACAGGCCACTGTGGAAATGCCGCTGTACTGCTATTGAAGACCCCAGCATGTTTTGGGAAAGTTAAAAGGCATCACGTGGGGATGGGCTGGGGAGACAGCTCAGGGGATAAGAGGGCCTCACCATGCAAGCAGGAGTGTGGAGTTTGAATCCCCAGCACCCACATAAAAAGTGGGGCATGGCTTAGTGCACCTGTCACTACAGCCTAGGGGAACAGTCAAGCAGTTCCTAGGAACTCTCTGGCCAGGTACTCTAGCCAAGACCATGAGCTTCTGGTTCAGTGAGGGGCCCTGTCTCAAGGCAGTAAGTCACCTGATGTACAGGGGCATACATGATACCACACACATGTACTAGCGTGTGTGAGCGTCACGTGCATGTGCACACACAGCCATCCACAAGACATCATGAGTCGCACTTCTCAGGAGCTTGAGAAGCATCAGCTTCATGCTCTGTGCTAATCTAGAGAGATGTGCTGGGTCCCTTTCCTCTTTTCCGGTGCTGGAACCCTCAGTGCTGTGCCACTGAGCCACACGCCCTGGCTCTCGACTTATTCTGGAGAAGACCGTTAACACGCCAAGAGCACATCAGGACATCAGCACATCAGCTTGTGCTGAATCCGTTATCGTCGCGGGATTGTAACTGAAAACCAGCGAGAGAATGGGACTAGGGACGAGAGAAGCGACACCTCAGGGGCCCAGGGAGCCGCCGGTAGCTCCTGCGCAGAATAAAGATCCCATGTTCCTTGCTGCCCTCATCAGACAGAGGGGTGATTTATTTTTTTTATTAATTTATTCTTGTTACATCTCAATGGTTATCCCATCCCTTGTATCCTCCCATTCTTCCCTCCCTCCCATTTTCCCCTTATTCCCCTCCTCTATGACTGTTCCTGAGAGGGATTACCTCCCCCTGTATATGCTCATAGGGTATCTCTCTTCTCGGTGACCTGCTGTCCTTCCTCTGAGTGCCACCAGGTCCCCCTCTCCAGGGGATATAGTCAAATGTGAGGCACCAGAGTACATGAGAAAGTCATATCCCACTCTCCACTCAAGTGTGGAGACTGTTCTGACCATTGGCTAGATCTGGGTAGGGGTTTAAAGTTTACCGCCTGTATTGTCCTTGGCTGTTGCCTTAGTTTGAGCGGGACCCCTTGGCCCAAATCTGCCTATCATAATGTTCTACTTGTAGGTTTCTAGGACCCACTGGATCCTTCTACTTTGCTATTCTCACATGGTTCTCTCATCTAGAGTCCCAGTAGGATGTCCTTCCCTCTGTCCCAGTTTCCTGGTAAGTGAAGGCTTTCATGGGACATGCCCCTTGGGCTAGTATGCAGATATAAGTGAGTATATACCATTTGAGTCTTTCTGCTTCTGGATTAACTCACTCATTATGATCATTTCTAGCTCAATCCATTTATCCACAAATTTCAGGAATTCCTTGTTTTTAATAGCTGAGTAGTATTCCATAGTGTATATGTACCACAGTTTCTTTATCCATTCTTCTACTGAGGGACATTTAGGCTGTTTCCATGATCTGGCTATTATGAATAAGGCTGCTATGAACATGGTTGAGCAAGTTTTCTTGTTATGTGCTGGTGCATCTTCTGGGTATATTCCAAGGAGTGGAATAGCTGGGTCTTGAGGAAGCCCTATTCCCAGTTTTCAGAGATAGCACCAGATAGATTTCCAAAGTGGCTGTACTAGTTTGCATTCCCACCAGCAATGAAGGAGTGTTCCTCTCTCCCCACATCCTCTACAGCATGTGGTGTCACTTGAGTTTTTGATCTTAGCCATTCTGATGGTGTAAGATGGAATTTCAGAGTTGTTTTGATTTGCATAGCATCTTCAACAAATGGTGCTGGTCTAACTGGAGGTCTATGTGTAAAAAAATGCAACTGGACCCATATTTGTCACCTTGCAAAAAACTCAAATCCAAGTGGATTAAAGACCTCAACATAAAACCAGAGACACTAAGTCAGTTAGAAGAAAAAGTAGGGAAGAACCTGGAACATATTGGCACAGGAGACAACTTCCTGAACAGAACACCAACAGCCCAGGCCTTAATGTCAACAATTAATAAATGGGACCTCATGAGGCTGAGAAGCTTCTGTAAGGCTGGAGACACTGTCAAGAGAACAAAGCGACAGCCTACAGACTGGGAAAAGATCTTCACCAACCCTACATCTGACAAAGGTCTAATATCCAAAATATATAAAGAACTCAAGAAATTAAACACCACCAAACCAAATAACCCAATTGAGAAATGGGGCTTGGAACTAAACAGAGAATTCTCAACAGAAGAATATCAAATGGCTGAGAAACACTTAAAGAAATGCTCAACCTCCTTAGTCATAAGGGAAATACAGAGGGGTGATTTAAAATTCAGTACGTCCTAAGGAGAAGTGACTAAGCACACGCAGGACGTTGTATAATCGTCTCCATATCCAGTTTATCGGAATAGTATGTCTGGAGATGGACAATTCTGCTTCCAGCGATGTGAGGGCTTTGAGTCAGTGACATCCGCCTTCTCAAATGTGATGCTAATTTGCATATGTGCAGGCTTATATATTTTTTACTCACTGAGTTCTGGGTAGCTGTGGTCTGCACTACCTTTGTAGTTGAAGAGTTGAGACTCAGAAAAGGCAAGGCTGAGCTTGGTGGACGTGCCAGTAACTTCCTGGAGGGCTTTTTTTATAAAGGGGTTCTGACTAAGATGTTCCCAGACAACTCCCAGCAAGCTCGAGTGTGGAGCAGGAAGGATTCGAGACTTGACAGAATGGGGCATGCCTATCTGGGTTGGGGTGTTTTCCTCCCGCAACCCAGGACTGGGTCTTCTCTGTTCTACAAAGCCTGTTGCCCGTTTTCTGGTACTTCTCCAGATTTCTCCTAAGTTTAGTTATTTAAAGCAAAAAAACAGGAGAAACCAAATAATGGGGCTGGGGATGTGGCCCCACTGTACAGTGCTTGCTGGCACGCAGGCAGTGCTGGGGATGTGGGTTTACTTTGGGGATGCGGCCCCTAAGAGCCAGCCCTTGCTTCTGTAGATGGTCCTCCTATACCCCACCCCACCGCTGCGCAGAGAGCACTAAGGAGACTCGGTGGGTTTGAAAACAGAGCACATGCTGTTGAGAAGAAGTAATGAGGGAAAGATGCGATTAAAACACATTGTATGCACGTGTGAAATTCTTGGATAGGTAATAAGAAAATGGTCATGGTGACGTAGGCCTGTAATCCTAACACTTGAGATGTGGAGGTGGGGGTGGGGGGAGCCGGGGCAGAAGGTCATCTTCCCTCTGCCGTGTAGTGAGTCTGTCAAGACTGCAGGAGACCCTGCTTCCAACAAAAGCCACCGTCTTTTCATCATCTAAAAGGAATTACTAGACACCAGACAGAAGCGAAGACTTCTATAAGGTTATTCTCTGTGTGGCCTGCTGACACTGACTAGGAAAACAAAACCAAGAGTCAGGTGGGAAGAGTCAAGACGACAGCCCTGCGTGCGGACAGAGCTGGAGCCAGACAGACAGACAGCCCTGTGTGCGGACAGAGCTGGAGCCACAGGCCCAATTTCTCATACTCATTCTGATTAATGTCCCCCCGTACAGGGGGCTGTTGTTTAGGAAAACAGGGAAAGAACTTATTAATATCAAATACATTCGTTTTTTAAGTAGAAGGTGGTTAATTTTTGTTGTTTTGTATGTATTATACGTTTATGGTGTTGCTCAGCATACCCCAAACCCTTCACTCACCCCTCCCATGAGGCCCTTTCATCATCTATCCACATCTATTTTCATATCCTTCCTTTCTATCATCTATGTATCATCTATGTATCTATCTATATCAATCTATCATCTATCTATCCATCCGTCTATCATCTATCTCTCTATGTATCTTTCTACCTATCTATCATCTATATCTTAGCCTATATATGTATATATGCACATATATATATATATATATATATGGCTTTATTTATGTATGTAAAATCTAGGACAACGACAGAGAGAAAACATAAGACGTTTGTCTTTTTTACACCAGCTTCACTCCCTGACTATGGCTGTCATTGATTGTACCCATCTCCCCACTGACGTTACTTCTTTCTTCTACATGGACATTTCTGTATTTTTCGAATTAGCCTTATTTTTAACTGAACTGTAAGACGCAGAAATTGCGTGTGATGGTTGGGGACCGTGTGACGTTTCCATGCCTGTGTACACTGTATAACCATGTTAAACGTGTGTGAGCCCCCAGCCTTATCCTCCAAGGGGCTAACTGACCTTTGCTGAGCTTCTATCCCTGGCTCTTTCCATTCCCCGTAGATTTGAGGACGCCCTGTGTGCCGCCGAGCAAAGAGAAAATAATGACTTTAACATTGCGTTAATCAGATTCTTTAATTTCCCAAGCTACACTCAAGTCTCTTTTCATGTTATGTGGATGCTTTGCAGGTTCTCTACAGAGTTCCAATTTTTCATGTCTTTTAGGTCTTCTGCTTCCTGACAGATGCCTTTCCTGCTTGCTTAGGAAAGTTTGTCTCCTCGGAAGCCATGTTCTCTTTGTAGACTTCTACAGTTTAGATTTCTTAGCCTAGGCCTCCATGGTGTCAGAGAGGCATCACACATCTGTGAACTGGGCAATGATCGGAGAAGGCAAAATGCCAGTTCTAAACTCCACATCCAGCCTTCCCACTCATCGCACTCTGGCCATGACAACTGTCTTTGGGCCGCTCTGACAACGCGGTGATGGGGCCTTAGTACTGTGCGCTAACATTCCTATAAGAATAATATGAGAATCAGCTAATGAGAAATATCAGAAAGCTGTTTTGATGCTAGGATCAGACAGATGTGCGCGCCTGTGTGTTCGCTGATGCTTATGTTTTATTTATTTATTTAGTTGTTCATTTGTTTAATTATTTGTTTAATCAAGTCTTTCTGTGTAGCGTAGGCTAGGGGCTTGGCAGTCACTATTCACCTGCTTAGCCTCGCCAGTGCTGGGATTACAGGCATATGACAAAAACTTAGATCAAATATGAGTTGAAACCCATTGAATTCACAACAAGGTAGGCCTGGCTGTGGGCCTCCAAGAGGAAGGATCGTGTCTAGGTCTGCTCTGCAGATATGGGCAGAAGCAAGGGGAAAACACGTCCTAGAGAGAGGGAGGAGTAGGTGGTGTGAAGAGGGAGAGTTCTGACTCTCTGTGTGAGTGAGGTGACATCTTGCGGGAGTGCCTGACCTACCAGTGCACATCATACAGCTGCATAGCCCCTCTTCATGTGCCTGCATATACATGTGGTGCATTGCCGTGTAAGCCTGTCTGTGTGTGTGTGTGTGTGTGTGCGTGCGTGTGTTTCTATAGCAGTCCTGACTCTCATTCCCTTAGCACTGGGCCAGTGTTACAAGTTGTAAATTGTCAGATACCGAAGCAATGCCATATTGGAGGAAAACACAGTTTACATGGACTTAGTTTTGCCTACATACGTTTTCCCTTTGAGGTTAATCCAAATATATATATGTATATATATATGTGTATATATATGACTAAAATAGCAATGTGTTAAATTAGAAAAACGTGAACAGAAAACAAGATGCCTTGTTCAACACGTGGTGCTCCAGTCTCTTCTCCGAGGAAGGGAAAAAGGAGGAGATGCGATGGAGGAACAAGAGGACCGTGCCATGCCTCACTGGCATCCCCACCCCCATCTTAAAGAACTCGGCTCTTGTTGTTTGTTTATAGTTACATATATGAGTGAGAGGGATCTATTATCGAATCACGCTTTCCCGTAGCCCTGGAGGACACTGAAGACTGGTTTTGGAATCTGCTTCCCAGAGGTGGACAGCTGAGTGTCTTCCTAGTTTTCCAAACTTGTGGATGGTCATTTCCCACTGTCCTCACCACTCTGTTTGTGACAGAGAGCCAGTCATCCTGTGAGGTTTTCTGCCTGTCAACACTTCACCACTCCCAGATCTTCAAGATAACTTAAGTATGGTGGATTCTCTGCATGAATAATGGAGTATGCTCATGGACATTGGGGTCACAAATTAGAAACAAATTTCAGTGAAATGAGCCTGACAAAACAGTCATTTGGTACAGAAAAGCATCGGGCTCATGACAGTCTCTGCCCCTGCCTCTGTGTGTGTGTGTGTGTGTGTAAGTGTGTGTGCATGTGTGTTGAGTATGTGTGAACATGTGTGTGTGTGAATATGTGCATGTGCCTGTGTGAGTGTGCACATGTGTGTGCATGTGTGTGAGTGTCTGAGAGTATGTGTGAGTGT
>OU015745.1:142284584-142298942 GCA_907169655.1 Acomys percivali | reverse complement strand
GTGTGTGTGTGTGTGTGTGTGTGTGTGTGTGTGTGTGTGTGTGTGTGATATATGTTGCAGAGTGTGTATGTGTGTTATAGAGTGTGTGTGTGTGTTGTGATGTGTGTGCATGCATATTATTTGGGGGTATTTTGGACTTATATTTAGATTGAGGTCCGTATTTTGCCTCCTTTGGAGCATGTTCCCCCCAAAGCGTCAGTCCTTTGAGACCCCTTGCTCTTGTGAAGTGCATGCAGCTCTGCCTCGGAGAAGAGCGATCTGAGGGAAGACGGGACATGTGCCCATCTTTATCGAGAGCATTTTAAGGCTTTCGCCACTTAAATCGATCTCAATTAACTTTGATTTCTCTCTTTAGAAGGCCATGTGTTGAGATTATCCTCTGCCAGATGTGGGAGGCTTTCCTCCCAGAGCGCACATGCGCACTTGGGCCTCATGCTAGCTGGGGCACTTTGGTCCCCCCCACTTACCCTGCACCACATTTATTTTCCCAATGGCTTTGCTTGCAGGAATATCTTACTTTATCTTGCCAAAAAAAAAAAAAAAAAAAAAAAAAAAAAAAGCCAAAAACCAAAAAGCCCTCAAGTTACTACTTCTTTTGTTGCTATTGAAGACCTTTATTTTTTTAATACTTGACTTCACATTTCTCCAGTCCCTTCTGTGTAGCCTGTTTTTGTCACTTTCTGGTACAAATCACATGTTTATTCATGTACCTTCTCATCAGAGAGCCAAAACTAACTGTGCACAGTATGCTATTCTCCACAAGCCTTTGTGCCCAACACAGAGTGCGAGCAGCTGCCAGCCTTGCTTTCTGTTTTGCGTGTGTAAACCATCTTCATGGCCAGAGGAAGGGGACGCTCCCAGAGGAAAAGTTCAGGGTGCTTTAGCCCAGCTCTAGGGACCTATCAGACCCCACGACTTTGAGATCAGAGTCCTTAGGTCCTACATCCACTGGGGCCAGGAAAGGCTGGCTTGTAACCGCGACTCCCTAACATCTGGGGTGCCACTGAGACACCATCTTCAGGCCTGCACTTCATGGTCTGTGTGTGGACACAAATGTGTTGCATCATTAAGAAGCCCACCGCGTTGTGTGCTTACTTCCGGCACTCCGGCAGATGCAACGCGTGTTTCTGTTAAAACTCCAGCCATGGTCTTTCCCAAAGTGTCATGGCGCCGTCACAGGCTGAAGCCAAGGCTGAGCTTTATGTACACACAGTTACCTGCTACCACATCAAGAGGCAGGCAGGGAGGTCCTTACCCACTTTGTAGGCATTGCTCAGCAGTCAGGCAGGGGCCATGTACTTGGGAAACTGAATCTTGGTCCTCAGGTGATGAGACAGAGCAGTGAAACTCACGTGGACCGAGCCAGGGTGGAGGGTCTGTGCTCATGGAACGGAGTGCTTCTGATATGTCTGGGCCTCATCTTCAGCAGGTGTTGTGTAAAACCCTGCTCCTGACGGGGAGCAGTTTTGCTCACTTTGAGGTCCATCTGAAGAATGAGACTAAGTGCCGATGTGAGCACATTTCTGAGGGAGACAGAGAGTTGGTCACTTGTGTGACTACACATAAGTGTGCACCTTCACAAACAAACAAATGTGACCACACACAAGTGTGCACCTCCACAAACAAATGAGTATAACCACACACAAGTGTACACCTCCACAAACAAGTGAGTGTGACCACACACAAGTGTACACCTTCACAAACAAACAGGTGTGACCACATATAAGTGTGCACCTTCACATGCTCCCTGGCTTGCCTTGACCAGCTCAGCCCTGATGGTTCTAGATCACAAGGAGAACGGTTTCTGTGGCCTTTTCTCAACTTCCCTGCTGGCTCCCAAGTTCAAGTTTAAAAACTGTGGACATCTCCCAGGGCTGGGGAGATGGCTAAGTGGGCAAAGTGCTATGCATAGAAACCGAAGATGTGAGTTCAAATTTCCAGTGCTCGGGTAAAATCCAGGCATGATGGCATGCATCTACCATCTCTGCACTGAGGGGCAGAAGCAGGAGCACTCCGAAGTGCATAAACACTGGGAAATCAAGCTAACGAGTAGGTCCTGGGCTCAGGAGCCCCCAAAATAAGGTGAACAGTTTAGAAAAATGCCTTCCATCAGCCTGTGTATATGTGTATGTGTATGCACAGATGTGAGTGTGTGAGTGAGTGCAGGCATGCATGTGTGTGCATGCACACACGCTCACACATGCTCACACACACATGTACACACTCTCTGGCCTTCTCACTAGTTGGTAGCCATGCTGAACTGGCCTGAGAAACACATACAATGTGTCATTCAAGTAGCAAGACCTCCTAGTCCCCTATGCCCCGGCTGATCTGCTCTTAGACTCTAAGCACAACGATGGGCTTGCCACTTGCTTAAGCACAGAAAAATGTCCCGTCCCCATCAGAACTATTTTCTATTTTCTTCTCACAAAATAATGAAAACATCAGAGATAGACAGAGTGCATGAGCTAGCATTTTACTAGCCCAGACCTTTTAAACATCCTGGTATTTGAAGGCATCTGGGTAGTTCACAGCTTTTTTTTTTTTCTCTCTCTCTTTTCTTCATTTAACACCCAGATGTTCACCATCATGGAAGCGTTGTTTGAAACCCTATTCGGCTAATGACGGAGGGTGGAAAAAGCTGTGTCTTTGTCTGGCTATCCTTTGGTGTCACAGCCCCCTTCACTCTTCCCAGGACTTCTACCTCGGAGTCTCTGGGAACACGGGAGTTCCACCAGATGCCTAGGTGTCTGCCTTCACGCTTCTTTTTCTAATCTCTGTGACCATTCTGCGCCCTGTCTGCTTGAATTATAGATTGCATTTGTCAAATAATGACACATACAATTGGATGTTTTCTGAGACCTTTGAAATTCAACTTCCCTCGTGTTGAGATGAAAGTGGGTACTGTCTGCTCGGCACAGCCCGGGCTAGGGTGCTTGAGACCCGCAGGTAAGCACTTCTAGGCTGGGCAGCTCCAACCTTCGTGGTGTGCAGTGCAGAAACAAAAGCCACTCTGTTTTATGTTTTCTTGAGGAAGGCAGAAAGGCAAGCCTTTGCAGCTATATAAACTCTGGTCCCCCGAATGTTGGAAATGACCCTGAGACACCACTGCCCTCTGGGATGTCCTGAACCTGTTTCTTCACCATCCAGGAGGCCTTATCAGTTGTGAGCGAGGACCAGTCACTATTTGAGTGTGCCTACGGAACGCCACACCTGGCTAAGACAGAGATGACCGCGTCCTCTTCCAGTGACTATGGCCAGACATCCAAGATGAGTCCTCGAGTCCCGCAGCAGGACTGGCTGTCTCAACCCCCAGCCAGGGTCACCATCAAGATGGAATGCAACCCTAGCCAGGTGAACGGTTCCAGGTAAGCAATGCTGGCCCTGCCTCTCCCAAACCCTCGTTTCTTCTGGTCTGCTGAGAAGTGTAGCTGCTTCCCTCTGCCTTGGGACTCTCAGAGAGTGAGGCTGCTAACTGCTAACAAGGGGCACTTCTAGGAAAACGTACTCTCCAGTGGTTTGGGCTGAGGACAGAGGCTGCAAATCCAGTAGTGTATTTACCAAGAATTGTCTTTGAAGACCTACTGCTCAATTCTGTTTCCCAGGTGTGAGCGCTGGGTGGGAGTGGGGGCGGCGGCTTGCTCACATGTGGCAGAGTTCATTTCTGAGGTTTCATGGTCTGGAAAAGACTGCTGTCTTACAGTTCTATGGAGACACAGTGTCAGCTAGTGGCCAGGCAGCAGAGCATCTGCCCAAGCCGCTTGACTCTGCTTGCGGGTCTCCCCTTGTACGCTGTGCAGCCTCAGCCTGCTCTCGCTGCCCTTGCCCTCCCCTTGTAATGCATGCTGCTCTGGTCTCAACTCAAGTTTCTCAAGCCTCCTGTAGCGGCTGCTTCTTGAGTTTGCCATGGGAATGTGGCCAGCAGTCAGAGTGTTTGTCAAACCATCCCTAGCCAGCCACAGCATTTCATTACACGGAAGAGTGAACAGCAGCACAAGGGCTAGGGAGATGCTCGGTGCTTGAAGTTTTGGCCACATGTGCTGAGGACCTGAGTTCGAATCCCCAGCACCTACGTAAAGCTAGGGATAGTGGCACACACCTGTAATAGCGTTACCCCTGCCACAGCATGGGAGACAGACACTCAGAAGCTCGTGGGCCCGCTAATCTCACATTAACACTATCAGACTACAAGAAGTTAGCTATAAGGTGAACATTGACTGTTAAGGTTGTCCTCAGATATGTGTGTAGCATAACACAGAGGGAGGAGGGGGTGGTTTTGTGGGGGGCGGTTAGCATTAATTTCTATTATACTTCCCCATATATACCCAGGGGAATGAATGTAAAATCCTGTGAAAAATACAGGATGGTTTCTTTTAAATATCCTACAACCTCCTATTTGTCCACAAGATCTGAATAGCAGTCTCCATTTTCTTGTCCTTCATGAATACAAAGCCCCTTTGTACCTTGTAGATCACTGATTCCCTGGTCAGCATGGGGGTGGGTGGGGGGAGGGGGAGGCCTGCTCCCATCTGATGGGTGAGGAAACCGCTGAGCACGCACTGGCTGGCTAGCCCAGACACCACTTAAAAGGACTCAAGAGTTTGGACAGAAACCAAGAGTGCTGGGCTCGACACCCAGAACACTTTTCACCCTCCGGCTATGAGAGGGCCTCTTTGTTACATGCATGTCTCCATGCTAAGTATGTTTAAAGTGTTGTGTTTCCTAAGCGCTGGAAATCATTGCGTCAGCTGCCAGTGCGGTGTTAACACAGGTGTCAATATAGACCTTCCAAGGAAACGTTAGCAGCGTGGCTGCTGGCCTGCGTGGGGGGCTGCGGGTAGGTAGGTGATGCCGAACTGGCCCACACTGACGAGGTGGCCGTTTCTGTGTCTCTGGCTTTAATCCCACCTTGATGTTTTTCTGAGTCCCACTGTATAGCTCAGGCTGGCCTTGAACTCAGGATCTTCCTGTTTCTGCCTTCCAAGTACTGAGAATGTGGGAGTGTGCTACCACACCAAGACGTGCTGGAGTGGAAGCTGGGGCTGGAAATGCCCATAGTCCATCGAGGGCGTCAGGACTTAGTAGCTGAGAGCTGAACATGGTTTGCCTGCAGATGAGGGAAGCAGGATGGCTGAGCGATCGGCTGTGTTGATCCCCTGCCCCCTCCAGGTCGGCCAAGGGTGGGCTCATCTCCTGCTCCGCGGCTCAGTGGCTTCTCCTGTCTGTGGCCTGGGCTTTCGTGGAGTAGCTCTTCCTGCAGTGAGATGCCCTTTGAAGCCGAGTTCAAAAGCCGGACCCCAGCTATGGCATGTGGCCTAGGGGCTCTGTCGCTGGCTGTTTAAGTGGCTTCGTGAAGGGAGTGCATTTTGCAGCCTTGTTCTCGCCAGAGCAAGAATCCGACTCTGTCCCCACGGGGTAGAACGCTTGGCTGTGGCTGTCTGTGTCCACATCTGTCTGTCTGTCCATCTGTCCCTGCATAGGAACCAGCGGAAGAGGGGGGAGGAGGAGAGGAGAGAGGAGAGATGGACAGCGTGCTGGAACCCAGGCCCATCGTGCTAACAAGCTTCTAGAATAAAACACAAGTGACAGGGTGCACACTGCTGCTGTTCACATTGTTCCTATAAAACACAGGAAACGGACACCAGAGAGAAAGGAGCTGCTGATGTGGGAGGCAGAGGGGCTGTCCTTGTGGGTTTGGCTTGGCGGTGCAGGATTCTTGAAGACAGAGCCTAATTTCTGGTTGTCCTGTAGACACTGGCCATCACTTCCCAGCTTCAGAGTCCAGCGATAATCCTGTCTCTCCCCTTTTTCACTCAGACCTCCCTCACAGGAAACCCCCTGGGGCTTGTACAATGGAGGGCTGGCAGCGTACAAAACTGAAACCAGCTGCTGGCACCATACACAAAGGGTCCCCCGGGGCACCAGCCACTCCCAGCTGCCAGCATTCCACAACTCCATTTGCAGTGGGGTATCCATGGCTCACCTAGCCTAGACGCACAAGCCAGGGATCCTGTTCCCTAAGGCGTGGCCACCCCAACTGCTTTCCATTGCCAGGTGGTGGGGCTCGGCCCAGCAGGCTGCGTCCCCAGCTCTGTGCACCCCTGGTCCAGGCACCCAGGTCAAACAGCTGCCCTGGGCAGTGCCTTTGCCTTCCACCCATGATGACAATTCTGCTTTTATTTTAAATATCTGTGCAGGATGTATATTATGTAGTGAGCACATGCCCCAGGGACCCCTCACCCCTTTGCTTGGCCCTCCCCTCTTTTTTGCCAATCTAGACATTTATATTAATAGCCTCACGTCCATGAATTCATACATGATTTATAATATGATTTATATACATGATGAATATAAAATCTATACACAGATGACAGAAAATGTGAAATTTGTCTTTCTGAGACAGACTTAATTCGCTTGATATGATTACTTCCAATTGTTGTATTTTCCTACAAACTATAATTTTGCTCTTTTATGGCTCAAAAAAATATTCCATGTGTTTACACACTATCTTTCCTCGATGGCCTGCCTAAAAACCCATAGCCACTGGCACTTTATAAGCTGGGGTCCCAAGGTGAGTACCCTACTCCCAGGCCTGTCCCCAAACTTCTTGGAGCTGTGAACTCATCAATTCTGTCAGATGAGGGCCTCCTTGGGGTAGTGTTTCTTAAAATGAGGTCCCGGGCTTGAACTTGGGGACAAGAGCTCAGTCTGCACAGACCGCCCCAGCTCTGGAATCACAAGAGACATGGGCTAAGTCCACAGGACAGTTGTAAAGAGCACTGGAGGGCACTCTGATAATCTGATGGCTGAGAAGAATCACTTTGGGCCACCACTGAAGGGGGCAGAAATAAGAGGCCAGGATCTGTGTGCATGGCCAGTGAGCGGGGTCAGCCTAGCAGGTAGGAGAAGCTGTGCTTGAGGAGCCTGTCCATCCCCAAGGGGCAGCTTCTCCCGTAACTAACTTCGAGGACCGTGTGCCTGGTGGTGTCTGAGAGGTAAGAAAGATATTTCCTGGGCCTTGTCTCGTTGTACAGCCTGGGTAGAGACATCACATGGGACCCACCTCACTCTAGCCTGCGGTGGGATAGCAAGGTGCTTTTGATGTATTATTTTAAATTACTCATTTATTTAACTTGATCTAGGCTAGTGTGTATCCGGAGGCTAGCCTTGAACATGTGATGTAGCTAAGGATGGCCCTGTACTCTTGATAAACCTGCTTCCACCTTTGAAGTGGCCGGGATTGCATACACCTGACGTATGTACTACTGGGTACTGAGCCTCGCACCTCACACGTGTTAGGCAAGCATGCTACAACTGAGCTAACCTGCCCCACCCTGTGATGCTTCGTGAAATGCGATGAAGGTCATCAAAATCAGAGTGAGTCACTTGGTTGACCCTTTGACCTCAGACATGAGGGCTATGTGCAGAGTCATTCTTTCAGCTGAGTTTGTTAAGCACCTACTGTATGCAGTCACTGTTCTAATGTGGCAATTAAATCCTTTGCTGATGACTTTCTAAGGGAGGAAGGCAGCCATGAGATCAGTCGACTTGTTAAAATACCCAGCAGGCGAGGTCAGCGGAAAGTGCTAAGGAGGAGAAGGCGGCAGTTCCAGGCAAGGTGGCTCAACGGGTCACCTCCTAGAAAGTGACATTTGGTTAAAGGCCCAATGACATTCTCTGTTGGTTACACAGTGGAAGACTATCCTAGTCAAGGGAACACTCTGTGCAAATGATCAGCCTGAATTACCCAGGACCAGGAGAAGGCTGTCTGTCCTACCTGATGTGTAGTGACCAGGAAGAGAAGACCCCAAGGCCGTGAGTCAGCAGAGAGCGCTGTAAGGAACATTGGCTTTACTGCAGAGCCAGCTGGGGCGTTTGCAAGGGAAGGCGAGCTGTGAGTTTACCCAGACTCCTGTGCTGAGGCTGTGAGCTCTTGGGGGACACGGGGGTGTGTTGTTCTGGGGCTTTGCAGAAGAGTGGAGTGAGGAAGGCAGGGGGAGGCATTGCAGGCTGTGCATTCACAGAGCTGGTGTGCTCTGCTACCCGGCTGAACAGCATGAGGAAGGAAGGAAGCGAGGACAGGATAGAGATTGTAAGGGAAACACACAGTGGACAAGCCAGAGCCGGGAAGCAACCTTGGCTCCCAGCCCAGGCTCTTTGGTGACAGCCTTCACACTGGGACTTGGCTCCAACAAAGGCCAGGCAAAATGGCAGGCTCTCTGGCCTCCATTGGTGCAACAAGTGTCCCCCATTCCAACAGTGGGTCCCAGCTGAGGGATTTTTGCTTCTAGGTGGAGGCTGGAAACGTGTGTGTGTGTGTGTGTGTGTGTGTGTGTGTGTGTGTGGTAACTGAGGGTTTCCTAGGTTTCTGGGAGTGGAGGCCAGTGGATACTGGTGTCATCCAGTACAGCACAGGATGGTGTGGGCCCCTCCCCAAATCTCCTGACTCCATGTCCTCACAGGCTGTAAGTGGGACCCTGACTCCCCAGCAGGTCAGCCTCATTGATTGTGCTCGCTGCCATGAAGACGGAGCCACGGGACATGTAGCCCATCCAAGGGAATGAACGAGCGTAGCTCAGTGGATTCGTTGGTAGAAGGCTGGTCTCCCGTGGACACAGCCCTGGGAGTCACCCCTAGAGCTGCACGCCGGGTAGGTCCTGCCTGTAAGCACAGCTCTCCTCAGGCAAAGGTGGTTGGATCACGAGTTCAAGGCCAACCTTAGCTATGTGGTGGATTCGAGACCCACCTGGGCTACAGGAGACCCTTCGTCAAACATGCAATTAGCGACAACGGCGATGACAATAACAACAACGACGAAACGTATCTCTAGAGACTGGCAGCAGGTACTCTAGACACAGAGAACACACAGGACCCGTGATAACAGAGCTAAGGACGGACGGGATCTGCTCCGGGGCCTGGGGGACATAGCCAGAGAGAGCTGTCATTGGCCGACATTTCCGCAATGCACTGTGTCGACTTAAGGAGTATTTTAGGATAGAGGATGCCCAGTTTCCTCAGAGTACAAGATGGCGTGATTGCAATTAGACTCGTTTTGTTTCGGAGGAAGGCGGGTGTATACCCAGCTCAGGCCCCTGCTGTAGGCAGCTTGTCCCCAGACCCACACCCCACTCCATTCCCCCAGGGCCTTCCCTCTTAGGCGGCCGCTTTCCTTGCTGGCAGGGACAGCAAGGTCTCCAGGGAGTTGTGTGTGCTCCTGACTCTCTCTGACACTTCATGTCTGTGTTGCGGGTTTTAATGTTTTGACCTGATCTGGCCAGAGCTGCTGTTTTTACCTGTGTTCATCTTTGCATCAATCCACTGCGTCTCCCATGGGGAGTCTTAAGTGTGACAAGGAGCCTTCCCATGAACCCTTTACAGCGGCCTTCAGTGACTGCTCACTGCCCTGGACATACAACTTTAACGGTCTGTGTCAGGTGCCCGCTCTTCACGGTTTCTTTTCGTTACTGTGTCAGAAGTGGTGCTTTGTGTCCCTGCTGCAAACCCTGACTTCCTAACAAGTTTTTAATGCCCAGAGCACTCTTTTTTTTTTTTTTTAATGTGCCACTGTTGAGTATTTGAAGCTATTCACAGGCCTGGCTTTCCTTCCAGCTCGGGTTTTGCTATACGTATGCTTTCTTGTACTTAGGGAGCTTTAGGCATTATTTGGGGACAGTGACACTCCCTGGACTAATTGCTCCTTTCTGCCTCAGGGCTTTGACTTGAGCTGGCAAGCAAGTTGCCTCTTAATTAAGCTGGGCCGCCCTCCAGGCTGCGGCTGGCACAGCACTCGGAGACTTTCAAATGAGTGGTTTTTCCTAACAGTAATGGTGAGTGTCTTAGTCAGCTTGGGTTTCTGTGACAAAAATACCCAAAGCTGGGTGCCTTATAAGTAACAGAAGTGTATTCTTGTATTCTCAAAGGTCGAGAGTCCCAGCATCGGGGCACCGGCTGCTTTGGTGTCTGGTGCACACCTGCTTCCCGTTCAGTGAGGGTAGCGAGCTCCCTGCCGCGTGCCTGCCTGGCAGAGCGGCAAACTTTGTCTCCTCTGTCTTCTCTGTCTGGCTGCTGTTTGCAGTCTGTGAGCACCACAGATTGACGCCAGCGTCTTTCTCCTCAAGTGTCTTCTCTTCAACTTTACGTACTAAGGCTGGCCTCTCACTGACCCCCCGAACTTCTCAACTAACTCATCCAGCTATCTGACCTACCTGGAACCCCTGTCTCTGCCCCGTGCACCCGCCCCCCCCCACTCCCCCCCCAAGCTCTGGGATTGCAGGTAGGTGGCCACACCCACTTGGGTTCTGGGATCAGAACTCTAGCACCATAAGCATTTTATATGCTGAGCCCTGGACTCCCCCAGCTCTGGACTTTTCTTATATGAAGTCACCAATCCCTTTCTGAGGTGACGGCTCCATCCTTACACACCTGCATCCTCTCTAAGTTCACCTATCTTCATCACATTGAGTCTCTACCTACGAATCCAGCGAGTCCTCCCCCCCCCCCCCCCCCGTGCCTGCCACACTGAGGCCTGTTGCACTGGCTACTTCTACTTTCATGGACCCCCATGGCCTGGTGAGGTCAGCTCACCATGCTGCAAAGGTGGGTGCGCAGAGGACGAGGTTGGGAAGGGACGCAGAGACCCTGCTGTTTCCTGTCTCCCTCCCTCCCGTCTCCTCAGTGCCCTGCCCTCCCTACTTCCTCAGAAGGTCAAGAACATGGACACCGTTTTGTAAAAGAGGAGACTCAAGGCTGCGTTCCTCCCCAGGGCTGAGCTGCTGCTGCTGGGGAGAAGGGCCTTGCTTTGGCATTTGTCTCGAAGGAGTCGTTTCCATTAATCAGAATTTACATAATTTTAAAACACAAACATTCAAAGGGTAGGGGGTGGGGGAGGGAGTGGAGGAAGAGGAGGGGGAGCGGATGGGGAGGGGGCTGGGGGGAAGGGTCAGTAAAACTGCTTCCTTTGCAAGCGTGAGGACCTGAGTTTGGATCTTCAGCATCCATGTCAAAGCTGGGCGTGGCAGCATACTGCACGCCTCTAATCTCACACCTGGGTCGGTGCAGGGACAGGGAGATCCTGCCTGGGTCTCCATGGCAAAGCAGCCTGACCTAGCCGTCCGTCCCAACAAGAGGCCCCTGTCTCACAAAACAAGATGGAGATAGAATGAGAAGAAGTGACACCCGGCTTCCACATGCACGCGGACACATGTACACGGCATCACACACACACAAGCATAGACACACCGTGTGTACACCACGTACCCGAATGCACACATGTGCGGGCGCGTGGGCGCGCACACACACACACACACACACACACACACACACACACACACACACACACACACACACACACCGCCCCTTAGGGCCTCCAGAATGATGACTTAGTGATTTCTTTCCTTTCTGGGAAAATGTCTTTCAAACAAAGCTAAAGGAGCGCGCTCATGGCGGAGACGTCTGGTCTTCACTGTGGAACTCTCGGCGTCATATTCTGCAGAACATTCTAACCCCGCATGACAACCCCTCCACAAAGTGGGGGATTCCCTCTAGTTTAAAGACCCAAACGAGGCGCTGTCTTGCTGATAACCATTTTCAGCTATAAATAGAGGCATGTATTTAAATAATTAAACTCGTCGGGGCAGGGGGATGTCAAGCCCCTTTTGGGAGACAAAGAACTAACTGTTGTCGAGTTTGCGTTTAATTAGTTTTGCCCTCAACTGCTGCTTGAGTCAGGGTTGTTCAGAGGAGGCAGAGGCTCCAGGTGTAAGAGAATATTCAGCTGGAGTAAAAATAACACGCAGCTGAGAAGACAGACATGTATGGTTCCGTCTGAGCCTGGAGTCACACATGAGTCACACCAAGCCCCACCCGCTGCTCAGGCCGTGGGGTCTGAAGCGAGCTTTTCCACTGCATCTGATTCAGAAATAAAACAGACCCACAAATTACCCCAGAGCTGGCCAGACAATCCATTCCTTGTCTGGGGCCCTAAAAATACCTTTTGTGGGGACTTGCTTCCATTCACACTGCGAAGCCTGGGTAGGGCAGTTGGACTGATTTACACTAGATGGGGGCTGTGAGGGGGTTACACTGAGTTACAGTCCGGGGGACCCTGAGTGCTCACCCCAGTTACAGTCCAGGGGGACCCCAAGAGCTCACCCCCAGTTACAGTCCAGGGGACCCCTGAGAACTCAGCCCCAGTTACAGTCCAGGGGGACCCTGAGAGCTTACCCCCAGTTACAGTCCAGGGGGACCCTGAGAGCTTACCCCCAGTTACAGTCCAGGGGAGCCGGGATGGAAAGCTCTCCCCTAGTTACAGCCCTGTGTGGAGTGAGGGTGGGAGGGAGTGTCCACTCATGGAGATTACCTTGTCTCCTTGGATGAAGCTGAAAATCCAGCCTTTCTGTACCTCCACGAGTCTCTATTGACGTGTGTGGGTTCTGAGTATCGAACCCCAGTTCTTGTGAGTACTTTACCCCCTGAACCATCTCCCCAGCCTGCCAGCGCTGTGTTCTCAGTATCTTAGGATCCTAACAGTGCCAATAGTGCTTAAGGACCATGGCAATCTAATAAGCAGGTGCATGCAGGAGGCTGCATGCTGGAAAACTCTGGCCTGCTTCCCTAAGGAAGAGCTGCTGAAGGGCAGTGAAGGACCAGGTGCCAGCAACACACATACACACACATACATACACACACACACACACAAATACATATGCATATGCATGCACACATAAACACATACATGCACATATATACACACATGCACAAATGCATACACACAAGCACACATACATACACATGCACACACACACACCTCCTCATGCTAGTGTGTTAATTTTTACAGCGTTTCACAGTTTGTGCCCTTACTTCATATGTTTCATCCAAGAGATTTGTCACCAAAGCTTCAAGATGACATTCAGTCCTTTCTAGAAAGGAGGGTGACTCGATGGACAGAAACCAGGGTCGTGGTCGGTTTTCTGGTTCTAAGATGAGGCCTCATAACTTGCCATAGTTGTAAGGGCAGGGCCCTGGAGTTCACCTGAAGAGATCTACTCAGAAGTGGACTCACCAGTCATCCATCCATTTCAAAGGCACCGAGAAGGCGCGATTCTACAGGTGGGGACCCTAGAAGTGAGTTTGGAGGTGACTCGGCAGGTGCTGGGTGCATGCAGAAGCCAGGCGACAGCCTTGAGCATCATTCCTCAGGCACCAATCACCTGATCTGCCATGCAGGACAGGGCACCTCACTGGCCTGGGTCTCACCCACGAGACCAGGGAGTCCTCCCCTCTCCGCCCTTCCTGTGCTGGTGCTCCTCTTAGGCTCTGACGATCCAGCTCAGCTTCCTCTTCCTTGCAAGGCCAGCGCTTTAGCGGCTGAGCAGACTCCTCAGCCCTAGCGTGTAGTCATTCTGGCAGGTAAATTAAAGTAGGGCCCCTCGCCACATCAGTCTGGCCCCATGAGGGCAGGGAAACTGGTGTCCCCCAGCATCGGAGGGGCGTGCCTGGTATGGAGGGCTGCATGCACATCTGGATGAAGGAAGGAGGGGCTCGCCAGCCTCTGCTTACTGAGAGTGCCGAGGACTGCCCACTTGTCCAGTGGCTTGAGGACTAAGGTGGGTTGGACCTGGCCTACTGGCTTTGTCTTTGGGAAGGAGACCCCTGTGGTAGCAGCAAGGACATTTTTGAAAGCCCAGCTGTGGGATAAAGAACAAAGCTATGGGGAGCCCCCTTTCTGTGCAGGGGAGCACAAGGTGAAGGAGTGCGGGTCTTGACAGATCTGGTCACTTGTCACACCAAGTCCCACCTTGGCTGACCTTGGACATTGTATAGAGCCCAGCATCTCCTCTAGGGTGAAGGTGGCTAGAGAGCTCAGATTTGTGCACGGTGACATTCCTGGATAAAAGGTGGCCATTCATGTTCACGGGGTGGTGGCCAGTAACACAGCATGCACGGAGGCCACACTTGTCAGGCCGATGGCCGTGCCTCTCCATTTCACTGCGGGCTTGTTCTGTGATGGAATCCGCCCTGCTGGAAGTAGACCCCATGTGAGAAGACAGATGGCAATGCCAAGTTTATTTTGCTTTTCAGAGACCAAAAGGACCTTATTTTATATTTCTCAGTGTGTTTTTCCAGGCTTATTACCTCTTATTTTAAAAAAAAAACACGTATATATGGAAACAATTGAAAGAGGCTTTCTTCTCAGCTTGTACGCCCCTCACTCTTAAAAATGCAGCCAACAGCTCCCAGCAGCCTGCTGTCTGTCCTGGTCCCTGACCATATATCTCTTCACGGGCTGGTGACCTGAGTCAGGGTCGCTCCCACTCAGCTTGGCCTGAAGCTTGCTGCCCTGACTTTCTTTCATGTTCA
>OU015745.1:142266783-142277233 GCA_907169655.1 Acomys percivali | reverse complement strand
AAACTTGGCAACTGTCTGCCTATGTAGAACCTTTGGGCTTAAAGTTCATTTCGAAAAGTTATTCCATTAACTTTGATTTTGAGTCCCACTATCTTCAGTTAACTCAGGAGCTAAGAAACCTAGAAAATACTCATGAGGAAGAATCCTAAACATGTTCTTATGGGTGCGTACGCCATAATCAGATATAATTACACTGTTTCCTATGACAGATGAATTTAAGAAACACTGTATGTACAGACATACACAACTTTAGAGTAAAGAGATAAAGTCTGTGGACACCAGGAAGTGTGTAACAGGGAGGGAGGCCAACATGTGGTATACATCATATATGTGTAAAGGTGAATATATGTACATTCCTCCACTTGCTATGAAATTGCATACCAGTCAGTCCATGATAAATTAAGGTAGTGTTAGTAACACACATTTACTACACTCCTGTAGTAAGCATGCCTGCTTAGCCTCTCCAACTTTAGGCCTGTTTGGGACACCCGCAGTAGCCAAATGACCAAAACAAAGCCTTATAATAAAGTGCTGAGCGGCTCAGGTGAACGGTCCTGTCTGCGGTTTAGGGGTAGCTCACTGCTCAGCCTCATTTGATGTCAGCTTTGACTTGCATTGTGACGTGTAGTACCGAGCCCAAAGCCTGCACTGTGTCTCCTGTGCTGGGTTCCTAACCACAGCCCAAATGGAGGTGTAGGTTTAACTTGCAGGTCTGATTTCCATCATTTTACAAGGCCGTGGCCACAGACCGGTGTGGAAGTGGTGGAGTCCACAGCACGGGGTGTGGGTTCTCTAAACAGCTAAGCATTTGCAGCTCGCACGCGTCTGCCGTCAAGGACAGTGTCCTCCGTGTGCCGGCTGCCTCTCTGTTCTTACATGAATGTAGAGCCAAGGCTACTAGTTATTGATGGTGCCTAGCAGGGTGTGCTAACGATGTGGGCTACTACAGAGGCGGAACACTCAGTCTTCACTGACAAATTCTGACCAAATACAGTGGGACCTCTGGGTTTAGCAGCTTAGATCAATTTTTGAAAGATTTTTGTTTTTTTCCCCCCTAAAATGGGTACTAAAATGTTGAACTTTTAGAACAACTCTGTTTTCCCCACATTTTAGTTTTAGCTCAAACGCTTTGATGTCAGTATCTCAGAGACTGAGTGGCCACACCCATACCCTCCCTCGATCTGCGTTTTCTAAGCTTTCCCCTCGTGTTCCACCACCGTGGACAAAGGCTCCCAAGAGATGGACTCCTTCCTCGCCAGCCTCCGAGCACTCATGGTGGAAAGCCCTTGAGCTGTGTTTTACCCATCCCTCCATGATGGATCGCCTAAGCAGTGTCCACCGAACATCCATTACTCACATACCAATCTCTCTCATAGGAGAGAGGCAGAGTGCTGAGGTCAGCAAGTCCCACCCGTGTGGCATAAACGGGTGCATGAAAGTTCAAGCTAATGACTCTGATGAATGTTCTGGAATATCTGAGCAAAGGGAGCCAGTGGGGGAAAACAGGTCACAAAGGCTTCGTTTATGAGCCCTTTCCAGTCCCCACCATGTCCTTGGCTTCCTCGGTTTCTCTCAGCGTCTGCCCTTTTCTCAGCCGCTCTGTGGCCTCCAGGCAAGCTGCTGTACACACCCTGCATCTTCAGCCCCAGTGCCTGTGCTATTAGGGCGACTGTGGCTCGCCTCTTCCTTTGCTGACAAGCTCCCCTGGCCCTTCGGGACCTTTGCAGCCCTGCTCCTTGGCCCCTCAGTTCCCTCACAAATTAGTCAGTGCTCTTATGACATCCAACCGATCGGTTCTTACCACCTTTTTGCATCACCATATCTGCATAAGGCGTGCATATGCTTGCATAAATAGGGACATTAGGATTTAATTCTAAAATGAGTACAAGACACAGATATGTGTTCCAAACTGCTGGTTGAATCAAAGTTCAGACTCAGTGCAGTGAAGTTAAAAAAAACAAAAAACAAACAGTCGAGACAACTGAAACTGTGTGTCAGGTGAGTGACGTCATCCTGACCACAGGCTTGGTCAGGATGCTGCAGGTTAGCCGCTGCGGTGGCTTTGAGCTTCCTGGTAGTCAAGATAAAAAGTGCACTTGGGGGAAGCGATTAAAAAGTTGTTTTATAGGAAAGGTAATGCTTATCTCATCACTGAATCCTGAAAGCAGTGTCCCCAGAGACTGCAGGCCCAGCCGCCTTCCTCCAGTGGCTGTGGCTGAGCGTGTCACAGGAGCCAAGTCTCCTGACACGCTGTGAAAAGGCTGAGCGAGTTACAGTGGAGTCAGCCCACGGAAGTCAACGGCACGTACTGAGGACTCTTTGGTGGCTTCATGTGACAGAGTTTGGATTCTCAGAGCAATACAGGACCGACGTGGCATTGCTGGGCTGGAAACGGGCAGACAGACAGCAAGGGCTGGTGTCCCCCATCCTGGGCTCTGTTAGTTCGGCAGCATGTTTTTCCCACACCGGCACTTGTTGGGAGGTTGTGTGTGGCTACGCTGTAAAGCCTCTGAGGTGCCCACAGTGCTGGCGATAACTGTTGCTTATTAGCAGGAATCAGAGGATCATGGGAGCTTTAGTGTGACTGTAAATCTCAGATCAATGTCTTCCTTTATAAACACGAGAAAACAAATACTCTAGAGATTAAAACCACTGTCCCTGTGTCATGTGTGCGGCTAAGTGGGGCCAGAGCCAATCCCGGGCTTGCAAAGTGCCCACACGAGGGCCTGTAATCAGTCCTTCATCTTGCTTTGTCACCCCACCAAGCACTCCTGGTGACCCCGCCCATTACGTCACGTTTCAGTACACTTCTGTTTGAACTCCTGCTGTTCCAACCACCAAGCTAGTGAGAACTGAAACCCTGAGGTCGCTGTTCATTTTTATCTGTCCAGCTATCAGCTGGATGGTGGTTGAGGAAATTGCATGGGGTCATATGTAAGACTGAAAAGTCACAAAATGACTTGATGACAGCTGACACCTGCTGCTTACACAGGACTGTTGGGTGCTAGGACACAGCATTTCTGGAAGTGGTGAGTCCCTGCCCAGACACGAAGTGGGCAATAGTAACTGTTCCATTGTGCTGAGAGGCTGTAGCCAGTGTGGCGGGAAGTCAGCATTCTAACCCAGCCGGTGTGACTCCTGTGTAGACTCTTAATCCACATGACACCAACACAAACGCCCGTGAAAAGCTAGAGGATAACGTGTGGGGACTCTCGAATTACTCTGAGACTCCGCAGCAGCCCTCCCCAAGTTCTGGCTGAGGCAGAAAGTCACTATGGGAACATACAGGAACCTATGGACCGAGTCCACTTTATTATATAACTTGAGGGTAAAATTTAAATTTCAGGCAAAAGTGCGAGTCTGTTGCTAACTGTCCCTCACTTCAGAACAACAACAACAACAACAACAAAAAAATGGACCTCAACCAAAAGTTGGTGAGGTAAAAATCTAAAGAGAAATGGCTACAAAGGAACAGCCTGAGTCTCTGCCTAGTTTCACTTATGCCTCTGTGGCAAAAACACAAGAGAAGAGAGAGAGGGTTTATTTCCTTTTCACAGTCCCAGGCTACGGTTCTCCACCTCGGGGTGGTCACAGTGACAGGGGCGTGAGATGGCTGTCACATCACACCACAGCCAGGAGCAGGGAGAAACGCCTATGCTCGGCTCTGTTTCTCCACTGTGTAGAGTTCAGACCCTCCGCCTAAGGAATGGTGCCGCCTGTGGGGGGCTAGGACCTCTCCCATCAATAATCTCACAGGCCACCCCAACACAGACAGCCCTTCACTGGGAGTCTCCTCCCATGTGATTGTGGAATGTGTCAATGTCCACCATGGCCTCCTAGGCAGAGTAGGAGAAAAGCAAAAGGGCGGTGCTGCCATGTAAGAGACGGGATTACGAGTGAGGCCCTCCATGTTCCTTCTGTTACCTGAGAAAGAGAGAACTCTGATGATAAGAACTTTTAACTTATGTTAAACAATAGCAAGAAATAACATGAGAACGGCCAAAGTAGTAGGAGGAGGTAAAAAGAGATCAACCTGGGGCTGCAACAGTGGCTCACAGTGGTGAAGGGCGCTGGCTGCTGTTGGAGAAGCTCTAAGTTCCACTCCCAGCACCGCAGAGCCGCTGCTCACAACTGCCCATAGCTCTAAGTCCAGGGCATCTGACGCCCTCTGCTGGTCTCCACCAGCACTGCACATTTGTGATGCGTGGCGTACTGAGGGGACACCTATACCGTAAAATATGAGAAAAAGTAAATGAGGTCCTAGGAAAGGATGTGGGGAAAAAGAGCTAGCTAGCAAAGCAAGAGAAAGAATGAAATCTAGAGGGAATGATAAAATAACTCACCCAAAGCAATGATGTGGTGTTTATGAAAGCATTTTACACACACATACACACACACACACATACACACACACACATACACACACACATACACACATACACACACACATACACATACACACATACACACACATACACACACATACACACACACATACACACACATACACACACACATACACACACACACACACATACACACACACACACACACACTAAAATAATGGATAGTAAACAGCTGGAATGAGACATATTAATCAAAAGCTAATGAAAATCTGAAAAAAAAAGCTTAAAATAAAACATGGACAAATAAGATTTTAGGCAGAGCCTTATCGGGAATGACATAGGTTTATTATGTAATATTAAATTGATATAAAGGGCATAATGATGGTAAACTTATATTTACCTAGTAACATAGCCTCAGAGTAAATGCACAGTCATAAGGGAAACAGACAAATCCATTTCAGTGAGTGAGCTTGGTTCCCTTTCCTCAGTAATTGATAGGCCACCGACAAAATGTCATGTATGTATATGATGTATGTGTCTATATGTTAATTCTAGAACTCTGCATGCAGCAGGTAATATAAACTTTTAAGCACTCAAGGGGACATTTACAGGTACTGCCATGGTCTTGGCCATCACAGAGATAAGGGAACCAGAGTGTTAAATACCTGTGCTATAACAGCCCTCGCTCTCTGGCCAACCTGCAATAAAATTAAACACTCATACCAAGAGGGCAGATTAAAGCAAACCACAAGCAGCAGCAGTTCCGGAAGCAGCCTTGAGGAAGTCCTTCTATAGGAGTCAAATTTCAGCTTGTGACCTTGAGTGCTTCTGAAATCCTGGCCCTCTCAGGGGCCTGCTTGGTAAACAGGGCTCTGCCCTCATCAGGAGGCCGGAAGTTCGAGCCTGTTTTCCTAGGCTAGTCTTAGATTCAGATAGCCTGACTTGTCTCAGGCCTGGTTTAGTCAACAAAGCTCTTCTGCTAGTCCTTCGGTATGGCCTGGGGGGCACTTTCTTTCTTTCTTCTTTTTTTTACTGTACATTCCACATTTTTCATAACCAAGAGTGACTTGTCTGTTGGGAAGGCACAGTATTTCTCACTGATATTTTTTCAGCAGTTCAGATCATGTTTAATCTTCTTCACTAGAATAAGGTCTTTTGAATTGGAAGTGTTGGCCCATGCAAGGGGCTGTTTCATTACAGGGCAGTATGCTATTGACAACACAGTACCTTTTTGCCTAATTTTAGTCGATATCTATTAAAACTTTCCTGGCAGCTGATAAACTCAACTGGACCAGAATCTTGTTTCATGGAAATAGAAGAAAGGCTTTTTTTTTTTTTTTTTTTTTTTTTTTGAAATTACATGTTAATTCATTTACTGTGTAGGAAGATTGGGGCTCTGTCCACAGCTGGAGTGTGAAGGTCAGAGGACAATTTGGGCATGTCATTTCTCTCCCACCACCATGTGGGCCCTGGGGAATCACACCCAGGTTGTCATCTCACCAGACACAGACTGTCCTTCCTCAAGTGTGTCTCTCCCACACAGTAACACTAACGTAACTCAGGAGCTTGCTCTGTGTGAGGATGTACTATACGTGTTAAGATCCAGCTGGCTAAAATAGAGTTTATAAACATTTGGACTGCTGACCGTGCAATGTGAGATACAGACAGCAGAAGAGGGTTTTCACTCCCTCACTGTGGGTTCTTGCCCTATGCTGTCCTTGGAACCACCGTGACATGGCTGTTTCCCAAACAGCCCCACTTCCTAGGAGGAGGCTGGACACAAGTGTCTTATCTTCGTTGGCTCGTGTTTTGTTCAACAGAAGCACCTCCAAAAGGCTCTTAAAATAAGAGATAAATCAGGTTTTTGTGTACAGAGCTTTTGTGTGTCAGCCCCGGAATTTAAACAGATTATTTCATTTTCAAGGAGTCAACTTTGCAAGCCCTCTGGTGTGGGCGATTTCTTGCCTGCAGTCTGTTACTGTTGGCCAAGTGCTTTCACACACATTATCTCATTGGCTTTTCAAACCGCCCCGCCCCCTCAATGGTTCATTTAATTAGGCATAGGAAAATAAGACTAATTCCAAAGAAAGTAACATTTACACCCAGTAGGAGAGGGAACCGGAGCCCGAGCACGCATTTCTCTGACTCCCGAGAGAGTCTTCTGTCTTCGTCACTGAGTTCTCTATGCTTAGTGTAATTAAAGACGCCTTCCCACGCCTCAGAGGTTCCCCCTGACTCTGAAATTCCACATTGTAGCGTTTTACCTCCTCAGTGTCCCTTTCCCTGTCACCCGTCTGTGTCCGTTCCTCACCTCCGTCACCCCTCTGCGTCTTCTAGTTGGCCCCTCCATCTCTGCTCCTGTCGCTGTCTCATTCTGTACCCTCCATCCTCATCTTCGTCTGTCTCCTTATTTCTGCCTCTCATGCCCCATCTTTATCTCCAGCTCCCGTTTTCGTTCCCCAGTCCTTTGACAAGACCCACCGATGGTTCCCTTCGAGCCTCATTAGCTGTAGCAGGGTGGTTCTGAGTCACCTGTACTCAGTTTCACATTACCTGGCTAGGAGTTTGCACAAATATGATTATTGTTTTATTGTTGTGTGTGTGCACATGTATACCCACACATTTCACTTTAGCAGAGCTGACTGTGCGTGTGGAGGCCAGAGGACTCCCAGGACTCATCAGATAGGCCAGGCTGACTAACCAGAGAGCCCCACGATCTACCTTCCTCTGCTTTCAACTTCACTCTACCACACCCAACTTTTTTCTTGAGTAGGTTCTGGGACTTGAACTCAGATCTTTGTGCTTGCAAAGCAGACACTTTATAGACAGAGACATCTCCTCAGCCCTGTTCGTATTCTTTATGTAATCTGTAGTTAGCACTCTCTTTCAGGTAAACACACCAGTAGATTTTGAAGAGATGCCTCTAAGTCTTGTATAGTCTTTAAATGAATGAGTGAAAGTGAAAACAATGGAAAAGAAACCCAGATCTCTCCAGGGCACTGTCTGGGCCACAGTAGAGACAGGAGGATGAAGATCGGTGTGGGCCTGGGTTCTTTTTGTCACTCCCCAGGATGCAATTTCTCTTGCTGTGGCTCACTAAGCTTGGCCGCAGGCTTGTACTGTCTGGAACTGTGGGGGAGGCTACGCTGAGGCTGTGACTGGTATGTGGTCACACTGGGGTGCACTCTGCTTGGAGACTTGCCTTTAGATGCTGACTGAGTCTGTCCTAATTCCCTTCTAGACCCTACTCTGTGGAGCACAGACCATGTCCGGCAGTGGCTGGAGTGGGCGGTGAAAGAATACGGCCTTCTAGACGTGGACGTCTTATTATTTCAGAGCATCGATGGGAAGGAGCTGTGCAAGATGACAAAAGATGACTTCCAGAGGCTCACTCCAAGCTACAACGCCGACATCCTTCTCTCACATCTCCACTACCTCAGAGAGAGTAAGCAGCCTTGCCCTCAGGAGCCATGGCTGTTGCCATGGCTGCAGACCCAACTTCAGTGGGCTCAGACAGGGTAGTCCCCAGCATCCTCTTGCTCTCACGCAATGCCCGTGTCTGACCTGAGAGGGACTATGCAGTAGAACTTCATGATGCAGCTGAACAGTGTAGTCTCTCCTGGTGTCAAGGTGGCAGCATCTCCGTCCTCCTGGGTTCCCAAGACCAGGAAGATGGAGTGTTGCAGAGAAGTGGCCACCCTTGCTAGTTTCCATGATGCTCCGAATTGGAAGGGGCAGAGAAGGCTCCTCCTTGACGGGAGTGTGGGTAGTCACCTTCCTGGGAGCGGTGTGAGCCCCTTCCTGGGAGCGGTGTGAGCCCCTTCCTGGGAGCGGTGTGAGCCCCTTCCTGGGAGCGGTGAGAGCCCCTTCCTGGGAGCAGTGTGAGCCCCTTCCTGGGAGCGGTGAGAGCCCCTTCCTGGGAGCGGTGTGAGCTCCTCTTCCCATCCAGCCTGAACACAGAAAGGGAAGGTTTTCACTTTCTGTCAAAAGAGTAGGTGCATACTGGTCAGTAGTGGCATGAGCCTGAAGGACTGATGCAGGGCAACTCCGAGCCTGGTCTGAAAGGATCCCGAGTGCAAGTGGGTTGAGTGACTCCCTTGGTGGCTTTGCCTGGCGTCCCATACACTTCTCTCCTGCACGAAGTCTCCCCGTTTAGGATTTAGCATATTAACCAGTATCACAGGGTCTAGATGTTTCCAACAGCCCCTATTGCTATGGCGGGGAGGTGTGTTTTCCTTTCTTCTTGATCCTGTTTAGTTTCTAGGAAGGTCTTTCTCTCCCTCTGTTCACCTCAGTGTTGCTCTGTGTTCTGTTTTGTTTTGTTTTGTTTTGTAGCTCCCCTTCCACATTTGACTTCCGATGACGTTGATAAGGCTTTACAAAACTCTCCGCGGTTAATGCATGCTAGAAACACAGGTAATGCTAGCCCCTCCCCGCCGCAGGGACAGGTGTGGGCTCCTGTCTGCAGGAGCATGCTTTCACCCGGAGCCCGTGGTTGGAGGCTAGAAGGCAGGTGCAGAGGCCAAGCGCTGGGTATCGGAGCACTCTGTGATTTCTACCACAACCATGTTGGCCGTGGAAGGATGTTTTCCCCTGACCAACTGTATACATTTAGTCCCACTTCAGTCCCCAGCATGTCCCTCTGCTAGTCCCACTGCACCCGTCATTGCCGTTGGAGATAAAAAGCTCCCTAATACAGAGGGCCACCCCATGGGTCCATTGCTCTTTGTCTCCATGCTTTCTTAAAGCAGTATTTTCTAGGATACCTTGGTATTTCCCGGACAGTGTTGGGCCATTGGACTTGCATTGATTTAATCTTTTGTACAGATGTTTGCACGGGGCAGTAGAAAGAAAGTTTGCTACTTTATGCAAATCCTCCTTCTGTGGGGGAAACTCTGCTGCAGTTTTGGAGACTAAAGCTCGTCCCTGACCTGGCGCCTGCCTTCCGTCTCTAACTACAGGCTCTGTGTTAGTGTCCATTGGACGCCTGAGCCTAACAAGCTTCACATGGCCCCTGGTCCTGACTAACCTTCCCCTATCTCTCAGTGCGTTTGGGGGTTCTCTGTGCATAAATGGCTTACTCATGTTCCACGTGCTCACTTCCCTCCCATCCTGATGGTGCCACTGGTGGATGCATGGCCACTTGCTGCTCGCCTACTGGGCTAGCCTAAGACTGCACCCTACGGGGTACCCTGCCAGCACCCAGCTGGGGGTGAAAGCTGAAGGAGCCAGGAAACCTCTTGTCCGACCCCTGGTCGTCCTGACTGAGCAGGATAGCAGCTTAGCAGTTATTCTCTTTTTATTTTACAATGTCCGGTCATGTGAACCGAGCCTCGGCCTGCTTGTTCATAGGGCATAGCGGTCCGTCTGTCTTGGTTTTCAGTATTCAAAAACAGTGTGCTTTTAATGTGATGTAAAGGGCTCTAAGTTGCTCCCTTCTCAATCTGCATTTCACATTTCAACAGGCTGATGATCTTGTGGTCAGAATTAGCAAAGAACTTAGATAGAGTCACCTCTTCCCCCCACCCCCACCCCAGGAAACACCTCCGAGCCACTCAGACTCTCATGTCACGTCACGCTCATTTAGAAATCGTAACAGCTCTTTTAACAGTAACTAGAAATTCCACAGAAGGTGTTAACTCATTGAGTGCATTATAGCTAAGCATAGAGGCAGCCGAAGGGCTGAATGTCCAAGGGGAAATTTCCTCAACTGTGGAGATGACCCGTGACTGAAGGAAAGAAGAAGAATCATGTATTTGAACAGGGATGGGGATTGGTTTTGAATACACTGAGTCTTAGTCGAAGTATGTATACTCTTTCCAAGATCTGTTAAAATATTTTGTGAGTCATAGGCAATTTACAGCAGATAAGTAGCTGTGCCACAAACAATTTTTAATAAAGTGAGATTGCTGGTGGGATGCAGGTGGGCTGGCTCTGCCAAGAAACCGATGAAGAAATAATAAACAAAGTGTAATATTTCAAGCACAAGGGAGACCCATGTCTGATCAGGGTCTGTTTGCTGAGAGGCACCCCCAAAATTACAGGATGAGACAGGTAGGCAGGGAGACCCATGTCTGATCAGGGTCTGTTTGCTGAGAGGCACC
>OU015745.1:142241766-142257946 GCA_907169655.1 Acomys percivali | reverse complement strand
ATTGTCACGGTGTGTACCTGGATGCCTGTCATTGTCACAGTGTGTACTGGGATGCCTGCCTCTGTCATTGTCACGGTGTATACCGGGATGCCTGTCTCTGTCAGGTCTGAGGTAGAAAAGCAGTGGAATGCTGACCTTGAACTAACCGCCTGGCCCTCGTGTCCCCAGGTCCCGCTTTGTCCCACTTCGATCCTGGGTTAGTACAGACTGTGGGTTGGTGGTGGGAATCTGGAACGTCGAGTTTGTCTACCAACTATGACGCTTCCAGCAAGAAAGTCTCCTGAGATCCTGTGTGGTATCTACTTCATGTAGGATGTGGAGGCAGGGACCTGGAGGGCAGGGGACATTTTCACCTCTGTGAACACAGCTCTGTCAGCCTGACTCATGGTCTTCTATCCTAGATCCTTACCAGATCCTGGGGCCCACCAGTAGCCGCCTCGCCAATCCAGGTGAGTTACCACTCGTGGCAGGCTCTCGCTTGTAGGCTGGACCAGCTGCTATGACATGCCTCAGCGGTTGGTGCTTTAAAATCTAGGTTCTGAAGATCAGACTGAGAGATATCTCTGTCTCTGAACTTTTCCTTTTTTAAAAGCCCACCAGTGTGGGCTGCTTCTATGGCCCTAGTCTGCTGTGATCATCTCTGTAAAATCCTTGTTTCTAAAACAAGGGTTACTGGATGCTACGGAGGGGTGTGGTCAGAGTTCAATATATGAATTTTAGGAGGCAGGATCCAACCTGTCACCAAGCAGATTCAGTAACTGGTGTCTTTAAAAGATAATCTTAGAGCCCCAGACTCCAGCTGTGGTCACACGTGAGGATGTTTCCGAACCAGATGCAGGGAGAAAGCAGGTTCCTCACCAGTACCTGTCCTCACATCCTGGTGCCGGCTCGCTTGTTCTGTTTGTGTTCAGATCAGAACCAGCTGTGCGGGTGTGACCCTGGGGTCCTGTGGCACATGCTTCATGGTCTCAGCTGTAAGTGTGATGCCGAGGTGTCACAGCCACGCTGCCAGTGCGGGCTGGAATTTCTGTTTAACAAACCATAAGCTAAACAGGGCTTGGAAAACACCGAAATTCAGATGCTGTCATCACACACATGCCCACAAGAGAACCAAACTCCGAGAACATGAAACTCCATTATTATTGAACGGCCAACTCTGCCATGAAGTTGTGACTCATGCCGATTAATTCAGTAAGCATGTTCTAAGCAGCTCTGCAAACAGGGAAGCTGCTTTCTTGGTTGTTTTGTCCCAGTGCACACACAGACTGGGTGCCCGGCACTGGGTTTGCTTAGTTGTGCACCCCTGGGAACAGCAGATACAGTCGGCCCCAGGAGCCGTTACCTGGTGGGGAGATGGGCACAGTAGATACAATGCTCTGTAGCCCACGGAGTTGCAGCCCAGTGGCTATTCTGTGACCAGTCACGTGGTGGCCAGGACTTCCAAGCAATCCCTTCTTGTGATCCTTCTAAGGCTCATAGTGGCTGTGTGGCTGTGGTGACGGTTCTGTTGGCAAAGCATTTATTGTGCAACTGTGAGGACTGAATTTGAATCCCAACACATGTAAAAGTCAGATCCATAGGATCTGTGGGTGTCTCCAGTCCTCCTGTTGAAAGTGGGGAGGCAGAGGCGAGTGAGTCCTCAGGAGCTCACTGGGACCGCTTGGCATACACAGCTGTGCACAGCAGATGCCTCAGGCCAGCTGGAAAGCAAGACGGAGACCCAAGGTTATCCTCTCACGAGTGCACGTGCTCTCACGCACAGGACTGCGCATAGACGTGAAGGCTTTGCAGGGCTGTGTTTGGAGGTGATGATAACTAGGCTTCAGAGAGGCTGGTCTGGCAGCACTGTTCAGGTTAGATTAGAAAGATGCTCCTGGGGTCCCAGGCTCTGGGAATAGGAACACATACTGTGAAATAGCAAGCCGGAAGCTCCCACTCCATGCGGTGCCCACCCCACAGGGCATGTTTATTTCCTGTGCTTCCTACCAGGCTTTCTGTGTCCCGGAACATTGTTATTTCCATCCCATAGACGAGGAACCCGAGGTCTTGAGGCGTCATGGACCTTTCCTTGGGTCACAACCGAACAGTCTAGATCCCAAGTGTTTCTGAAGTCTGATTTTATTTTCTTCCCCTGTGCTTTTGGAAGAGAGGTTTGAAGGGGTGGCAGGGGGTGGGGGACGGGGATGGGGGGGAGGGAAGCTTTTAAAAAACACGAGCCATGGGCAAGAAAGGAAACATTTTTATTTAGCTGGGCAGCTGTTAAGGTTCCAGGGATGAGCCTGAGGAAGGTAAGGAACAGGAAAATGAGGAGAACAAGGAGGAAGTAAAGGAAGAAGATGAGGGGAAGAGAAGCCGGGCATGGTAGCGCACGCCTTTAATCCCAGCACTCGAGAGGCAGAGGCAGGCGGATCGCTGTGAGTTCGAGGCCAGCCTGGACTACAGAGTGAATCCGGGACAGCCAAGGCTACACAGAGAGACCCTGTCTCGAAAAAAACAAAAACAAACAAACAAAAAAGAAGAAGAGGAAGAGAAGGGAGGAAGGCCAGGAGGAGGAGCAGCAGCTGTGTGAGGCAAGACCGTGCCAGCCTTTGCGCTCACGGCCATGGCGTAAATGAAACGCCATGGCGTCCCTGTTGTCCCCACACAAAGGGACTGCTCAGCTTGCTTAGCAAACTGATCCATAGGGAATCTTTTCCCCCTAAACCAAGCGCCCTCTCTCAGAAACCCCCCTCTCTTCCTGCGGGCTGCGGCTGGTGGTGTTTTCTGTTCACAGAGATGCCATGTCAGAACCAGGAGATGGAAATGTACCCTAGACCCAGGAGCAGCACCCTGAGGCATCATAGGTCCGTGCCCCCCCCCATGTCCAGTGTCAGGGACCACATTTCCTTTCCTGAGACCATTCCTGCTGGAGCAATGGCAGGATTCAGCCTTGCATAGGTAGTCAAGAGACTGGAAGACAGAGATGAGTTAGTTCACAAGGAAGGACAGGTCCCTTCATGCAGTCCCGGGCTGGGAGCCAAATGATCCACGTGGCCCGTGACACCAGAATGCCCCCTTCTTTCATTTAGTAAGAATGCTTCTTGTTTCAGTAGCTCTTTCTATTTTCCAGTAAATAAATTCTTCATAACTCAAAATTTGGTGCCTTCTAGCTACTAGGAAAGCTGAGTCAAGAGAGTCACAAGTTCAAGGCCAGCACGAACAACTTAGCCAGGTACTGCCTCTAGATAAGGTGTTAAAGGAAGGCTGGGAGCGTGTGTTGGGCACTCGGCTCAGTTGTAGAACACTTACCTCTCTCCTGGGCAGCCTTGGGTTCAATCCTCAGTGCTGCTCTCCACCCAAATTTTATTTAAAAATTAAAACCATGCCTATGCCTTTTTGTTTTTGTTTGTTTGTTTTTTAGTTTTCAGTCTTTTTGTCAAACCCTCAAAACTAATACGGAGTCAGAAAAATAAATCCAATAACCCAGCAGAAACAGAACATCACCTAACACATTTATAGGAAATAACAGATGGCTCAGAGGTTAAGGGCACTCACTGCTCTTCCAGAGGTCCTGAGTTCAATTCCCAGCAACCAGATGAGATCTAATGCCCTCTTCTGCCCTGCAGGTGGACATGTAGACCCCTGTATAAATAATAAATAAATCTTTTTAAAAAAACAACCAAATCCCTTTATGTGTTTACCTTAAATGTGTATGAGCTCAACGCACACTAAAAGGATGCCAACTAATGGAATGACTTAAGAAGTAAGGGCCTATTGTGTGCTGACCTCAAGAAACACACTTGTCAGCAAAGACACCTGAGAACTTGATATCAAAGGATGGAAAACAAACTGCCTGGCATACATAAAACATAAAAAAGTAAGCAGGTGTATCCACCCTTACACCGACAAGCCAAGCTTCAAAGTGAAACTAAATAGAGGAGAATCAAAGGGCACTACATATTAGTAAATTGGGGAACAATTCACCAGTTTCAAATTTTTGTGCACCAAATATTGGAACCTCTAATTTTATAAAACAAACACTGAAAATCATAAATGACCACATAGGGCCTGACACAATGACAGTGGGGAACTTCAGTACTCTACTCTCATATTCAGATAGTTCTCTCAAACTAAAACCAAGTAAAGACACTTCAGAATTAAAATGCACTGTGGACAAATTGGACTTAACACACACAGAAACACAAACACACACACACACACACACACACACACACACACACACAGGAGGGGGGGAAGGCCACCCAATAGAAAAAGACACACTCCCCCTCCCCCCCATGAATATAACATAGATCTTTCTTCAAAATCTTTTTGTACATTTTTAATGGAAGGACTGTGCCACGCAGTGTGATTTTAAAAAAATGTGTAAGTGTATGTGCCCTGTGAGTTTATGGGCACCATATTTATGAAGGCACCCTCAAAAGCCAGAAGAGAGAGATCTCCTTTGCCTGAAGTTTACAGGTGCCTGTGAGCTATCCCAACACACTCGAGGGAGGACCAGCCAATCCTTTTAGTTGAGTCATCCCTCAACACCTTGTCATGCATAAGACTGCACAAGGTGACGTCAGTGTGTGCACATCCCAACGTCTCCATCCCAAATATGCATCTGATGTGTGCTTCAAGCACTCATTTCTCCCGCTGAGAAAGGTGTGTCCTGGCACTCTTACCTCATGAGTCAGTGACGAGCCGCCAGCCCCTTACATTCCGTCAGGACTGTTGAGCGCTGAGCTTTCGTGATGGACTCCAGGTTCCTTTCTGTGGGGGAGCTTTCCTTCCTTGAGCTCTGTCTGGTTGCCAGGCATGTTGTAATGCTGGCTGTGAAGATGCACCCAGCCCCTTGTGAAGGGACAGAGCCACTTCAGAGACGATTTGCCAGTTCTTAGGGTGTAGGAGCCCATTACATTAAGGCGAGTGTCCAATAGTTTGTAAGCCTGAGAGAAGACAGTCTGAGAAGGACCAGGAGGCCGTGGGGGCATGCATCAACACCTGCCCACAGTTCTGCCCTTGTAGGACAAAGAGCATCAGCCTCAAGTCTGACCTCTGCTGACCTTGGCCGTAAAGGTCAGTCCATCCATAGGCACCCCTGTTTTCTCAGCTCTCCTGTGGGTTAAACATGATTTTGCAGGGGTTAGACACCAGGTGTCCCATGTGTCCCATGTGAGCACTTACAAAAGTGCCTAGCCCCCAGTGAGTGTCAGAATGAATGTCCATCCCTGAGAGAAAGCACAGTCCAAAGCTTCTGCCTGGCCGGTGCGGTGGCCCTGGGCGGTCAACTGTCTTTGGCTGCTTCCTGCCTGTTGGTGGGAGGGATGCTAGGATCACAGACAGGCAACTGTCTCTACCTAGTATCTACATGGTTTCTGGGCATCTGAACTCCAGTCCTCACAGTTGAGTGGAAGGAGCTTAAGGCACTGTGTTGTTTCCCAACTGCAATCTGCCCTTTCTTGTTGGCTTGGCTGGTGAGGTCACACTTAGACCTTCCTGAACCCTCATTATACTTCTAGGGTCCTGTTCTACAGCGCGCCCCATTGCGCTGTGAGCGTCAGCATTCAGGCAGCAATAGTAATCTAACAAATTGCTTTTGAGTTCGAGGCCAGCCTGGTCTACAAAGCGAGTCCAGCACAGCCAAGGCTAACACAAAGAAACGCTGTCTAGAAAAACCAAAAAAACCAAAACAAAACAAATTGCTTTTGAATTTTTGGCAAGCAGTGGCTCGTTTAATCTACCTGGTGATGGCTACTCGGTACCCATACCCCCATTGTATCCTTGAGAACTCCTGCTCAGTGTGAACATGTGTGGCCTGATAGATTTCCAGATTGATAGACTGCCGCTGCCTATGGTGTTTACCTCAGCGCTTACTGATTTTTTTCAGCTAGTTTCATTTTCAGGTTTGGAGGCTTCTGGAAGCTCTTCCGGGAGGCGTGTCCTCAGCCCCAAGCCCTGTGTCTTCCTAGCTAATGAGTCAAGTACAACAGCCTAGGGCGAGGGGCTCATCTGCGCCCCCAGGTCTGAGCTTCCTGCCAAGCATGTAAGGCTTGTGTGTTTTCTGGCTCTTTAGAAGCCGGGGAGACAGGAGACTGCCCCTCCCCGCGCCTCCCTCCTACACATGTTAATAAGGGAAGGGGTTGAGGGACAAATTCCCAAAGACGATGCCAATGTTTGAACAGACACCGAGTGTTATTTGGCCTGTGTATTTATATGAGCTCTGCAGGGTGGCTCTCTCGCTATGGGAGGAAGTTGACACTAAATATTTATTTTCCAGCAACTGTCCATGTTTGGAGTGAGGCATATGTGAGTTAGACTGTTAAATCCAAAACCCACAGCTTCTCCTATTCCCAGGTCATCTGTGGAATTCTTTTTTTTTTTTTCTTCAAGTTTTAATCCTTTGGTTACAATATATATACTAAAACCATATGGTTCTCTTGTTTCATCCTTTATATTTTTCAATGCATATTAATGAGATGTTGGCGGCAACAGCCCTTGGTTGAGAACAGTTTGTATGTGTAGCTCTGAAACAGCCCAGGCTTCCATCCCGATGAGCTACAAGCTGTTAATACATTTCAAATGTGTCGCTTGACTGAAAACAACCCTTTCCAGAATACAGTGAAAGCAGGCTGACCTTTCTCACGGTGCTGTTGCCCGGGTGGATGCATGCACGTTCATATCCATGTAGCCCCCATGGAGACAAGGGTTGGGCAGTGTTCAGAGGTGGGCTATTGGGGAGGGTTCAGAGAAAGCGAGTTTATAATTGACTTTTACATTCCATCAACTCCCTGAGTGGGTGACAGTCCAAGTTACTGTAATCATTGATCACATCGATTCACATTACTTATCATGTCGGAAAGGATTGTCTTTCTGGTAACGATCTCAAGGCAGTGCGCTGTCTGGGCTTTGGGAAGAAATATCTGCCTCCCACTCACTTTAAAACTAAAATCTGTGCCACATAATTTCCCCCTAGTTTTTCCTGATACCCAACATAACTATTACTCAGACTCTAGAGGGCACAGACCGTAGAGGGAGCCAGAGTGTCCCTCTGGCCACCTGGCCTTCAGCATCTGGGTGTGACTGCGCTCTTGTCCAGCCAAGGCTTGCTCTTGGGAGAAGTGGGCAGCCACGGGCAAAACCCAGAGCGAAGGAGCAGAGGACAGGCCTAGTTCACGGCCCGCCTGTTCCCCGTACGAAGCCAAGATCCCTTGGAGCAGTGTGACGAGGCGGCTAGAAAGGCATACTTAGACTTTTTTCTGATTGAAAAGACTTGAGGGTCAGAGAGACGGCTCAGTCAATCAAGTGCTTGTGTTATAAACAGGAACTGAGTTTGATTTCCAGAACCCTTGTAAAGGAAAGGAAAACAAACCAACAAACCAACACAAAAGTTTCAGTGTATGCAGGCAGGTGGATCTCCAGGCCTCACTGACCAGGAAGCCTAAGCTAATAGGTAAACTCTGAGAGAGAGAGAGAGAGAGAGAGAGAGAGAGAGAGAGAGAGAGAGAGAGAGAGAGAGAGAGAGAGGGGGGGGGGAGAGAATACACGCCTGTCTTACATAGCAAGGTGGAACAACATCACCAAAGGTCTTTCTTGCCTCTACATCCACACACATGAGCATACATGCACATACACACTCATGCCCATGTGCTTATACACACATGCACACACACAGTCATGTACATGTGTACACACTCTCACATGTATGTGCTTACACATATGCAAGTGCATGTACTCACGCGCTTGTGCTCACACATGCATGCACACATACTCACACTGTGTGCATGCGCGTGCGCACATACACACACACACACACACACACACACACACACACACACACACACACTGAGCTCATTCTGACTGAGACAGGGTCTCTTTGATTCCCAAGAGTGCTTCCATGGGCTGTTGTCCTTCAGAACCATCATGGCGCAGCAGCATAGTACATGTGGCACATGGATTTCTGTCATGGTACATTTGGCCCAGGACTGGAAATGGGTGATCTGGTTTGAACCAGACGTCTTTTTCCGGACTTCCTCATTTGAGGGGGTTAATTCTGTGCTAGGAAACGTCCTGGCAAAGCCGCCCTCTGGGTGCCAGCCAGGTGTCACGTTAGAACTGATAGCGTCGGCTTCCACCTTCTGTTTGCTTTCCCACAACTTGTAGATGGTCGTTTCCTAAGTCTGACTTTTATTATTTCCCCTGACCAGCCAATATCAGTGGTGCTAAGCCATTGTCGCCATCCACAGAATGGCCTCCCCTGTCTTACAAATGGGAAAAAGCAGCTCATTCATCCCCCCGCCCCTGAAAATAGGGTTACCTGGTCACTCTTTGAAAGACATGCACAGTGGAAGGGACCTGAGCTTTGCCCTACCTGTGGCCTCCACTTTGTGCAGAGAGAACTTGGATCTATGAGGCCAACCTGAGGGTGGGCAGGGACTGACACACAAGGTCAGGTTTCCTAGAAGTAGAGGCAGAGATAAAGACGCCCAGGTAACGGCTCCTTCTCAGGAGGAAGCAGCATTGGGCAGGAGGAATGCTGAGGAACCTCCCAGCCTTCTGGAAGCTGAGCCATCCATGCCAGCCTGGTTCCTAAGGAGCTTTGGGACACGAGTGCCATTCAGAACCCTGTAGTTTCCCTTCATCAGTGCGGCCTGTAATATCTGGGTCTGGACCATCTCCTGTCCAGCGATGGTTTGCTCTCTGGAGAACTGAGCATCCAAGAGACAAAAGTAGCAACAACCCAGAAGCAGAGATACGGGGAGGGGGGGCGGGAGATATGGGACTGGGCAGGATACAGGGCTGGTGGGGGAAGGGGCGAGACAGGGCTTGGCCTGGCCCAGGAAGTCTGCCACTCATGGGGTGACCCTCCCTCCGGGCGCTTGGTTCTCACTGGTTTTGTGTCCCTCCCCACCGTTAGGCAGTGGCCAGATCCAGCTGTGGCAGTTCCTGTTAGAGCTCCTGTCTGACAGCTCAAACTCCAGCTGCATCACCTGGGAAGGCACCAACGGGGAATTCAAGATGACAGACCCTGACGAGGTGGCGCGACGCTGGGGGGAGCGGAAGAGCAAGCCCAACATGAACTACGACAAGCTGAGCCGCGCCCTCCGCTACTACTATGACAAGAACATCATGACCAAGGTGCATGGGAAGCGCTACGCCTACAAGTTCGACTTCCATGGCATCGCCCAGGCCCTCCAGCCTCACCCGCCTGAGTCGTCTCTGTACAAGTACCCCTCCGACCTCCCGTACATGGGCTCCTACCATGCCCACCCCCAGAAGATGAACTTTGTGGCTCCCCATCCTCCAGCCCTTCCAGTCACATCTTCTAGTTTTTTTGCTGCCCCAAACCCATACTGGAATTCGCCTACTGGGGGCATCTACCCGAACACTAGGCTCCCCGGCAGCCATATGCCCTCTCACCTGGGTACCTACTACTAGAGACCAGACGGAGGCCTTTCCCAACAGTGTACAATCACCGAGCAGCCGCCACAAACTCAGAGAACACACATCCAAAGTGCCTCACGAGGAATGGGAAAAGGCTGAGGGGAACTAGGGAAGGCAGCCGGGAAAGAAAACCAAAGACTCACGGGGGAGGGTGGGCATCGCCCAAGTATTACTACAGAAATAGAGGGAGCTCAAAATTTAACGTACATGGACATATAACCTGTGGTCCACCCTTGTCAAAGACGTTGTATGTAGAGAAGCACGACATTATTAGGACAACTGCCAAAGAAAGTGGCCTTAAGTAATGTACAAACTGTAGAGTGTGGGACCTTGCTTGTGCCAACCAGGATTCAGTGACAGCAATAGAGATGACAAAAAAAAAAAAAAAAAAAAATCTTGGCCTAACATACCATGGATAATGCCATTTGAAGGGAAAACTACCTGTGTCTAAAAATAGAAACATACCAAAACCCAATAAGAAGAAAAGAAAGATGTTGGCCCTCTCCGCAGACCACGCTGGCTGTGGATTTTCCTGGCTGGCCTGTGCTATGTTGGCCGAGATCAGATTCGTTCCATTTGATAGACAGCCACCGGCTCTGTCGAACTGTGAAGATGGCCGGGAGTCTCATCTCCTTCTCAGTGTTACAGGAGCTGTGAGCCACGAGGTGGACAGGGAATGTGTGTGGCGTGTGAGGATGTGACTGTAGGAAAAAGACTGAAGGGGGAGGTCGGGTGGGGGCAGGGAGTGGAGGAGGGAGAAGCGGAGGAGAAAGAGGAAAGCGATAGAAGGCAGCTGCCTGTGCTATCAAAGCTGAATTTAGGACCAAAGATCTTGAGTTGTCATATTTGATGCTGTCAGTGTTGTAAGAAAGGACTCGGTTTTATGGAGGACCGGGAGGAGTAATATTCAGAACCAAAAAAATATATCTCTCTGTGAAAGGAAAATCGTAAGTGGAATTGTCTGATATTTAATAAATGTTGAGGACCTGAGCATTCGGTGGAGGCGGTGCCCTTCACAGGGGCAGTGGAGAGGTGACCTCCGTGGCCACCGTGGCCAGAAACCACACGGGCATTGCGAGCAGGTGGGCTCCAGCTTCCCTTAATGAGTCGCGAACGCTGTGCGTTCGTCAGAACGAAGCCTACAAGTCAGTGAGTTCTTTTTTTCTTTTTATATAATAATTATATAACTTATGCATTTATACACTACGAGTTGACCTCGGCCAGCCAAAGACACGCACCACACACACACACAAACAAACACACACACACACACACACAAACACACACACATACACATGAAGAGACAATCAGTGATATGATGTGGCCTTGACTTTAAACTCTGTAATGCTTAATGTTTACAATATGAAGTTACTAGTTCTTAGAATGCAGAATGTATGTAATAAAACGAGCTTGGCCTCTCATGGCGGACCAGAGTGCAGTGGACTCAGTTTGACTTCTTTGCTGATGAACCGTTGCCTATTGGACCCTTGAGCTGAGCCTTAAGGGTTGTGTTATAGTCTTACATGTTTCCAGGTTGACAGGTGCGAGTCACACAGGTGGGCATCGCAGGCCCAAGCAGCACGGCCTCCTGACTCTCCCAACCCTTCCAGCACAAAGGTTTCTCCCTGGTGGACTCCATGGTTGTTCCTAGCAGGTAAAGTGGTGGAGGCTGCCACTGAGGATCCCAGCCATGCACCTGGGCTGTGGTCATGACCATGATGTCTGTGTTGAGTGAGGAGCAAGCCATTGTGTGTTAAGCCACGCCTTGTCATCATTATTGGGAAATCAGCCGTGGGCAGCTGTAGTTTGTCATCATTATTGGGAAATCAGCCGTGGGCAGCTGTAGTTTCTCGTGGCGTATCAAGAGAGGGGCCCAGAAGGTGCTTCGGTCTCTGAAGCACCTACCTTGCAGGCCTGGAATCCTGAGCCTGATTGCCAGAAGCTGTGTAAAACTCAGGTGTGGCGGCCCACCCTTGTAACCCCATCTGGCCAGCTCGTGCAGCCTGCTCTGTGAGGTCCGAGGCCAGTGAGAGACCCTGTCTTCAAAAGGCTGTGGAAGGGACTTGAAGACTGATGCCCAAGGCTATCTATACTCCAACATCTTCGTGCATATATACTTGTGTAATACACACACACACACACACACACACACACACACACGCAGTAAAGCCCTGAGGCACAGCTTCTAAGCTTGCCACTTGGCTCCTCTGAGGACTCCCCAGCTAGACTGACGCTCTAACTTGTGGAATCCTCTGAAAACCTCAGTTCGGGAACCCTCAGTCTTGGGGGTGACCTTCCCAACTCCCCTTAACACACACACTGTTTTCTATGACCTCACATCAGTTTCCCTGGCCATCTCCAGTCCCCTTCATGGCACAAATGTCACCCACCTGGGCCAAAGTGAAGTGGCATGGGGTGTGGCTCAAACCACCTGCTACGAGCAGCAGGCCCAGGCAGGCCCCTTCGAAGCCGGAGCCAAATTTTAAATTGGCTGTGTCCCTATAAGCTGTTTCGTGTCATAGCAGTTTCGGGACTCAGGGTTTGCACTTCATAATCCCTTCGCCATGAGTCTGTGAACTTGCCAACCCCCTGCACCGTGCGCCCTGGCAACGGTTTGTGAACCCAGCGGGATTTGATTACCAATGCTTCAGGCGGCCCCATTACCGGGATTGCGAGGAGTCCAGATGTCAGTCATCCTGTGGCAGCTCAGGAAAGGCCCACAGATGGCCTGCATTCTCCTTAGGAAAACAGACAGCAAGCGTGGGTGCTGGCTGCTGATGCGGTGGGGGGGGGGTGTGGATCTGGGGAGAAGACGAGTGATTTGGTTTTGCAATGCAAAGCCGGGGCACACCTATGTTCTTCGTATGATGTACAAATTTATTTGGATAATCACTCCATTCCCCCCTTTCAAGACTGCATTGTGAGTGAAAGAATAGAAACAAGCCATTAGATTCAGTCCTAACAGATGTTTTCCGTTCGATCCCTTACAGACTGCACACTTGGGTTATTAGCAAACCCAGGGACTAGCCTGACCAACTCTGTAATTTTGAGGTAACATGGTAGTACTGTTTCTCTCGTATGAGTAAGTTTTCAATCATCTTGAACTAATGGTAAAAGTTAAGGTCTTGGTCTGTGCTAATGAAATTTCAAGGCCTTCTACAGAGCGTTGGCAGGCCCCGCCTCCCCTGAGTGTCCCTGCCTCCCCCCTGGTGTGCTCCCCATGTGAACCCTCCTGATGGCAAGATGTGTTTCAACCACAATCTTTGGGACTTTTTACTGGACTCGGTCCCCACTCTCAGTCAAGACCTGAGCCTCACCCCATCCCACCCTACCCCTCCCCACCCATCATCTGTAGTCAGATACCCTGTTGCATATTGGAAGGTTCCAGATGGCATGCTTTGTCCTCTTGTTGAAGGGCTCTGTTTCCCTCTGAGTACCTCCCACCTCTGAAAGGTTGGTGTTGACTCACCGTGAGAGCCAGATCTCCAAACAGCTGCCCTCAGAGGACTGGTGCTGTGCTCTATCCACGGGAGAGGCAACTGAAGCCAGGCGAGCACAGGTGAGTGTAGGTCAAGCTAACCCTGCGGCTGTGCAGAGAACAAGGCACGTGTCATGAATACCAGGTGAGGCAGAGACACTAGGCTGTGAGGTATGACTGGCGGGCAGAAGCTGGTCACTGGTCGAGGCTTACAGTCCCATTGCTCTACTTCCTCTGGCTGCCTTGTCACCGTAGCAGACAGAGCCATTTCCTGGCCATTCCTCCCCCATAATGGACTGAAGGCCTAAGACCCAGTTCATCCTCCCTCAAGCTGACTCTGTCAAGTGTAGATGTAGCTCAGTGGTAAACACTGGGCCAGCGTGCACAGACTCTAGGTTCCACACCACAGTCACAGGTAGATTAGAAATGTGCTGGGATGCCACCCGTGTGACAAACACCTGAACTGCACCTGAAGAGCAGCTTGTGGGGAGGATATGAGGGTCGGGGGGTGATGGCGGTGGTGGGGGCATGAACTAGAGCTGGCATGGGAGGATCCACCTGCGGACCAGCCACAACCTGTGGGTCCTAGGTAGGTTTTTAGGCATTTGTTTTCTGTTTACGGGTGTTTGTCTGAATATGTGTGTGTGTGTGCATCACGTGTGTGCAGTGCCGTGGAGTCTAGAAAAGGGTTTTCAATCCCCTGGAACTAGAAACAGCTGTTAGAGACCATGTGCCTGCTAGGAGCTGAGCCCCAGCCCTCTGCCAGAGCGGTGAGGCCTCTTAGCCCCTAAGCTGTCTCTCCAGTTCCCCTCCCAGTTTTAACCGTCGACTTGACACAGGCCAGAGTTGTTTGAGTTAATTAGCGGGCACATACAGGGTAGTCCTGGCCTGTGTGAGGAAGCTAGCCAGCAGACAGCCTGGTCCGTGGCTTCTGCTGTCCTGACTGGCTGCGAGTGAGTTCCCTGGTTGATGCTACAGTGCGTCACGTAACAAGTGGCCCCAACTTCAGGTTCTGGCCTCGAGTTCCTGCCCTGACTGTCCTGGATGGTGATGGACTGCGGCCTGAAAGTGAGTGTAAGTCACACATGACCTCCCTTCCACACGGTGCACTGGGTTAGAGCATGTGACCGGGCAACAGAAGGGGCACTGGACACTGCGTGCTGTCCAGTTGCTTCTTCCAACTGTCTGTGAGACTTGCCTTTACATTCATTGTATTTACTCTGTTTTCAGAATTTCATGAGTACTGTATTTGCTTAATTTCCACTCTGCCCTCTCTCCCAACTCCCCTCATGTCTTCCTCATTCCCTCTTCATGACCTCTTATTTTTTAATTATACATACACACACACACACACACATACACACACACACCATACAAATACACACACATTCGCATGCATGCACACCACACACACCACATACTACAAACATACCACACACACTCATGACGTGCAGACACATCCACATACCATACATACACACACACACCACACAGACACACACCACACACACACCACACCACACACACACACACACACACACACACACACACCCTACTGAGTCCATTTACTTTTGCTTACGTGTACATGTGTTTAATGCTGACTGCCTGGGATTAGATAACCTAACAGGGCTGTTGTTAGAGAAGACGGCGTCTCCCTCTCTCAGCAGCCATATTCCTTGTCTATACAGGCTCATCTAGGGGACAGTCCTGTCCGACTTCCCCATCCATGTTGGCATGTCAACTGATACGGTCACGGTGTAGGTTTTATTTAGGCCGGCATGTTGTTTGAACTTATTAGATGCAGTGCCCCTGTGATATTTAGAAGACACTACCTCTCAGCGGATGTTCCGATCACCTGGCTCCTACAGTCTTTCTGCCCCCACTTCCTCCACATTTCCTGAGCCTTAGGTGTCTGGGTTTTGCCATAGACATAATCAAGTGTGTGTGGGGTGGGGGTAGGGGTGGGGGTGGGAGGTCACCATCGGTTTCCCTCTGCATTTTGACTAGTTTTAGAGTTCCGTGATGGTCTTCCATGAGGCAACTATTTAAAACTGCTTCACAGGTCACACCATTTATCTGGACCTCCCAAGGTCAGAGGCAACACTAATGCATATTGCCACCCAGCTACCACACTGGTCAGCGTCCTCCTGGGAGTAAGATCACAGGTGGCAACCACTCACTCAGGACTGGCACAGCCCGTGACAGTAATAAGCTGTGTGCGTGGCTGAACCAGAGGTTTAGATGTCAGAGATTCCAGAATGTTCCTAGGTGTGAGGTCCTGTGGTTCTATGTGCAAAATGACCTAAGCCCAGTCTGCCTGGAGATGAAGGTGTGAGGAGCACTCTGTCTGTTCAGGGGTGCAGCGCCGGGTGTGGGGCAGAAGCGGTCAGGTACGGGACTGCTGAGCCCTCTCCCACATAGCAGGAAGCCTGCCTCCTGAGACACCCATGCGTAACAGCACATGCTGTGGGGGGTGGGGGTGTCAGTCACAGCCTGCTCAGCATTAGACACAGCTCAGCTAAGAGTGTCAGCCTGCCTCAGGGACCCTCAACCCTTCTCCAGACTAACCATTTCCACCTCGGAGTTGGCAGAGGTGGCTGGCTGAGAGTCAAGGCTGCCTTCCCGCTTTCCACATGGTCTCTTCGAAAGTGGAGAATAAGACGGGGGTGGGGTGGGGTAGGGGGCAGTGCAGGTCAGAGGTTGTGTAAAGGATCTTGACTAGCAAGCTGTGAGAGGTTGACAACTGTGTTGTTGTATGAGGTGTATGCACGTATGCATGTGTGTGTGCATACACGCGTGTGTACACTTGTCTATTCAGGTGCATGTGGAGGCCAGCTGTTGATGTGTCTGTCTCAGTCTCTTCTCCAGCTTACCTTTTGAGGAAGATCACTCACTGTCCCCAAGGCTTACCTTTGGGGGCTAGTTAGCTACCCAGAATGCCACAGGATCCCCTCTGTCTCTGCTACCCCAAACCCTGAGTTACACATACTTCCTGCCACGCCCAGCACTTACACACGACTGCTGGGAATGTGTGGTCAGTTCTTGTGCTTGCACAGCAGGCATTTCAGCCATTGAGTCAGTCCCTCAGGCCCTGACAGAAGTAAATAACATTTTAGTTAATCTCTTTCTTTCTTGGCAGGGATACAACTGAAAAGGTTGGAGGTGATTAGGTGGTGACTTCTAAGCTCTTTCCTGTTAAGGATAAAGGGAAAGGAAAAAGTGAGGTGTCACGTCTTTCCTGTGTTTCCAGGCTGTGGTTCCAGGTCACAGTTGCAGGCC
>OU015745.1:142210484-142241756 GCA_907169655.1 Acomys percivali | reverse complement strand
CGCTAACACTGGGCAGGTCCTGCCTCCATTCCCATCCACATTCATTGTAGAATCTAGGGAGTGGTTCCTCCAATCGTGGCCTGGATATCCCCCACATTAGGACAATCCTACACAGATGTGCAGTCTGGTGCAGACAGTCCCTTGCTGGCATTCTCTTCCTAGGCGACTTTTATTATGATAATTAAAACTACCCACCACAACCGCATCCCCTGGCAGCCTGACTTACAAATGTATCATCTTTAAGAGATAACCTTCTTTTTTTGTCTCCCCAAGGTCTCAGTGATCTTAAAATGGAAAATATAGTCCAACTTCAAAAAGCCCCATACTCTTTAAAAGTCCTGATACTTTAAAGTCTGAAGTCTCTTAACTGTGAACGCCTCTAGAATCAAAACCAAGGTGTACATACGAAACGTGCAATGGTACTGAGTAAACAGTCTTATTCCAAAATCTCAGGAACAGTGAGATTAAAGCCAAACTAAAACTTAGTACGGAATTACCAAATCCTGAAGCTCTATGCCCAGCATTTGGAAATGTGTGATGTGCCTCTGGGCTAAGGCCTTGGACTGTCCCACCCCTGCAGCTCTGCCACATGCAGCACACAGTCTTTCTTAGATGTTGGTGGCTCCGCTCCACATTCAGCATCCTTGGTGGATGCTCCTGGGTCTTGTTGGGACCAGGATCCTATAGTTTCCATTGCAGTTGTGGATTCACCGTCATAGCTTCATACAGAGGCCTCTAAGGCCACACAGTGCCCAGCCTCAGGGGTTCTCCCTGGCTCTCAGGCTTGTATCTTTGTATCTCAGTCCTGGAACTTTGTATATCAGGCTTGGAACTTTGTATCTCAGTCTTATGTCTTTGTATCTCAGTGTTGTGCCTTTGTAGCTCACTGTTGTATCTTTGTATCTCAGGCTTGTATCTTTGTATCTCTGGCTTGGAACTTTGTATGTCAGTGTTGTAGCTTTGTATGGTGTGGTACCTTTGTACCTCACTGCATGCTGTAGGCTGGCCCCCTTGGAGCATGACTTCTATGTGCTGACCCTGGAGGAAGCACTTTCCTAGGCAGTTGTTTTTGAGGAGCAGGGAACCCCTTCTTCAGTTTAGGCTTTCCTTAAGTGACTTCAGATCACTTCTTATGGGTGGGGTCTTACCCTCAGGACAGCCTTGCCATTGTCCCAGGGCTGTGCAGGAGTTTTTACTTCAGAGGCACTGGTATCTTTAATAAGAAGCACAGCTGCTTTCTCAGCCTAAATGCTCCCATATCCTGAATTTTTCTCAAGCAAACTAATCCATCACCCTTAAACGTAATCCCACAGAAGCTCTCAGGGCACAGACAGAATGCAACCAGATTCTTGGCCAAAATATTTGCACAAAAGACCTCATCTCAGTTCACGATAAAGTCAAGATCTTTGTCCCTTGTCTTCTCCGAAGCCTCATGATTCCAGCCTTTTTCTACTCTTAGGAAATTCAGAACTCAAATCTAGGGAATGGTGTCACCCAGGTTGGCCTAAGTATTCTCATATCAATTAATGTAGAGCAGCACTCCGCAGATATACCTGCAGGCCTGTCTGATCTACACAGTGCATCCCTGCACCCTCAGAATTCCTGTCTTCCAAGCTCCTACCGGAACAGCCAACGCTTCCAGCACTTGGTGACTCTTCTGGCCCAGTGTACAAATGTGTCCCCAGCCCTCTCATATATTAGGTCAAGAGTGTAAAACCCACAGTCAGATTTATGACAGCAGTGGCCCCATTTCTTAGTTCTGTTTCCATTTCTGAGATAATATACCCTAACGAAAGCACCTTTAATGGAAGAGAGGGTTTATGCAGCCCACAGTTTCAGTTCATTATTTGGGGAAGTGGAGGCAGGAGCTCGAAGCAGCTGGACCTGTGACATTGATATATTCTTCGGGGGGGGGTGTTCAGTGGCTGGTTTTTTGTTTTTTAAAGGAAAGGATGGTTATTCCACAGTGGAGATGAGAGTCAGAGGGGTGGGCTCATGGAGAGGTGGGGGCTTTGTCTGCTGTGCACAAGGCCTTGTGTCTAATCTATACCAGGGAGGAAGAGGGGTTAAGGAGGAAGAGAAGAGGAAGGGAAAGAGGGGAAAGAAAAGTGGAGGAGAGGGAAGATAGAAAAGCAACAGAGAAAAGGGACGAGGGAGGGAGGGGAAAGCAGAGAAGGAGGATGAAGAATATATATATATATATATCAGTAATCAGCTTCCCTGTGTAGGATTTGCATGTGAGCTACCCTCCTATGTTTTAAATGTGCTTTGCAAAAGGAGATTCGGCGATATACCTGCAGAGGAGCAAGCCCCAAGGAGCACTGGTCAGTGACACTGCAGGAGGCGTAGCATTCTGGTGGCCTTCTGCATAGGAGGCTCCCCTTAACAGCAGGCCTGGATAAACAAGTCAAACAGTTCAGTATCCCCCAAGGAAATAGAAGCAGTCATCAAAAGTCTCCCAACAGTAAAGAGCCCAGGGCCAGATGGTTTCCGCACAGAACTCTACCAGACCTTTGGAGAAGGGCTAATACCAATTCTCTTCACACGATTTCACAGCATAGAAACAGAAGGGGCACTACCAAACTCATTGTATGAGGCCACAGTCACCTTGGTACCCAAACCACACAGACCCAGCAAGGAGAATTTCAGACCAATTTCTCTTATGAACATCGACACCAAAATACTCAATAAAATACTTGCAAACTGAATCCAAGAACACATAAAAAATATCATCCACCATGACCAAGCAGGATTCATCCCAGGGATGCAGGGGCGGTTCAATATATGGAAATCCATCAATGCCATCCACCATAAAAGCAAACTGAAAGAAAAAAACCACATAGATTCTGAAAAAACATTTGACAAAATCCAACACCTGTTCATGTTAAAAGGCTTGGAGAGATCAGGGATACAAGGCACACATCTAAACATATTAAAGGCAATACACAGCAAGCCTGTAACCACCATCAAACTAAGTGGAGACAAAATTAAATAAATTCCACTGATGTCAGGGACAAAACAAGGCTGTCACTCTCTCAGCATTTCTTCAATATAGAGCTTGACGTTCTGTCCAGAGCAATAAGACAATAAAGGAGATCATCCCAGCACTCGGGAGGCAGAGGCAGGTAGGTCTCTGTGAGTTCGAGGCCAGCCTAGTCTACAAAGTGAGTCCAGGACAGCCAAGGCTACACAGAGAGACCCTGTCTCAAAAAAACAAAAAACAAACAAACAAAAACAAAGTGGAAAGGAAGAAGTCAAATTATCCCTATTTGCAGATGATATGATAGTGTATATAAGTGACCCCCAAAATTCCACCAGAGAACTACTACAGCTCATAAACACCTTCAGCAAAGTGTCTGGATATAAAATTAACTTTTAAAAAATCAGCTCTGACTTAAAGCTAAGCTACAGAGCAATAGTAATAAAAAAAATAGATTGGTTGATCAATAGAATCAAATAGAAGACCCAGAAATAAACCCACACACCTATGGACACTTGATTTTTGACAAAGAAGCCAAAACCATACATTGGAAAAAAGACATCATCTCCAACAAATAGTGCTGGTCAAACTGGATGTCTGTATGTAGAAAATTGCAAATAGATCCATATTTATCACACTGCACAAAACCACAGTCCAAATGCATCAAAGAGCTCAACGTAAAACCAGAAACACTAACCCTGTTAGACTAAGAAGTGGGGAAGAGCCTTGAACTCATTGGTGCACAAGACGACTTCCTGAACAGAACACCAACAGCTCAGGCTCTAAGGTCAACAATTAATAAATGGGACCTCACGAAACTGAAAAGCTTCTGTAAGGCAAGGGATACTGTCAACAGAACAAAATATCAGCCTACAGACTGGGAAAAGATCTTCACCAACCCTACATCTGTCAGAGGGCTTATATCCAAATATATATATTTGGATATATGATATATTCGTGTGTGTATTTATATATATATATTGGATATATAGATATAGATATATAAATTAAACACCAAGGAACCAAATAACCCCATTAAAAAATAGGATACAGAGCTAAACTAAATTCTCAGCATAAGAATATTGAATGGCTTAGAAGCTCTTAAAGAAATGCTCAACGTCCTTAGTCATCAGGGAATGCAAATCAAAGCAACTCTCAGATTCTGTCTTACACCTATCAGAATGCCTAAGATCAAAAACTCAAGTGACAGCACATGCTGGTGAGGATGTGGAGAAAGGGGAACACTCCTCAATTGCTGGTGGGAGTACAAATTTGTACAACCACCTCAGAAATCAATCTGACATTTTGTCAGAAAATTGGAGATAGATCTACCTCAAGACCCAGCTATTCCACACTGGGCACATACCAAAAAATGCTCCACCATACTAAAAGGGCATTTTCTTAACTATGTTCACAGCAATGTTGGTCATAATAGCCAGAAACTGGAAACAACCTAGCTGTCCTTCAGCCAAAGAATGGATAAAGAAACTGGGGTACATCTACACAGCGAAATACTAATCAGCGATTAAAAACAATGCAGGCAAATTGTTGGATCTGGAAAAGATAGCACTGAGTGAAGTAACCCAGACTCAGAACACACATGGTATCTACTCACTTATGAGCAGATGTTAGCCACACAGTACAGGATGGCCACACCACAATCCACAGACCTGAAGAAGCTAAATAACAAGGAAGGCCTATGGAGCATCATTAACTCACTCAGAAGGGCCACTAGAACGGGCACTGGGAGCAGTTTGAGAGAGGGCACAGGGCAGAGCCAACTTTAGAGGTCCTCTGAACAGAGGATCGAAGCAGATGCTGAGACTCACACTAAACTTCAGGCAGAGTGTAGTGAGTCTTATGGAAGAGTTAGGGGATAGAGGGACATGGAGGGACAGGAGCTCCACAAGAAGTCCAAAAGACCAAAAAATAAAAATAAAAATCTGGGCCCAGACAGGGGGCCCTTTGGGGATTGATGCACCAACCAAGGACCATGCATGGAGAGGACCTAGGCCCCCTGCTCAGAGGTAGCTGGTAGGTAGCTCAGTGTCCATGCGGGTCCCCAGGTGAGGGCATCAGGTCTGTCCCTGCCATGGACTCTGTTCCAGCTCTTGGGTCGACCCCCCCCACGCCCCCGCCGCCGCCCCGGGTGGGGTGGCTTTGCAGTGACACAGAGGAAGAGGACGCAGGCAATCCTGATGAAACTTGATAGGTTGAGGAGGAGGGCTCCCCACTTCTGAGGACTAGGGGAGGGGAAAGAGGGAGAAGGGCGGGGCTGGGAGGAGATGAGGGAGGGGCTACGATCGGGATGTAAAGTAAATACATTTAAAAAATAATAAATTTAAATTTTGCAAAGCAGGCCTGGAGCTCATGATGAGCCACAGGTTTCTGTATTCCTGAGAGTGTCTCCCTTCCTCTGCGAAGTGTCCTCTGCTGGTCATTGCTGGCTAGGGTCTGTAAAACTTGGCTTCCCTCCTGTGGGGCCCTGTGATTGATTTTTTTTTTAAAATTTTAAGAGATGGAATTTAAGGATCTTAAGGGTCTAAAAAGGGCAGCAAGAGAGGGAGAAATTAAAAAAACATACTGTGTTTTCTCTCATTTGCAGAATTTAAATTTAGATATATATCAAACAAATATGATGAGAGTGAAAAGGGAAGCATTTGAAGGGAAGAAGGTGAGAGAGAGAGAGGAGAGAGATACAGGAGGGCAGGGTACACTGACATGTGTGGATGAAAATGCCGTGTAAAATCCTGGCATTTTGTTCAGTGGTTACAAAAAGACAGAAAGAAAGATCACTAAAGGACACAAGCCCTGCACCAGCTGCAAGCACGGTGCTGAGGGCCCGGTTGCCAATGAGCCTCCGGAAACTCCAGGGCCAGGCTGAGGACAGAGCACCTCTGGGCCTCCAAGGATGTCTTCACAGCTTGCTGTTTCCCCACCTCTCACCTCCGTTTCCCCCTTGTGGGCTCTCGGCTTGGGCAGGCTCATTGGCTGTAACAGCAGGGTAGCTGCTGCAACTAAACGTTTGCTGTGTTTCCCAACCTCAGCGGTGGGCAATTTGGGGCCAAGCGCCTTTTGTTGGAGAGGGACACAGGTCCATGTGCTGCTGGGATGCTCAGACACACCCCGGCATCCCCTACCTCTATGCTGGTAGATATGCCTCGTGCTCAGCCATGGGCTTCTATGCATGGTCCACTCTGCCTAAATACACTTATTCTCTTCCCAGGGATGGGGGAATTTTTTGGTAAACAGAAAGGCTCCTCCATGGTTGTTTCAGAACCTGAGACCAACATTTGAGTAAGAGTGTGTGTGTATGTGTGTGTGTGTGTGTGTGTTTGTGTGTGCGTGTGGGTCCTTAGGAACAGGTGGGAGGCCTGTGCCCCAGCCTGGAGATAAAGTGCCATTTGAAAACATGTTCCTGTATGCTGTATGTTTGGAGATCAAAAACACTCTCTCCTCTTGGCACTTGGAGGGTAATCGTAGGGGGAGGGGTCTGATCTTGGGACTTGGTGGCCGTGCTACATGGACTCTGTGACTGAGGTGGCATCTGGACCCTGTGAACAGAGCCCAATCCCAGGCCCTTCTTGTTTTCACACACGGGGGCTGTCAAAGGACCACACAGAAGCTGTTCTGTTGTCCCTTCCCACCAGGGAGCTGCCAGGGACTTTTGATTCCGGAAGCTCCTATCAAGCTTAGAGTAAACTGGCATCTGTGCAGGATGTGGGCCAGCGGCTCCCTGTCTCCATGGCCCCGCTTTTCTCAAGCTTTTCCATCTCTTACACTCTGCTGCACACTGTACGGGGCTTTACACCATCATTGCTGTTGCCTGGGCACTTCTCCTACACTCAGCCCGGCTCTCTCTGTGCACATGCCCCTAACCCTGAGTCCCCTTGAGATCCCATTAACCTCATTAGCTGAGGGTTGCACATGACCCCGTCTGGCTGGACAACAGGCATAGATGCTTCCTGCTCTCAAGGGCTGTCTTCAACAATCTTTCTTCACCCCTCAGCCCCATTTCCTCCCTGTGAACTTCCATCTTGGCTGGGCTAATTGTGCAATGCTGAGATTGTTACCCAAACTCTACCTTGAGTGGGCTTTTGCAATCTCTGCTTGATTGACATGCTGAGCTGAAGACCAGTCTTTCACTGTGGTGCGGAAGGCCCATTCTGCCCATCTTTGGAATGATCAGCTGCATCCTTAGCTCCCGCCTGACCCCCTGCCAGTGGGGGACAACCCAGATTGTCTGCAGACATTCCCTGATATCTGCTAGAGGCAAATCAATCACTGGCTGCTGTCACAGTGTCTCGGCTGCTCAGATGGGAGCTGCCCTCCGAAGACTCTCTGCCCAGGTGGTTTCCAGCCTTATACTTTTATACCTTTTTTATCTGCACATAGAAAGTTCTAGATCATTCTTGGAGCAGCATCATATTTCAGTGTGAGAACTGTATCTGTTTACTCAGTTTATCTCTTCATTGACAGGTGACTTGGCCATATCCAATGTACGGATGGCACAAACGACACAGGAATGAGTAGCCGTGGTCAGAGGGAGGGAAATCAGCAGAAGATGGAGGTGGCTGGCACATTTATATTCCAAAGGAATCAATTCAAAAAAAAAAAACTGCAACAGATTTTTGTGTGCATTGCTTGCAAAGTCACCTGGGATTTCCCCAGCCACAGCCCTGTCAGCTAGATTGGAAAGAGTGGAGACAGCCAAGGCAAGGCCAGGGGCTGCTGCCCGCCTCAGGGCCTTTAGCATGGCGTGTGGACAAAAGACATCTGTCTCAGCACCTTTAACTGTAGTGTGACGTGGACTCTCCCTTTCTTACTGGCTTCAAAGAACAATTAACAGTCACTCACACTTTTCCAAGGTTGACACAGACTGGGCAGTGCAGGACCCGTGACACGTGAGCTGTCAGTCTTCATTGTGCAGGGGTGGACGAGCCCTCAGGCTCAGAGAGGCTCAGCCAGCGAGGCCCCGCAGCTCTGAGGTGTGAGACTCACCCTGAGGGCCTGCAGCAGGGGCTTACCCCATCTCTGCCAGTTGTCAGGGCTCCCAAACCTGTTGCTTAATCATTGTGGTTCCTTTCCTGTCTTCATCTTTTCTAAGTCCTTCCCCCTCTGGCTCTGGGGATGAAGTCCCATCTCCCCGGGGTGAGGCTCTCCCCGGAACCCTAGGGAAGCCCAGCAGACACGGCTTCTCCCTCCCTGTGAGGGGGCAGTGAGCTGGGTCTCTAAGCTGCCACCTTTGCTGCACGTAGTCCCTGCCAGGAAAGCCCTCCCCTCCCTGACCCCATAAGAGAGCTGCTGCTGCGTGTGTAGCCGACCAAGGCCTTCCTTCCTCCCTGATAAGGCCAGCAGCTGGGGATGGAATGTGAGCCACCCCTTCAGGGCAAGAACCCAGTCCCACTGTTTCCTTCTGGGGACACCAGTGTAGTCTTAGTGGGGCTCCAAGGAGAGGGAACCCCAAAAAGGCAGCTTTGGCCAAAAGGGTGATGTGAAACATTCCGTCCAAGTCTGAAAAGTGGTAAGAGGCAGAGAATGGGCACCTAGGGAGGACTGGTCCTCAGGGGACTGGGTTTGAATCTGCAAGGACAAACTTCCCTGGTGTTGGGTGGTGCGTGTTTGTGTGTACACATGTGTGTGAGCATGTGCATGTATGAGTGTGTGCATGTGTGTATGTGTGTGAGCAATAAATCCTGCAATTTCTTTGAAATTGCCTTGGGGAGTGGGTCGGAGGCGCCGTACAGGAGGCCCAGCGTTGGCGTGTTGCCTTCTTCCGCTTCTTTTTAAAATGAAATACAAACATACAAGAGATCAACGCTCTGTTCCGCTGTTGGTCACGTGTCACTGGCATACCTTGTGTGATCCTATTGCCAGCGTTTGTAAAGACTCCCTTTGGTGACAACCTAGAGGAGGTCCCGCCTGTGGAGGGGAAAACGTTGCTCTGTGGGGAAGTGCTGGAACGGCATGCATCCTGTGCATCCACTAGGTGGCGGTAGAGCTTCGTGCACCTGACCCTGCAGCCCAAGAGCCTCTAACTCACTTGCCTTAGGTGGCTGTAAGGCTTAGCATGTGGCTGTAGAGTAATTTGGAGCCTACTTGTGACAGCATCTCATGGCACACCCTAAGAATCACAGGTGTGTTGTGTGGGTGTTTACAATGAAGCCCGGCTACAGGTCAGTGGGGAACAGCTCATCGGCGCAGACGGAATTACCATGACCTTATTAAAAGCACCACAACAGTTTCTTAAAAATCACTTTATAACCATTTCCACTTCCTTCAAGTGGAGTATTATACCACCAAAGATGAGGAAATCCTGGATCACAGGCTTTCCATGTGTGAGAGCAGGAGTACAGCTGGCCCCAGGGGTTTAAGGACTGCGTGCTTTCAGAAACCTCCTAAGATTTGAGCAAAGTGGGAGCAAAGGCTTCTGGTCATGGGCCTGTGCGGGGGACCCTGCAGTCCTTGGAATTACGCCACCTGAAGATTGTACCACCTTCCAGGATCCAGATGCTGCCGTCACTGGATCGCTAGGCTTTCCATACGGGACTTGCTGTTCTACTGAGTCTCAGGGCAGAGGGCTGTCTCTGAGAGAAAGAACCAGCCTAGGTAACAGAGTTGGTGCTGCCCTGGCTTTCCAGCAACAGCAGAGACCTATTCTTTGATGTCCTCAGGCACGACATCTGTGTGGCCACATGCTGGTGGCAGTAAGGCAGTGTGACTCGCTCACACAGAGCCTGTTTTCCTGTGTTCGTATAAGACTCATTGATCATGCCACCTCCTTTACAGATGTAGTTCATCACTCAGCTTAACTTACTGGGAAGTTGTGTGTGAATATCCAACGGAGTCAACAGGGGGAGGAAATGGTTTCTTCAGAGCGCCCTGGAAGGTCTTATTTTAACATGGTATAGCTTGTCCCCTGTCCACTCAGTAGCCGTTGATCAAAGGACATGGCCAAGGAAACTGAGTCTGGCCAGGCGGGATCCAGGTGACTTGGGCTGGTCCTGCCTCCAGTCCCACTGCAGGCTCCGCTCTTGCTCCCGGGAGCCCCCAGCTGAGTCCAGCAGTGTGAAAATAGGGCGCATAGACATCCCAGCCTGAATTGTAGGCGGGGTTGCTGACAGTGCAGATAGATTCTTGACATAGCCCACACTGTCCTTTCACTGTGCGTGCCGCAAAAGCACCGCCCTACGTGTGACCCGAGCAAGCGTGTGTAAAACTGCATCCCAGCTATGCACTTGATGTGAGAGAGAGGCGCCACTGGAAATAAAACTGTAAGATAATAGCACCTGCAGCCTTTTGATCAGCCTGGATATGCCAATGGCTGTGTGCGTGGGATGGTACACACCGTGCCAGGTGTTTCCGGCAGTCAGAGTTGCTATGGGTGAGGAAACGGAGGCAGAGGGTGATTCTGTGGCTTGCCTAAGGTTACCATGTCCAAACAGGCTGAGTGGAGGTGCGGTTCTCAGTTCAGGGGCCAGCACCTAACTGCTTTGCCACACAGCCTGGATGGGGTGTGAGTAGGAAGGACCCCTGCTGAAAGGGGAAGCAGAGGACACTCACAAAGTCCCCTCTTTAGAGGCAGACACTCAGAAACCAAGACTGAAGTGTGAGGAGAGCACCCAAAGGACCTAGAGATGGGCAAAGGTTTGCGCGGGAAACAGGGAAGATGTGCAAAACCCAAGTAAAGGTTGGCTACGAGAGGCTGGGCTAGGCTACACACAGAATTATAGCCCTGCTCAGCATGCACACGGCTCTGTTATCTTAGGAAACACAAGAATATAAGAGGGGAAAACCCAGGCGTGGTGGCTCATGCCTGTCTGTGTCCCCGGCACTTGGGCTGTGGAAACAGCAGGGGGAGTCAGGAGTTCAAGGTCACCATCTGCTACATAACAAATTCCAGGTCAGCCTGCCTGGAAAAACTAAGAGAGTGAGAGGAGAATGGAAGGTGGGAGGGAAAAGGGAAAAGAAAGAAAAAGGAAAAGAGCCTTGAGGATCCAGGACGGGGACCAGGACCAAGTCGGTGCTTCCACAGGAGACGCAATGTCGTGGTGTTCCAGGAGGTGGCGCCAGCGTTTCCTAAACCAGCTCAGCGCTTCCCGCAGCTCTCTCCTCAGGTCTTTTGTGGGTAGCATTGGTTGGTTCCAAACACAGAGCGCCCTCCCTTCAACTCCAGGCTAGGCGGAAAACACGCCCTCTGCTGGCGAACTCAGACCAGAGCGGCACATCCAAGCTGTGGATGTGTGGATGTGTGGATGTGTGGATGTGTGGAGCCAACCCAACCTCTCTCAGCCGCGACTCCCTGAATAAGATGGATGGTTTTTATTTCAGTGCCTACTGCGCAGGCCAGAGGTGAAGCTCAGACAGGACGCAGCCTATCAGCTCCACCCAGATCCAGGGTGGCAAGGCTTGGTGTCAGCAGCCCCATTCCCTCAGACGGTGCATAGCTCCTCGTGTACCCACCAGTGAATGTGTTCAGACTGCCACCAGAGTGGGGAGGAGGAAAACCCCAGTGCTCATTTTGTCTGCTTAGTGTTTGCTTTTCTCCTGAAGGAGGAAGTTATTCGATGAACTGAGGGTTTAGTTAGATGCACTTAGGCTAAATCTAGGTTTAGTGTGCTCCCTCCCGCCTTTCCTGATCTCCCAGTGAGGAAGCACCTGTAATCCCTGGGAATGGCAGAGGAAGAGGAGACTTCCCATTCCGGGGTCCTTAGCCCCGCTCTGCAGTGTCATCCATTCTCTGGCTTTAGATTTCAAACACCAGGCTGGGCCTTTTCACTCTCCCGAACCCCAACCTCCTCCTCTCTCTCCTCTCCGTCCTTTGGCCCATTTCTTCCATCTTGATCTCTTTCCCTCACTCTCTCCGTCTCTTTCTTCCATGAATCCTTCCTTCTTTTCTTTTCTTTTCTTTTCTTTTCTTTTCTTTTCTTTTCTTTTCTTTTCTTTTCTTTTTTTGTTTCTCTCCTCCTCCTAAACTCCTTTCTCTTCTTTCCATCCATTTTTCTTCTTCCTTCTTCCCCCTCCCTCCTTCCTCTGTCTGTCTGTCTGTCTTTCTGTCTTTCTTTCTCCTAGGTGCTGACACTGAGAACTAAGTCTTAAATTTTTATGTGCCCTAAAGGAAGTCACTTTAAAATATTATTAAAATACAGGCTGGGGTGTGGGCCCAGGGTGAGCCCCAGGCCCCGCCCCCCTTGTCTAACAAGCTCCCAGATGCTGCTGAGCCAGCAGTGGTGCTATAGAAGATGACATGTCCTGTGGCTCCTACCTTGGTCCGAGGGCCTCAGGGCCTGCTGAGTGACCTTAGTGAAGCCTAGCTCTAGAGGGTAGCCAGAGGCTCCACCACAGTTAGACCCCCAGGCTACCTTAGACTACCTGCTCGGAATCCAGCAGCTTTGAGCTATGGCTATTGGGGACCCTTTCAGATCAACAGGCTCCCATCAAGTCAGAGGGGAGGGTGGAGCAGGAAAAGTAGGAAGAGAAAGTGAACACTTGGCCCTGTCTTATGAGTTCTCTCACTGGATGTTGGGGGTACTAGCTAACTTTTCATCACTGTAATAAAACGCCTTAGGCTGGTAGCTTTACAAAGAAAAGGAGTTCATTGGGAAGACGCAAGTCTAAATAGTCTAGCCTCAGCTCTGATGAGCAATCTCTCAGCTGTCTTCCAACGTGGAGGACAGGTTCTTCACAGGAGGAGCTGCAGGAGAACACGGTGAGGTGAGGAAGGTGCAGACGGATACACCAAGGAAGGGCCAGGCTTGGTCCTTTAGAATGTCCGCCTCCTGGCAACCAACTATGGTGCCGGGAAAACCACACCAGTTCCTTTCAAGAGCAGAACCCTCAGTGTTGAGATCACTCATGCACGCACGCACACACACACACACGGCCCTGCCTTTTAAAGTGTCCACCTGAGAGAATACACTCAAACCACAGCAGGGGGAGAACGGTGGGTGACTGGCTTCTCAGGGTGGGCACCAGCCAGCTTCTGAGGCCTCCAGGTCCCCTCAACCAAGAGAGTCAGTTGACATGGCAGATGTGACATTAGGATTGTTTTACGGTGCTGGGCAGGTTTAGGGGTATCCAGGGATGCACCTGAGTTTTGGGTATGAACTCCCAGCTACCTGCATGAACCCCGTCCACACTGACATTTGAGAAGCAGCACCTGTAAAGTCAGGCACTGGAGGCTTCTCTTTTGGGTCGGGGCTCTATTGACTCTATTGAAGGTAAGAGCTGCTGGGCAGAGCTGAATTCATGCAGCCCCTTCCTCACCTCAGAGGAGCTGGCCAGGTGCTTAGGCCCTGTCTCAGCTCGAGGTGTGGGTCAGTACTGAGTCCTGATAGCGGATCTGGACCCTCCTTGTAGCCACCTCCTCCTCCCCTACTCAATCAGTACCTTCTTTCAGCTGACTGATTGAGTGATTATTTTCAGGTGTATAGTACAGGTTGAGCATGTCCCCTGGCCACACACGCTATTCCCTCCATCCTCCCTATAAAACTTAAGAGTTAGAACCCAGGTTCCACTCAGACCTCCTCTCATAGACATTGACTAGTCCCTCTAGGGAGGGGCGTTGTTGGTGAGACCCCAGTCAGCAGGTTTCTCTTGTCCCCGTATGTCTGTCTGTCTGTCTGTCCATCTGCCCATGATGTTAGTAACTCTTATTCCTCAGCCTCAGCATCCTCTTGAACCACTTGCCCCATCCAAAGCGTAACTAACACTCCTTTTCTTTCCTTTTCTTTCCACTACCTCTTCTGGTTAGCCTGTTCTGCTGGCCCACGCACTCTCACGTCTACTTTAATGTACACACAGTTTTGTGTGGCTTCTAAGATCCAAGGACCACACATGAGATTAAATGAGTTAGTCTTCTTGAGAATGGTTTAATTCACTCAATGTGATGATTTCAGCTTTCATCCGCACACATCACATGTTCCTGTAAACAGCATAACTTCATTCTCACTGCGTGAGTCAGGCTCCCTTACCCGGCTCTCTGTTGATGGACACCTAGGCAGGTCCTGCATCTCAGCGACTGCACTTTGGAGCACTCCTTAATTTGCCCCATGAATCTCTTGTCTCATTTGTCAGTCATCTTTTTAGTGCTCAGCACATTAATGTTTTGAAGCAGATCCCCTCAGCTTTTTCTGACCCCGTTTGATACTTTCTTTGGCTCTCAGAAAAAAAAAATCCGCCAAGAAAATCCAAACACCTATCATCTAGAGAGGCCGTATGGCCGTGTGTGACTACCACAAGGCCACCCGGGAGACACCTGCATCTCCCAGGAAGTGGCCAGTGGCTGGCCTCACTCCAACTCCCTTGTCCTGGGAATCCACACCCAGAGCCCCCTCGCCTTCTGTGAATAGCAGACTGGCTGAGGGGAAGGATGAAGGCCCAGGAGAATGACATCTAGGCTCTGAGAGTTCTCACGCCTCTTCTGATGGCCAAAGATGACAATGCAGATATTTTTACTGTTTACCCCAAACACAAAATCTAAAATATGTCCTCAGTTTATCTTTTCCCAAACAGATAGAGGGTGACCCCAGAGAAACAAGCAGGTCCCAGTGTTAACCAACTAAGACAATTGTGATTCATGGGTCAGCCGGTGGCCCTTAGCTACGCTGATAATGAACTGTAACTCTTAGACTTTCTCTGAAGTGAAGACCAACACTTAGATGTTCGTTGGCGAGTTCTAGGTTGACCCTGCGAAGATCATGCTGATCAACTTGCTGAGCAGGTCAGGGGTGGAGGCTAGAGAGCTCCTGTGTCTTTCTTCAGGCTGTGTGGGCAGCAGATCAGAAGAAATGGCTTTTTTTGTCTGAAGTGTAGACTGGGTCCAGAGATCAGATACTCCCACCTTTCACGCAAGTAACAAAAGGATGCTCGGGCTGGGGGGTTACTGGGTGAGGTTCCTTGGCACCAGCCTCTTAATCCTCCCTGCCCTTGCTCCCCAGGTAACTTGCAAACTCTGTTCCACTCTGCTTCCTGTAACCATAGCCAGCAGCACAGGGAACAGCGGGGAGAGTCACTATTTCCACAGCTGTCCCAGAGCAATTTTCCTCCTTAAACCACATCTCTCCAACAATCCTTCAAAAAAACAATCCAAATGGAGAATGTGTTTTCTAAAAAAAAAAAAAAAACCAAAACAAAACCTCAGTTGAATGTCTTGGCTGATTTTCCATTTTTCTTTTAGCAGATTCCAGGAAGCAGGGGTGCCTTTGGAGGCCCCAACTATGTGTTTCCAGACATGACCCTCCCACTCTGACAGAAGGTAGCCAGGGGTCAGGTGCACGGCTGGGCTTAGTCTTTTTCCTCGCTGCACACACACAACATCAGTTTTGCTTAGCTTTGCTTCTCCTGCTTACTGCCCAGAAAATGTTAGTGTTGATCCCTCCCTCTCTCCTTCCCTCTTCCCTCTCTTCCTCCCTCCCTTCCCCCTCTCTTTCTTGTGTGTGTGTGTGTGTGTGTGTATGTATGTGCACATGTGTATGTGAATGTTTGTATGTGTGTGCATGTGAGCAGCACAGCACAGTTGCATGTGGAGGGCAGAGGCTAACGTGCAGTGTTCAAGTGTCATCCACCTTGTTTTGTGACACAGCCTCTTGCTCACCTTGGTCCATCTGGTCTACCTAGAACAAAGCATTGCATGGTTGTTAGATGTGTGGGTTTGTTTTCTATGCTTGGTTTCTTCACCTTAAAACCAGGGATCATCTTACCACTTTTTTAATTGAGTGACTACGCTTTGTTTAGTACCTAACCGTGCTAGGATCGTGGTCAGTCAACCCATGCTCCCTGTTCTGGCCTCTCTTCCACTGCTCCACAGCCAGCATCGTCATCTGGGATCTCGTCTCAAGCCCGTCTTTCCACAGCTTCCCAATATGTAAAGCAGTAACAAAGACATACCACTTATATAGATATAGACCGCAGGCGCTGCAGCCTTGTCCCACACCTCCCCGCCCAGGGTCCCTGGCTTCCCCCTCAAGTTCCAGGTCTCTGCTCACTGCCCCTTCTCAGTAGAACGTCTTAGCACATGTAGCTGTCTCAGATAGGATTCACATCCCTTCCTCTCTCCTTTCCTTTTCTTCCTCTTCTTCTTCCTCTTCTTCTTCTTCCTCCTCTTCTTCTGACCTGGAATACCAGATTCTCTACTGATTGTGGGACCTAACATATTAAAAATAAGAATGGAGATCAAAAGAAATAGTATGTTTTCCATTAGAATTTTTATTTTTTAATTCCTTAATTATTATTGTAAAAATTCTATACAATAAAATACATGACATGTACATTTGCAGATGCTCCACAGTAATAGGCCCATACTCCTCAGCATGGGCCTACATGCCACAACATGGTCCCACATGCCCCAACACAGACCTACTCACAGCATGGATCCATGTGCTACAACATTGACCCACACTCAATAACATGGACCCACACTCACAGCATGGACCCACATGCCACAACATGGGCCCACATGCCACAACATAGACCTACACTCACAGCATGGGCCCACACTCACAACATGGACCCACATGCCACAATGTAGACCTATATTCACAGCATGGACCCACGTGCCACAACATGGGCCCACGCTCTACAGTGTGTACCCACACTCCGTAGCATTAGCCTGTACTCTACAACATGGGCATTTGTCTCACAGCAATGAGTTCACTCCACAACAATGAGCATGTATCATAGCAGCACCCCACGCTCCCCAGAAATGGACCAGCCTCGTAGCTATAGACTCACTCCAAAACAGGAGTTACCCCACATCAATAGACCCACATCAAAGCAACGAGCAAACCGCTGGGTTGTGGAGCCACCCCACAACAATGGATCCGTGCACACTGCAGGCTTTGCTCTGATTTGCGCTGTGTTGTCTTCTGTGGCTTCACTGTGTGCCTTGCTCCCTATGTGGCTGTAGGCTCAGCAGATGTGAACTTGCTCCTGAGCCTGAGGACAGAAAGGTTGTGGTGTCACACTGGAGGTCATGGTGCCAATTCCTGGTAAATCAAGAGGAAACATGAGTGATGACTCTTGAGCTTGCTTAGGTTGCTCTTGTTCTGTGAAAATGTCATTAGTGAGAAGACCCTTCTGTGTGGTAGCTTAATCGAGCAGGTACCTGGAGTCGTTTTGTTGTATGACAGGTTATTCATGCCATAAAGTGTAGTAAGATCATTTGCTTTCCTCTTGGAGCCAGAAGGGCTGGCGTCCAGCTTTGCCACATCACCCCAGCCAGCTTCAAGTTTGCAGGGAGCCCAAGAAGCAGCAGAAGTGAGCCAGAGCTCGCTGGAGCTCATTGCTGTGTCACCACCATCACCAACATAATTAAGGTTGTTACTAGTTACTTTATTGAATCTCTGGAAAAACAGGCTCCAGTTTCAACAGAGGGAGTGGAGAGTTGGCTCTGACTTTAACCACCGTGCTCTCTGGTCTCCTGCGCTGCCATCTGCAAAGCTGTCTATAAATTTTGGCCACAGACTTTGGTTTTCAGATCAAATCTGAAGAGCCTTTCAACTGGGTCAGAGACTGGTTCAATTTCCACAAGCAAAACAAGACTCCCATCAGAGTGGCCACCTAGTGGCTTGGCTTCTTTGACTTGAGGCTGCTGTCTCTTTGTCCCTTTCTTTCCCCCCTTTTGTTGGGCTCTGAATCTCTTTTGGCATGCACTCTCTTTCTGTGAGGCCTGCAACAGTGGATACCACTCAACCAAAGTAACCCTGGAACAGACTCAGCATAAACACTGTCCCTCATGAGTCAAGCATGTGGGTTAACTGAACAAACAAACACTGGATGGAAAGCCTGGGCCTGAGTGTCACCGAGTGCTATCACCTGCTCCCGGCTCTCTGGGGTGCTTGGGGATGGCTGGGTGGCGGCGTGATGTCCTGTTCAGCACTCCATAAATGGCCAACATCTTATCAACACTTGACAACCTAGCAAACACTTGAGTCACTTACTTGTTCCCAGCTTCACTTTACTTGATAACATGAGTGTTTTGCAGAGAAATAGCTGCCCACATCTGGGCATCCATGGAGCTCATGTCCCCAAAGCTGACACTCCACCAGAGCATTTGTTAAATGGAAAGACACATGTCACACGAGATTGAAGGAACCATGTGGTTATTATAAAGTAGGAAAGAATGAACAAGTAGACTATGTTACAGCCAGGTGACTGAGCCTATGCAACGAGGGGCTGCAGCTGAGGTCTTCCCACGCTCTTGCTTTTTCTGCAGAGCCCACCTTCTTGTTTACGATACTTTAGGAACTATTTATGAACCAGGAAGTTCTGTTTTTGTGGGTTTGTAGGGGTTTTTTTGTTGTTGTTTTTTGTTTTGTTTTTTTGAGACAGGGTTTCTCTGTGTAGCCTTGGCTGTCCTGGACTCACTTTGTAGACCAGGCTGGCCTGGAACTCACAATGATCTGACTGCCTCTGCCTCCCGAGTGCTGGGATTAAAGGTGTGTGCCACCACTGCCCGGCTGGGAGTTCCGTGTAGGGCCAGAACTTCTTAGTTGCTACCACAAAGATGTCAATGACAATGGATCCAGCAAGTGTTACAGAGGCCGCCTGGTGATTTATAGAAATATTTTAATATAAAGTCATGCTTTATTTCATGTCAGTCTCTAATGAGTAGGAAGATGTAAAAGATAAAGAGGTGATTGTGAGGGAACATGTCCTCCCTGGGTTGAGTCTGCCCGTGTATTTCTGATAATCAAACAAACACTGGGCTGAAAACTTGGAGCTTGGAGGTCAACTGGGAAGATCCAGGTGGGTACAGCCCCTGTTGTTAGAGAGTTAAGGGTAAGAATGTGGCTAGGGAGTGATGTCTTTAGAAAGAGCATCTAGAAATAAGTAGCTGAGGTTTTCTTCTGGGATGGAAGACATACCAACACCTTTCTTTGGAGATGAAGTCAGAGGGAGCAGTGCAGAAAGGTGAACTTCTGCCCTTGGATGAGCTAGTAGAAATAAGCATAGCGTGTCTATCAGCATGGGACATTGTCACATCCCCCTTGCACTGCTTGACAAGGGGGCCTTTGATCAGAATCATGGATACATGTGATGAAATAAAGACAAAGGGAGGCGGGAGAGGACAAGAACGCAGCCCTAGTTGGGTGGCAGTGATGCTGTGCAGGGGGATGTCGGCCATCTCTGCATTAGCAGTGATAACTGATGGCTTCGTGCATTGGAAGAGATACAAAGCTCAAGAAATTCTCTCAAGTCAACATGACCATGCACCCATCCACTGACATCTGGCAAACACGGGGTGCCAGTTGTGACCAAGAAAGAGGTGTAGAGCCAGAGAATATGCCTGGGCTTTGACCAAACATCTTGCTACTGCCTTGGTCAGGGCCTGCCACACACTCCTTAGCCTTCCTCCAGGTGTGTCTCCAACTACACGTTCAATGGAGGTGGAAGCTGGTGATGACTTATATCATGAGTGAGTGAGCAGTCTGGGCCATTGCTGTTTATCCGCTTGGCAAAGCTGTGGCCACCATGGGATAGATTAATCACCAGAACATTTGCCACTTTCACAGCCAACCGCTGCCAGCTGAGGAGTTTGCTCAGGGGATAAAGTTAATACCACACACACATGAAGACTGGACTCTGTGCCTTAGACGCGACCTAAGAGCCTGGCATTGATGGAAGTTGCCTGTAGTCCCAGCACTCAGGAGTCCGATAGGAGATCCTGGGCAAACTGACTAACTAGAACAGCTGGAATTAGTGAACCCCAAGTTCAAGTGAGAGGCCCTACATTGACAAAGTGGAGTACCATCGGGAGGACACCCAAAGTCAGCTTTGGGCTTCTGTGTGGCGTGCACACAAATGCGTGGTCACACCCTCATACACATAGGTCAACACACATATACAAGTACATACATAAATGCATGCTACACACATTAACATGCCAAAACAAACAAACAAACAAACAAACAAACAACCCAAACACAGCTGTGCTTCTGCCAGGACCCAAAATCCCTGCTTAAGGAAAAAAGTTTGTAGGGCTGAAAGATATGTCATACTGAGGTGTGTATTAAAGAGAAATGTGCTTTTTATTCACCTAAATGTATTTCAAGATCCTGATCCACCACTGCTTGTTTCCCCTGAAAGACAGTCTCTGTTGTGGGCTAGACCAGGTCTTTTCCTCTCCTGGGATTCCTGTGTTGAAGCCCTAGCTCCAGGACCTCACCATGTAATGGTATTTGAAGACAGGGTGATTCTGACATGACGCCATTAGGGTGAACTGTAATCCAATATGACTGATGTGCTTGTGAGAAAAAGAGATTTGGGGGACAGAGGCGCATGGAGAGAGGGATGTGGGCATTTAGGGGAATGTCATCTGCAAGCCAAGATCAGAGGGCCTGGGAGAAAGCAACCCACAGTCTCTCCGTCTCAACCTTCTGTCTTCCTCACTGCTAGGAAGTACAGTTCTGCTGCTGAGGCCCCCAGGCCTTGGTATCGGTGCCCTCACAATGCACTCTCCAGCCCTTCGGTCTGTGTGTCATGGCCAAGTGGAAGGAGTGGGCCCCATCAGCATTGATATAGTGTTGCCCAAGTGTTGGTCTCTGGAGCTCTGAGGGGAGGTGCCTGGCAGTTCTAGACCCCAGGTCTCTTCTGTGCTATGTCAGGGGCATCATGTGCTCTGAGAAGGAAGAAGGTGAGGGACAAAGGGACGGGGCATGGAGCTGCCATTTAATCAGCGGGTCCCACTGGAGCTACAGAAACAACAGGCCAAAGCTGCCGGGGCTTTCTAATGGAACACTGATGGGGACCATCTCAATTTTTTAACTGTTGACTGAAAGTGTGTTTTAAAACAACACATACTACCACTGTGGTCCTTAGGACAAAGTGTGTTCTTGGTGACCCATGGCTGGTTTCAGGTTTCAGAACCTCCAGAGGACATTGTGACTTGGGGAGTTGCATGGTGCTTCTTCCCTGAGAATGACCTGTGTAAGCTACATATGTGGACAGAGCCCCCAAATGCCAGGTGCCGCTGTGTTTCCTCCTTTCTCCCCTCCTGTTCCCCTCTTTCTGTAGAATGTTCCATAGGCTGCTAAGTGTGCATCTTTTTAGAAATTCAGCCCTCCGTGTAGGTTTTCCTTGTGACCCTTGTTGCTTCAGAGCAGGCGTGTAGTAGTCCCACTGTGAGCTAGAGACAGTTCCAGGGTTGTCTGTGAGGTTGGGGTATTACACCTGCCTCTCATATGGATCATGTTGACTCCCAGGACACTCAGTTCTCCACCTGACGGCCTCCAGCCACAGGAGGACTGCGGACACACCTTCCTGGGGGGCATCAATAGTTCCTGAGGATCCAGGCAATCATTAATTTTATATTTAATATAAAATAAACAAGCCATAGAGTGGAATGTAAGATTCTAATGAATTATTCAGGTCAGTACAGAACTTCAAAGACACCCCATGTTCATTACAGGGTTGCTTCGAGCTATTGTCCATGACCCCTGGCCTTCTGCCTCCCTCGGCATTTAGAGAAAACTAAGAACATTCTGAAAAGTTCTGCCTTGTAGAGCATAACGGACTCTGAGGTCCATTGCTTGCTCTAGGTAGGCCAGGGCTTGCTGAGTCTTTTGGATGAAGTGTCTGGATTTTAGATAGGCCCTTGGAGGTGAGTGGAAACCTCACCTCCATACACAGCACAGGGTTCACGGGCCTCTTGGGAGTTTCTAGCAGTTTCTGCCATGTGGCAACCCAGGCCAGCTATCCACCATCAAGGCTCACCTGGAACCAGAGCCTGCTGCTCTGTCTCTCTGGCATCTTCTCAGCATGCCTGCAAGGGTGGAGTACGGGTTGGGCACTCAGTGTCCATAGTGGCCAGTGTCCCCATGTCTTTGCTTGTGCTGAGTCCTCAGGTCCTGTGCTTAATACCTCAAATACCTCATTTCAATACCCTCTCCATTTCCAGCAGAATAGACAGCTTTAGGATAGTCCTCATGGCATTTGCATAAATAGCTATCTCTTAATAGTAGGCGTTCTGTAACTGGGTTGCCAGCCAAGTGTCCTTTAGATCCAGGGCTGTGGAAACTGGGTGATTCAAACAAGCCACTCTCTGGCAGGGAGAGCCAGACCTTGAGATGGAGTGACCCAGCTTGCTTTAACCAGACCTCCGCCGTAACCAAGGCTTGTCTGCCAGTAAAAAGAAGAAATTGTCCGAGGCTCAGATTTTGGCTGCCATGTGCAAGGACGTGAGAAGAGGCTGGTGTTGGACCACCTCCCGCCTAGCTGTGTAGTCTCGGGTCATGTCCCCACTAGCCATAGCCAGTCTGTGCGCCTGACCATAAAGTAGAGTTCATCCTTGTCAACCAGCAATGACAGGCACAAGCATTAATGAAAAGAATATGAGTGAATAAAGTCCATCTCTTATCAGGATGACCAGAGCATCGGTCACTAAATGAGAGACCGTGTTTTGCAATCAAGAGCACGACAGCTGTAGCCAGGACCAGGAATTCAATACAGGAAGGAAGAACAAAGAAATCCAGGTTACATGGATGGGCCTGCGCCCTTTTGCCCTGAGGGCTGCACAGGTGCCTGGCAAGATTTCGGGACCCAGGGGGGTTTGAAGAAAGGGCTGGGAGAGCACAGTGAGGTGGGGAGAGACAAGCATCCCTCTCAGGTCTGGCCCTTCCTGTCACAGTCTGGAATGTTACAGAAGGTCACTAATTTCAGAGGTCAGAGAAACAGAAACACCTCAGGTCACCCCAATGAGTGAGGTGTGCACTAGAGTCAGGGGGAGTGGAGAAAGCGCTTGGGAGAAGACTTGCCTTGAATTCCATCCTAGTCTCCTGCAAAACTCACGTGGAGAGTGAACTACCATGGAGTATTTTAAAAATGGTTTTTGGTTTTATTTGTGTGTGTGTGTGTGTGTGTGTGTGTGTGTGTTTGTTTGTTTTTATGTCTGTGTTTTTTGTGTGTGGAGTGCTCATAGAGGCCAGTAGAGGGTGTTGGATCCACTGGAACTGGATTTACAGATGATTGTAAGACACCATGTGGATGCTGGGAATCAAACCTGGGGCCTCTGCAAGAGCAGCAAGTGCTCTTAACCACCGAGCCATCTCTCCAGCCCCATGAATTATCTGCCTAACAACAGTGCTAAGAAGTGAGGCTTAAGCTGGGCATGGTGGTGCACACATTTAATTCCAGCACTCGGGAGGCAGAGGCAGGCGGATCTCTGAGTTCAAGGCCAGCCTGGTGTACAGAGTGCATTCCAGGACACCCAGGGCTACACAGAGAAACCCTGTCCAAAACCAAAACCAAAACTAACCAACAAGAAAAGAAATGGAGCTTAATGGGGGTGAGTATGTCACGGGGACCCTGTTCTCATGGAGATACTTAGACTTTTATTATGACAGGGGCTTAGTTACCTGGACGCACACACACATGCACACACGCACACATGGGTGCGCATGCGCACACACACATGCACAGACACACACACATACTCACAGATAAGAGAGAGAGAGAGAGAGAGAGAGAGAGAGAGAGAGAGAGAGAATAGACATGTTTGTCTCTTCCTGCTTTCTCTTGTCTTGTGAATTCTCCTCCTTCTGCTGCCAGGACTCATTGGAGCTTGGAGACCCTGCCCTGATGTAGCCCCTTCACCTTGGACTTCACAGCCTCCTGAAGTGTAAAAAATAAATCTCCATTCTTCTGGGACGACTCAGTCTCAGGTACCATAGTCATAGGAAGTGGCCCAAGACATAACCCCAGCAGGTTCTGCCCAGCATTGTTTCTACTCAATTAGTGTCTTTATCTGTAAAACAAGGCACTAAAGCTGGGAGAGACCCGAGCTCTATTTCAGTGCAGACAAAGTTCTTCTAGAAGGTCAAATTCCCTTGGCATGGCCTACATGCCAAAGGATGGCTAGCCTGTGTGTCCCCTGGCCTGGGGCTTTGAAGCTCCTGGTTGCATCTGATCTGAGTAGATGCGCTGTGCAGCTGGTAGAGGTTCCAGCGTGGCTGGGCGTTGGGCATTTCAGGGCTGACTGATTGAAGAATAAGGTTGGACTTCTGAGGCAGAGCTCTTGCTGCCGGTGCACAGTGGGGCTTCGTGTTCCGGCTGCTAGTGCACAGTGGGGCTGCATGCTCCTGCTACCAGTGCACAGTGGGGCTGCATATTCCTAACCCCTGCCCAAAAGGTGGTACGGGACACAGAAGGTGGAAGGGTGGCAGAGCAAGGACTGTTTAGCAAAGCCTTCTGACTTTGGAGGTAGGGAACCGTCCCTGTTACCTTTGCTAACACACTTTCTCCAGGATGGCTTAAGGAATCAGACTTTGAGAGTGACATGCTGGCTTAGATTGCCAGCTCAGCCCCCTGTCAGATGGGTGGTGACAACGTGGCCTTTGTGAAGCCAATCCCACCATGGTTGAATAGAGGGCCTTGGTGAGGAGACAGTGCCAGCCGGTGATATTAAGGCCTGCCGTTAAGACTTGGTAATCTGTCTTGCCTTTCAGTCTGATGAAGGTGGCATGGGCCTCTACTGGCTTGTCCAGAAGGCCACTTCCACCGTGCTCCTCAAGATCAGGTCCCTCTGCCAAGCACAAACCCTCGTTAACAAATGAAACAGACACTAGTTGTGCTATTTTCTGAGTAGTGGGGTTCAGTCTCTTGCAAGCCAGTCACAGCCTGTTGTGAGAACCAGGGTCCACATGGCCTCTTGTTACTGTGGACATGCACAGCGAGAAGCGGCCAGTTGTAGATATTGCCATTACATGTGTGGTGTGTGTGTGTGTGTGTGTGTGTGTGTGTGTGTGTGTGTGTTACTAATATGAATGCCTGCCTCACAGCTACAACAGCTGGGAGATGGAGGGAAGTCCATGGAATGCTGGGAAACTACACAGTTGATAATCTCAGTGTTACATGGTCCTGTTTTATTGTCTTTTTATTGAAAACATTTTTTCACACAATGTATTTTGAGGATGTTTTCTCCTCTCCCAATTCCTCTCACCTAATTTTACGTTCCTTCTCTCGCCCTTTAAAAATAAAAACAAAACCTCACAAAAATGGAAATCCAAATAGACAAGCAAAAAGCTAAAAAGAAAAAAAAAAAAACCACTACAAACAAACAGCCAAACAAACCCAAGTCAAACAAAGTAAATTGAAACAAAAGTATACAAAAATACTATTGAGTTCTGGCCTGCCTTAACGTGTGGCTAATATACCCACTGAGACTCCACTAGGGAACCGAGTTTCCCTTTGCCAGAGCTCATCAAGTGCAAATAGCCTTTTGGTTATTGGTGGGAGCCCATGGCCACTTCCCCATGGGTGCTGGGACCCCATCTGGCTGGAACACGTTCAGGTCTTGCGCATGCTGCTGTTGTCTCTGTGAGTTCGTATGTGCATCCGTCCCGTGTGTCTGGAAGACAGTTTCCTTAGCCACCCACCATCTCTGACTCTGACACACTTCCTGTTTCCTCCCAGAGGCTCGGGGTTGGGGAGGGGGCTTTGACGAAGACATCTCACTTAGGATGGAGTGCTCCAAAGGCTCTCATTCTCTGCACAGGGTCCATTTGTGGGTCTCGGTGTTAGTTCCCTTGTCCTCTGATGGGGGCTGCGGGAGGCGCTGATCGATGAGTACAGCGATATGTTATGAGGAGTTTGTATTTCTACGTTCCTTTAGCAGGATAATAGGATTAGGTTTTCACATGACCTTTCTAATCTCTGGCTATTGGCCACTTTAGCCGTGTGTGTCAGGCATGGGTTCCGTCTCGTGGAATGAGCCCTAAATCCAATCAGAAAGTGTTTGGTTGTTTCTATAACACGTGTGTCACTGTTGCACCAGTGTATCTTGAAGGCAGGTGCTGTTTTGTTGTTGTTGTTGTTGTTGTTATTTCAAATCTAGAATACCTGTGCATTCAGAGAGATATGTAGTCAGCGTTTGTCCTTCGTACATCATCAGTGGATAAAAATAGCAGGTCTGCAAATCTTAATCTCTGGACTTTATCTGCAACTGTAGTTGTTCCCTGTAGAAAATCACTGTCTACAAGATGTCTCCTGGGCACATGAGGCAAACTTGATTCCACAGACAGGTGGTATTTCTGTCCTCATTCCTGCTGGGCAGTGCCTATCACTCTGCTACGAGCCCAGGCTGAGACGGATAGAGGTGCAAGACGTGCGCTTCTCACCGTGCAGGGAGGCTGTGTTCTGAAGGTGATGGCTTCTCTCCCCTCCGTCTTGGCCCACTGCAGCCTCCCCTGGAGCCTTGCACTAGAATAGCTCTCCAGGGCGGTTCCAGGCAGTTTTCTGCCAACTTGAACCAAGCTAGAGTCATCTGGGAAGAGGAACCTCACCTGAGAAAAAACGCCTCCTTTCAGCAAGTCTGTGGGGGCATTTTATTGACTAACGATTGATGTAGAGTGGTCCAGCTCACTGTGGGCAGTGACACCCTAGGCAGGTAGGCATGGGGTGTACAAGAAAGCAAATCCAGCCAGCTGTGAAGCAGCATCACTCCTCCATGGCCTCTGCATCAGGACCTGCTCCAGGGTCCTGCCCTGCGGAGATGGAGGTGTAAGCCGAACAAGCCCTTTTCTGCCTTTGGTCGCTGTGGTGTTTATCACCGCAACACAGACCTGAGACAAGGACTTAACACAGGAGTCTTAGGACACTTTCTGAACCGACCCCCCTCTCTCACCCCCCCTTTCCGCCCCCCCTCCCCTGCCCCCCTGCCTCCCCCCCCCTTCTCCCGCCCCCTTTCTCCCGCTCCCCTTCTCCTGCCCCCTCCCACCTCCTGACGTAGATTTCTGCTGCCTTTCCCTCTGCCCTTTAGCTCACTCCTAACCTTTCTATGGGCGGCTCCTCCACCCCATGTTCTAGAGAGACAAGAGGCGATGGACACGGTAGAGTGCCAGGCTAGCAGACGAGGGCTCTACCCATCAGCTGCTCCACCCTGTCAGTCAGCACCGGGGCACATTAGCTGGACTCAGCGAGGAGAAAACGCAGAGCTAAGTGGCTGTGCTTCCCACCTCTGCCTGAGCCTGTCCTTAAAGAACTTGGCGTTTTCCCCTTGTTTCCTAAGATGTTTGTCTTTGAGGCTGTGTCTCCGATAGCCCAGGCTGACCTTGAACTTGCCATATGGTGAGGGAGAACCTTGAACTTCTGATTTCCCAGTTCCCGCCTCCGGATTGAAGGTTTTATAAACTGAGCCCAGTTTATGAAGTGTCACAGCAGAGAGGCCAGCAATCTCCCAAGTGAGCTATATCCCTGCATCCAGGAGATGTTTTAGTACATTCCTTGAACATATTGTGACAGATATGTGCACAGTTCTAGGACCCAGCACCGTCTAAAATGTGACCTTTCACCTGAACTCACCTTTTCAGGGATAACAATCTTTCCAAACTTCCCCATTCTTTCCTTTCCTAAATACAACCAGTTTTTTAAAAAGATAAACCATCTCTCATATTTCTTGGAAATTTCACTATGTTTTTCACTTAATGAAGTGTAAAGAAGTTGAACAACATAGATCAAATTCCCTTTAAAATCCATGAATTTTCTTCCAAATGAGGGGGAGTATGCTTTGCAAAAGCCGCAGGTTTGGTTTTCCTGAACCAAAAGCACTTGGAAAAAAAAAATATTTCGAGACATTCAGCAATTCCAAACCATGGCAGGGCTCACCCATTCTTAATTTCAAGGGAAATTAAATCCAGCTGTTTCTCATTCATGGCCATTCAGCTCGCCACATGCTATTTGGTTAGGAGCAGTGGGACATCCAGGAAGCTGCTGCAAGGCTGTTTTCAAGTCACACTGTTCTCAGCTGGGAAGTGGACTTGGCCAGTGCCTCTCTTGGGCCAGGCTCTCTGTCTTCCACAGGGAACCCACAAAGTCCTAAAGAATTAAGAACTCGCTTAGGTAGTCCCATAGCTATGTGAGGGCTCTGAGGGGTCAACCCATACAATCTCCTGCTTCAGCACACAGATTCCAAGGTTCATCCTCACAGTCTTCATGCTAGCTGTTGCTGTCACCAGTGCTCTTTCCCCTCAGGAAGTTTCCTTCATTCAGTGCTAGGTTACTCTGATGATGGACATTGCTAATGTGTCACCTGGCTCTCCTGAGAGCATTTCCCACCTGTCTGCTCCCATCCCCCAATCCCGTATAGTCTGGGGTCAGGAGTCCTTAGCAAGAGTAATGGCCTGCTTTCTCTCTCATTTGGATGGCACAAGGCAAGCCATAAGACAGCCTTGGCGCTCAGCTGCAGTCGCCACACTTTAGTCTAAACAAACTTCTTTAGTCCCAGGGATATCGAATAGCCTCCCATGTCCCTAATAAAGGCTGGAACGGTTCCTCAGATCCCCAGAAGTTCATAGACTACTTTCCTCATCAAGCGAACTTTCCGGAATGAGACGGTAGGGGAAGGAGCACAAGATGACCCCACTGGTAGAGGACGGAGGGAGCTGGCGAGGATAGGGCAGTGATCTTGGTAAACGGAGACAGCGATCAGCACTGATGCTGCCGGATGACTTGATAAAAGACGACACAGTCTCAAATGGGCAGAGAACTGAAGCTTGGCTCACCCTGGCATGGGGCAGCCCTCTATCACTTCTCAATGAAGGGCAGTTAGAGCCCTCGGCAAAGGGCAGCAAACTATTCTTGGATGCCAGCAACCGTTAGCTCTGGTTGTTGCCCTGACAGGGTCTGGAATCAGCCAGAAGCTCACTCTCCAGGCACACAGGAATTATTTCACTCCCATGAGGGGCTATGTTGGCAGCCTGAGAGTGGATGGCTCCATTCCCTGAGCTTAAGTCCTGCGCTGAGCTAGACACAAGCATTCATTGCTGTTTGCTTCCTGGTTGTGGGTACTGTGTGACTGTGACCCCTGCTGCTTTCACTGCCTGGCCATGATGGCTTGAACCCTGGAACCACGAGCCACAATAAGTCTGCTCTCCCGTAAGTTGCTTTTGTCAGAGAGTATTTTATCACAGCAACAGGGAAAGACGCTGACTGTGAGGACATGGAATGTAGCAGTGAGGCATGGGACACAGCAATCTGCCATGTAGGGATAGTGCTCACCGTGGTAGGGGATGGGAGGAGGCACAGGGGAGACATTAAGTGTGAAGTGCTTAGACTTGAGTCTTTCATGATGAACAGTTCCATACACATTGTGATTTGAATGTGGAGTTTTCCTCCAAGTGTGTCACATGCCAAAGGCTCTGTCCCTTAGCTGGGGACAGCATGAAGAGGCGATTGTATGCTAACTAACCTCATCAATAGAATAAGCAATTGATGAGTTAATAGCTAGGGAGGCTTAAAAGGTAGGGCCTGGGTGGAGAAGAGAGGTCTATGTGGGTGTGGGTGTGACGTCCGTTTCCCCAGGTCCTGCCCTTCTCCCTGCGTCCTGTGGCTATGGATGGCCTCTGGCTGAGGTGCCTTCATCACCAGCATCACAGGTTGGCACCACTCAGCCATGGAAGGCTCTGAGGAGTAGGGTCCTGGGAGTATGCGACTCAGCCCAGCAGGGCACATGCTGCTTGGGAGAGCATTGCTGATGCAGAGGCTCGAAACTGACCCAGGCTGGATGAAGCAGGGTCTCCACTTTAACTGCCAGTCACTGCACGGCGCTAGGTCTAAGGTCCAGCAGGTGGCGATGAGGCGGATGATGTGCACACGGATGTTTCCTTGTCCCAGTTGATGTCCTGAGGGAAGTAGAGATTGGTGATCTGCCATTTTGTTATGAGGGTCTTGGGTGAGGGGGCGGTGATATAAGGGTGGAAAGATGATGTATGAGAAAGACGGGAAGTGACCGAGAAGTGCAGTGTGGCAGATAGGGAAGAGGGTGGGGCACCGAGCAGCGTGACATCTAGAGATCATGGGCTTGGGGTTGGGAGAAGGAAAGGAGGGTGCCTTAGACACAGGACACATGAAAGGGCTGCCAGGCAGAGAAAGCAGCAGTTACAGATAGTCTAAAGGCCTGGAGAAAAGCCAGCCACACAGAGAAAAATGACCAGCTTTGTTAGAACAGGTGACTAGCTCCATCAGAGGGATGGGAGGAGCCCCGCCCTGGGGGGGGCGGGGTATCTACCCAGGTGGGGGGGCTCTGGGATGGACTTAGCCTCAGACCCCTCCCTTCAGGCCTTAACAGATGTAGTGGTTAATAAACAGTTGCAGGATTCTCTGAAAGCGGCAGGAAGGCACTCCCCACAGCCAGCAGGGCAGGCCCACTTAAAGGGGTTCGCCTCTGTTTCCCAGATTGATCCAAGATCCCCTGACCCTCCCTCAACTTCAGTGAAAAATAAAAATTCCTTCGCCCACATCACCCACTCCCAACACCAGATATTCTGTTCTATGGGGTATTTTGAAGGCCTTAGGTTTGGCCGTGTGGGATCTTAGGGAGTCTATTTGTGTGTGGCTCCGGGTGAGGACTGTGGAACTCCTGTGCTGCTGTCCTTGTTAGAGAGCTTACATTTCTGTAGATTCCCTTTGCGTGAACCCACGTGGCTTGTGTTCTCATCTACTGATAAGCAGATGCTTAGAGACCCAGGAACACTTCCGAGTGCAGCTCCTGAGTCTGAGGAGGCAAGTGCATTTCATGCCACTGCGGAATGCTCAGCCGGTGGCCCTGCTAGGTGTTCTGGTGGATGGAGGATTAGCTTTAAGGGAAATCTGGTGTCCGCTCTGCTTCCTAGGAGCACGGAGAGGCTACGAGGGCCTTGTTTTCTCTAAAAACCCACATGGGGCATGACAGCTATTTTTAAAATGCTTCATTTGATTATTTTTAACCACGTGCACATGTGTGTGTCTGTGTGTGGGTTTGTGCCTGTGTAAGTGTCCTTGGAGGCCAGGAGAGGGTGTCAGATATGCGAGAGACGGAATGACCGGAGTTCATACAATTTTCAGGTTTTATTTTCCAAATATATGCTGCTGGTGGACCTTACAATTTTAATTGAAGTTTTATTATATAATTGAGCTTTTATACCATGTGCCCTTATAAAATTGAGTTAGCAGTTCAAATAATTTTCTCTAAGATTTAGCACTAATAATTTTAACGTTTCAAACTTATCAGAGTTAATGCTACACGGAGATTAAGTGTGAAAGTCTCGAGGGTGTTAGGTGCTTTGCCCACCCCACCCCCTGTTATTTGTGTGTCTCTGTGTGTGGCACACACACTTACACAGTCCATAAGGAACTTGTAAGGTTATGCTCTGAGGAAGTTAGGAGCAAGCCATTGTTTCTATGTATTTATTGTTTCTTCTGGGAGTCATCTCTTCCTGAGGACTGGTGTTTTCATGGGGCGTTACTTCCTGTAAGCCTAAAGATATCCCTTTAACACACACACACACACACACACACACACACACACACACACACACACA